>JAQFVV010006288.1:2719146-3319146 GCA_028023455.1 Epiperipatus broadwayi
CCGTTCTCCATGCTAGCATGGAGAAACAGCGCCACCTAGTGGTCTAGATTGCTGGTTAGTTGCTGTTTAGCAGACTTAAGCTGTATCGGTTTACCTATGGCTAACAGCGTCACCAAGCGGGCAGTAGTGCTGGCTGCTACTTGGCATAATGTTTCTGTGCATACGCATGGTGAACAGTGCCATCTAGCAGTTGGAACTTGCGTCATCTGCTTTTGGGCCCCTACTCTGAATATTTTTACAATTTTTGCAGAAATGACGTCTCTAGCAGTGGCAGGACAGCTATTCCCCAATTACCGATAAATTAAAGAGCCATAAGATTGGGATCAAAGAGTGCATTTGTCTTGTTAGTTGCATTTTGCTGACCACTATTCTATGTGAATCAGTGGATATGCCAGTTATATTTTATATAAATTTTTTATTTAGATTTGGTACCTAATAGTAGAATCAGGCCAATGGGCGATGATGCTCAGTGAATTTGATTGTTTTCATTATAGATGGAGATTTGGCTATAAATATAGTCAGTTGGAGGCAAGGAAGACAACCATTTGCGATCACATGTTTTTTATCACTATATGGTTAAAGCAATGAAGCAAGTTCATGTTACAGCTGGAAGCTGCTAAAACTTAAATCAACAAAGTATCACCATACTTATACACAAGGCAAACTATCACAGAACAGCTGGAAGTGTCACCACATCTTCTCACACAATAATACAAAAAATGTGTTCAGTATTTTATCAAAATTTACTTGTCAAGATTTTCATTATTTGATGTAGTACCAAATTTAAAATCTAGGATAAATTATATTAAAAACGTTATTAAGCGAGTACAAATTACTCTTGGTGATTATCAAGTATTATTAATTGGTTGCAGTAACTTTCTTCCTAATTTATCAAATTTTATTTTATTGAAAGTTCTTATTGAAGCAGTCGGATCTGAGTTCGATCCTAGCTTCATGTTATTTACCCTAATACTAACCTTAAATTTCCGATGCAGTGGGGCTTTATACGTTCAATCCACGCTAATTTCCATAATGAATAACTTATTCCAAATGCGTAGTAAAATTAATTAGTTTAGTTTAAAATTGATCAATTCTCTAAATAAATTCATGATAAAATATTCATGAATTTATATATATTAAATTGCGTGGATTGTGCGTATATATATTTGTAAATATTAAATATATATAATTGTTCGAAAGTTTCATTGCGTCGGGAATACTTGTTTTTTTTCACCTTTAAATAATTTGTAAAGTTTCGTAGATTAAAAGCTACATTCCTTCGATAAGCTTTAAAATTCTTAAAAACAATAGTAAAGTTTTATGAATTGGAAAAAGATAAGGATTCATTTTTCTAATTAAATCATTTTCAAATCTTAAGAATTCATTTTCAATTAGAGAAGGAATTCAAGCTAATTAGTTTGAAAGCCTTATCGAAGGAATGTATTTGAAAACAACTAATTATAAAAAAACACATTGATAATAAAATGAGCGCTAGCCTTAAGGCATCTGGACAATATATATAGCCCTGAAAAGTCAGGAGAAGAAAAAACTAGCTTTGTTGTAGAGTAGTGCAGTGAACTCTGTGCGTATAAAAATTGTATTTCATCATGATAGAGGGCTAGAACATCAGGAATCTGGCTATGGTTCCTAAAGTCCCGAGAAATCTTCAATGGAGCTGCTGAACCTTTTTCCGGACCGATCATTCTGCTAAAATTATGAAAGCTACTAAAATACTGTTCCAGTAGTTAACCAATGATGCCTACGTTTTCAACAACTTGGAGATGTAACTTAAGGACCAGCGGAAGGGGTAATATATTTCTATAATGAACGTTAAACTTTCTGGCCAGTTCGAACTTTATTTTACACTCCTCCTATTTAAGAGCTCTTTATTATTTAATGTAAAAATCTTTATAAAATGCTACTATAAATTTATATTGTAATTCTTTCAATCTCTAGTCTTTAAACTTTTTCTTTTCTTACCTGGCGGTTCGTTTAACATATTATATATATGTATTTATCGTGTGATTTATTAATGCTATTTAAAAATTATATGCCAATAATCTTTCAACTCGATGAGCTCCTCTGTTCTATTTGCCTCATGCAAATATTATAATATTAATTTCAAATAGTAATTCTCGCCCATTAGAACTAAATTTGAAAGTTCTATTAATCATCGAGTCGAAAGAAAATATTACATGTTTATTATTTTTATAATTGGCTAATAATAAACTATTAGCTCCGTTTTTCACCTATGTCCCCAGCTCCTAAGTTACAAGTGTTTATATATATTCATATAATGTTAAAATGGTATTTTCTTGCTTCACTAATGTTGATTTATTAATTCAAATATAATGTTAAATGTTTTTATTGCAAAAAGGGCCGATAAAGGGTTAAATAGATTTTAATTCAACTTTTGTTGTTATTTTGTATTAAGATTCAGGAAGAGCACGATATTAGGGCATAATTAATATAGTTTATAAATGTTTTAAAATAGTTCGATAAAAGCTCGTTTGACTTTAATTAATTGGTCAAGTCATCACGTAGAGCATTCTACATGGGTTTTATTTTTCAACGATGACTATCAAGTCATCATCATCAAACGTTGCTGACGTAGGGCAATCTTCCGCTCCGTTAGGCTGGTCGGTGATCATATTCTCTTATTTAAATTTCTCAAGGAAGAAAGTACTTCCTTTCCTATTCATTAGTCAAAGGGCGTAAGACTTGTTAGATGCAAGCCGCCATAGGACTTCGATCACCGACTAGCGATCATCTTTCAATTTTACTCTCTGCCTTGTAATTCGTCAGTACCGTTGCATCTTTGTTCCGGTAAAACCCGCTCCGTGCTCGTAATTCGTGATGAAGTGATTTAAATTAAAGTCGAACCAATTCTCAAATATATTTAGTTTAAATCAGTTTTCAAATCAAGATTAAAGTTATGCCTTAAAATACGTTTTGCTCTTCATGAATAGATTTCCGAATGTGAAAATAAATCTCACATTCCACCGTAATAAAATTAGAACAATCATTTCCGTTCTTAATGAATACCTTTATCTGCCTTTATATTTCTCGTTGGGGGCATAGACATAGAATCCCATGTTGTGTAATACTTGTTGGCATATGATAAGGACCGCCACTCTTATTATATTTATAAATTCTTTTAAAGACTAGAGGTAACTAATGCAATCTATATTTTATTGAACAAAACAAATTATTATTATTATTAAATATTTTCTAACATACTTGGTTTCTTAGTTCATCATTCTTTTTATAATTATTTAAATGTTAATACTCGCTGTCTGTGTTGGCAACCCGAACATACATATGATTCGATTTATAAAATTATTCAAAGTATATAAATTCTTAGATATTAGTGTTACTCAGGAGTCTCTAGTCCTCACCAACCGTTGAGCTAGTTCTTGGCGCATAGCACTGTGCCGTCGATTTCTGCTATCTGAGCTATTGAGTTGGGTTTGAATTCAGTTTTGGTTCAGCTGAGTTTGAATCCGATTTGACTTGCGGTGGTGGTGGGTTTCGACCGGTACATTATATATATAAAAGGAGTGCGCTGTCTTTTCTTATATTTTTCAATCAAGTTGTCATTTCAAAATAATTTCATATATCTATTATGTCTACATAAAACATTATTGCTACATATAATAGAGTAATTTTTTCACCATTTGATACTGATTTAGGTTAGTTATAATATTAATATGCTGCAGTCAAGTTGTAATGTCTTAAGATGGCAGTGAGTAATGGCAAAGTACTACAATAAATTTCACAGCATTTTTGCCCTATTATCCTATTAGTTTTCATACATACTCTTAATAAATACCAAATTTGAATTTGTTTATTTTTATAAGAAAATTATCATAATGTTCTTATGACTTAATAATAGTTAGCACACCTTTTTATTAAATACATGATATGGAATTTGAATTCAGATCATTTGAACTTTTACAAAATTTTTAGGTCACAAACAGGGTTATGATTTTTTTTGGACAGGGCTCCTATTGTTAACCTATTTATGCATTTAGTTGATAATTAATGTACACCTGGGTTTCTTTTTACGCGAACTTATTTAACACGATTTTGAAGTTACGCGATTCATGTTTCACCGGAAGTCGAACTCCGATAATGCGCTATTACTTTAAATAATAAATTTTGCGCACTTATGTTATATTGAAAGTAATAGCACATTATTGGAATTCGACTTTCATCTTAGTAATTTCAATATTTTCAGTGCTTTATAATAGTAAGATTTTATGCAATAATGAAATTAAAATCATGATTTCCACATTTTATGTATACACACATTAAATTTTACAAGATTATAATGTAAATTTGTTCAAACATTGTGCGTGTTTATTTTGCATTTTAAATCACATTCTGTTTTTGCTTTTTAAAAAAGAACGTAATCAATTATTAATCATTTAGTGTCCGCTAATTCATTTTTGAAAGGTGAGTAATAGCAGTGGGCACAATTAAATTTGACAATTAAAAATTAAAATCTGATTTTTAATTGTAATTAACAATTTAAAAATTACTTACAGCGACTTGAAATTAATGTGATGTAAAACGAAATTTGATTTTTAAACAGAATTGAAAATTAAAAAATTAAAGACAAAAATAAGAATTTAATTTTTAGTTGTTAGTTTTAATTAAATTTTTCCCAGCAGTGGTGAATAAATGTCTTTTTATTATCATAAGTCTAAGTTCATAAACAATTAATAAAATCATCTTCTCAAAGATTAATTACTAATTACGTTGTCAACAGAAAACCATTACCACAACATGAGAGTGAACTTGGCGCTAGTTGTATTTCCTCTTGTGAGAATCTGATTTTTTACCAGTTTGCAAACGAACGTGTTTTTTGGCAAATAGCAATAATAATTAAAACATGTATAAAAAATGTAAATTACTGTACTGTAAATTATGCACACAAATATATTATTTTGAATAAAATTAAATATTATAGTTAAAAAAAGTTTGTCTTGTATCAATTTTTTTCAAATTTGAAATTTTTTATTAGTCATATTTTATTTCCTTATTTTTTTTTTGCGTGAATTTTAAAGTAATTTTACGTTGGTGCTTTGCTTTTACGTGAATTTTGAAAAATCACAGACCGCATCCCCCCTTTTTCAATGTAAGTTACGTCTATTTTTGCGCGATTTCGTTTGCGCGTGTTTTCTGAGGAACCTATCTATCACGTAAAACGAGACCCAGGTGTATTTAGATTATATAGTAGATAAAGATTCAAAGATGAGATGGGTGATGACATTAAAAAATGCCATTGCATTATGACATGTCTTCTCTATTTATTGGTGGGGGGAATATTATCTCTATTTTTATTAAACAACATGATCTTGAAATTTATTATGTAGATAACTTTATTGGTATAGTTCAGTGTTTCCCAAACTTTCAACACCTGTGTACCTCTTTAATAATTTTTGTAATACTAAGAACCCCTCATCAAAAAAAAATTGCATATCCTTTAATTATAATAAAAATATATATATATTTTAGTGTATAAAAAATAATAAACGAAAAAAAAAAATTCATAATAAAATATAAATAAAAGTTATACTGTAAATAAAATTTATTAAAATCAATGAGAAGGATGAAATTGTTTATGTTGAGATGACAGATTATCATAATTTGGTTGCTTGGTTGTTAATTTTAATCTAAGATGGGGTTCTATATCCAAAAGCCTGTTCTTTTTTGACTTAATGTCTATAAATGCTGAAAAAGCAACATCACATACATATGAAGTTGGAAAAGGTAAAATGTATTTCAAGACTTTTTGCGTTAAATCCAGATATGCATGTTGCATTTGCAACCAGAATGATGTTAAAGTACACTCCTCGTGTTTATTTTTCAAGAATCCATCTGAAGCTAATTCCAACAATTACTCTTCTTCTGCATGCTAGAAACCTTCTGGTATGGATGCTGTATTAATGTTAAACGGAAATCTTATCCATTCAATATTTTTATTTAAATCAGAAAAATAGTTTTTCAGTATTATACATTGCAGTATTATACATTTCATAGTATCAGCATCTATTTTAATATTCAAATTTGTTATAAATTCAAAAAGATAAGAAAACAAGTCCACTTCTCCATTGCCAACTCTCTTTTGCCATAAATTTAGTTTTGCCATGGTAGCATTCACTTTATCTTGAACACGAAACAATGAAATTTTTTTTTCTTGCAAGATAAGTTGAGACAATTTAAAACAGAGAATATATCTGCTAAGTATGCTAATTTACAAAGCCATTGCCATTCATATAAACAGTTTCTCAACTCAAGTCTATCATTAAGAAAAATCTGAACTTCATGTCTAAGTTCAAATAATCGGTTTAAAATTTTACCTTGAGATAGCCAATGAACATCATTATGAAAAAGAAACTGAGTGTTACTATTTCCAATTTTTTGCATATTTGCGAAAAAAGTCGTGCATTCAGAGGAAGGTCTTTAATGTAGTTAATAATTTTCATCCTTTCATCTAGAACTTTCTGTAGATCAGCGGGCATTTATGTGTTGCCAAAGCCTCTGTGTATGCAACAATGTGTGGATAAGACATTTGGGACAACATTCTGAATTCTTGCAACAAGTCCTTTTTATTTCTGACCATACTTTTTGCTCCAGCTGTGCTTATTCCGACACATCTATTCCAGTCAATTTTGTTCTCTTTTCATAAATTTATTAATAACATAAAAAAATATCTTCTCCTGTTGTATGACCTAATAAAGGCTGGCAAAATAAAGTCATCATGAATTTCTTAATCCTTTTCGTGTCTAACAAACGCCATAAGATTTACAAAATTTGCAATATCAGTAGATTCATCAACTTGTAATGCATAATAACAACTTTGAGAAATATCAGACAGTAACATCTATTTTACATTATTAGACATGTCAATGATTTGTCGATGAACTGAATTATTTAAGAGGGAACTTGGACAAAAATTTGTTTAGCCCTATCTCCTATCATTACTTCTGCCATTATCTTAGCTGCAGGTTTGATTAAAATTTTTCCAATCATCTCTGCTGCACTACATCTCGCAATTGAAAGTGACATGATATGAAGCAGTTAGGATTTTTTGATTGTCACTTCCTGTCAAATCCCGCATTACTTTTTGAGACACATTTAAATCCTTAAGTTTGTTTTCAAAAAAATCGATGGGTTTATCTTTGTACTAATTGTGATTTGTCTCAAAATGGTGCTTTAAGTTGGATAGTTTCATGCTTTCATTTGTTAGATTTTCAAAACAAATGATGTAAAGCGAAATAGGCTCCTTTTCATCTCAAGTCCATGAAAATCCAAATTTAAGATATTCTTTATCATACTTGTGAGTTTTCCTTGCTTTTTCCTTAACAGGTTTTTTCAAAATTGTAAGCGGTTCGCCATCGTTAATTTCATTACTTTCTGTTCGTTGATTGTTACTATTATTCGGTTTAGAAGTTCCAAATTTCGACCAGTAATCCATAATCTTAAATATTAGGGATAAAAATTATATTTTGTAAAAATAATCAAAATCAATGGGATTTAGTAAAAAATATAACAAACCTTTCCAATAGCAAAATCGCATGAAAACTAAAAATACGCATGCATGCGCTGTAACAGTTCAATGTGTATATGAATGAGTATTGTACGTAACACGTTATCTGAGATATAAACTGGAGGAATATACAGAATCAAAGTGGATTGTCCACACCACGGCTAAGCATACAAACACATACACAATACTAGTAAGTATAAAAATTTATTCTTTTTATATGCTTGTAATAGAAAACAGTAAACTGCTTCTTGCACCAGATGCAGTCAAAGTTCGGTGCTACGCATATCCCCACTAAGCTCTTTGCATAACCCCAAGAGTAACACTTGTGTAATTAATTAAATATAAACAATATATTATGTTTAATACTTTTTCTTTGGAGGGGGTGAGATATTTGTCCTCAACATGCTTTTTAAAATTATATTTTTTAAAAACTTTTTATCTATATATGTATTCTGAGTATTGTGAATCTTTTAAAATTATTATTTTTTCCCTTCTTGTTTGTTTGTTTGTTTGTTTGTGTGTGTGTGTGTGTTTTTAAGAAAATAATAGTCTTTCAATGTTTTGAATCAGGTATTTGAAAGTAAACTAATTATCTTCCGAATGCTATTAAAGATACGTCTTTTACTAATTTTAGGTTGTCACTGTTGTGATGAATTCATTGTTATAAATTACATGGATGACTGAATTTGCGCTCTATACTTTAATTTAGAAAAATACTGTCAAATGGTTAAGACATTTCAATGACCCGTCAATTATAGTATACAAAGAGAATGTCTTTAACTGTCTTTTTCTGTAATTTATATAAAGCTGTAATAATAGTTTTTAGTTTAGTTTTTATATAATAATCACTATATTAAATTTTAAAATAATTTAATAGCCTTACTTCGTTTTATTTATTTCTCACGTAATATTTAATATCTTGAGTGTAAATCTTTTATCAGTCATCATCAGCGTTCATCAACAGCCACTTATACCTGATCATCATTAGCCATTTAGAAATTAAATATGATCATTCGAATTCCATTAAAAAAAATATGGAAACAAACAACCAAGTTTTGCATTAACTGTAGAAATCATCCTTTGAAATGCAAATAAGTCTCACTCCTCCTTCATATTTTGATTCTTTGGTTTGATTATCTGACATTTTACAATGTGGTTTTTAATTTTTTTTTGCAGCAAAATTTTCTTACTGAAAGATTTCATTGTCTTGCTTAATTGAGCATTCCATATTATTCAATTCTCAGTGATATATTACATATCTATCTTTTACAAAAACCAAGCTTTAGAGTAACTTAAAATACTTTTCTATTATTCATCCATTTCATTCAGTCAATCCACTGAAGATGAGCTCTTATAATAATAAAGTCAGTATTCTTGCATTTGGCAATCTGAAGAACTTAGCAAGTTTCCCCTTTATGTTTCTCAGGAGTCCATCTCAAGCATCCACACATAAATATGCTGAATTATAATCCTTTACACAAAGTTAGTTTACATTAGTTATATCACCATGAAGAAATACTTTTGTCTTTTAACTAGTTATTTTAGAGTCTGAATTATAATTCTCAAATCTGCATTTGTACCTAAAATGCTATCCAAAATGTTTAAATGGATTCACACTTGAAATCAATATTCATCTAGGAAAAAAGTTGAACATATTTTTTCCATCACTGGTAGATAAATTCAACATACTGTAAAACTAAATGCCAAGAAGATGAAGTGATTGTTTTTTGCTTTTAAGTGATTCTAAATTAAAAACTTTCTTCATACCATAACCATAATTTAGTATCTACATTATGAAGTCCTAAACTGCTAATATTAAAATTAAAAGCAAAACTGGGTAGTACCATTTTTTATATTAAATGCTTCAGATTTTTTACTTTCCTCAACTACTTTTTTCTTTTATTCCAAGTGTTTCAGACATTGCTATTAATTTCTTTCATGAACCTACTCAATAAAAACATGTATTATATAAATCACATTTTTGTTACTGGCATTTAATTTGTCAATGACACAAACCATGTTTTATATTACATTTTAATTATCTAAAATCATATTGAATTGCAGGTAACCATTCATCTGTGACTGGGCACAAACTATTTAATAAGATTCTTGAAACTGCTAACAATGATATTCCTTGATGATTATTGCAGTCTATTCTATCCATTTTTGTTTCTGTATAAATCGGATCAATAAAAGTATTTTTTAGATAATAGTGCAACTCTATATCTCCATATGTCTTGACAAATTCTAGGAATTTTCAAGCCAACAAATATCTCACTAAGGAATAAAACCTTTCCATTTTTCTTCCATTAAGCTGGATATATCTATTAAAATCTAATGTCTTGTATTATTATTTAAAGGCTTTCCTGTATTTTAGTAATTTTTATTAGCCATTCGTTACACTAGAGATTATCTACTTAATGAATAATATTTCTGTAGTTATAATTGGAGGGTTGTTTATGATTATACCCTCCCACAAGGTGTTAAAAGTGGATAGAAGCCTTCCAGCATTTGTTTGAAATATGTAATGCCATAGAGTAATTTAATAGGTTGATATTTTTCCAAGTTTAAATACTACTTTCAGTGCATCAAAAAAGATATTTAAAAGTGATTATTATCAGCTTGCTTTATATCTCCATTGCAAGTTGAATTTCTGTCTTTGAATCTTTATATTATTGGGAGCCAGTCAGAATTTTTTTTTAACGAATCCAAGTAAGAGATTTGTTTATATCCATAATACACTTCCCAAAAAATTCCATACAAATTTGAAAATCTAAATGGCCAATTTTATAAGGGTAACAGAATGACTGTTAGCATCATTTCTAAAGAACGAACATCCAATTTCTTATTTTGATCTGTGTGCTTAGTAGTCTGTTTAATGTGCTTATCTGAAGGTTTGTAATTGCATTTTACATGTCATTACTGTTTATGTTAAACTATTTCCATTGTTTAACTAGATTGTTAAATAATATTTATGAAAGCAAAAGTTACTATAAATCCCAGCGAGTAAAGTAATACAAACCTGTCAATAAATGGAAAACTATAGTGGACTCACTTATACTTTAATTTAGAATATATTTAAGCATTCGATTTATTGACTTGTTATGATCCAAGCTAAATTACAGGTGGGTCTACTCTGTATTTTTTTAAATTTTTTGACAGGTTTGCTGGGGGTTTATAGTCACTTCACTTTAATTAAGCTATTATATTATTTGCATTTAAATAAGTTTATTTATTAGATTAGTATAGACTAATTTTTTAAGTGGGACTATTTTTATTATTTCTTCAAGTATTGCCAATCTGTCACTAAAACAGTCTTTGCACAGAAATTGAACTGGTAATCTGTAGCTTCATGAATACTGAATTTAAAATGATGCTCTAACCAATTAGGATATTTCACTAAAGTAAACAATCAATAGAAATTTTATATACTTAGTTTTTATTTAACAGCGAGATTAATGACTAGTTTTTAAACTTTGTGGATTATCATACTCTGCTGTCTTATGGGATTATTTGCCATTATGATGTAAGCTGTTTTTTAAATTTATTTATTTTTCATTTTTGATCAATTTTTTTCCACAAATGATCATTGTGTATGACCTATTTACTTCAGGGACATTTGTAATTAGAGGGGGAAAATATGTACATTTAAAGTAGCAGACTCTTATATATATCCATGCACTTAATGTTGATTGGGAAAACATAAAAATATTGGTCAGAGAGTGGGAAAAAGTTAAAAGAGGTTTTCTCAAATGATTTGCTCACATGCCAATGATAAATAATCTCATAAATCAAGCTACTGATTGTTACTTGTGGAAGAATAGTCTAATTGGTTACACTATCATCTTATATTCAATACTAATGAATCTACAGATTATCACTTCAGTTACTAGCCAGAGTAGCAACACCCAAAGAAGAGAGAAAAATAATACTTTTTGAAATATTGGTTTCGATATTATGCATTATTACTAACAATTGAATGTGCATATGCTATATAATGGCATAGTTTAGGTAGTCATGGAAATGCTAAGATGCTAGCATGTCTGGATTATAAATTATGACAAAATGTGATTGGGTTTCATACTCTTTGATAAATTAATTAAAAAAACTAAAGTAATGTTTAATGGACTTTCTTCAAAAGTTTTATGAAATTTAATAAAATTTGTAAAATATCTTTCTTAAAAAAATAAAATGAAATTTATCAATTTCGTAGCAGCAAAAAAATAAATAAATTATAAATTATTTTTATATTGCATCAGAGAGCTTAAAATTTGAGTTTAAACAAGAATCTGAAATGAATAATGGCAAATAGAGATGACTATACATTTTAAAGTAGATTTGGATTTAAAAGCAATAACTAGAGAATCTATTGATAATGACATTGCTGTTTTGTTTCTATAGGGAAAATAAAGTTATTGAAGAAAATCTATATTGCCCAGAGCAAATTTTGCTATTCGTTTTATTTTAAAAATAAATATATAATTTAACAAGTTTGATATTTTTATTTTTTGAATGAATATGAATGAGTAGCACACACTATATATATGTAGTTTTTTAGTTTAATCTTTTCTGGTATAAACTGAGCTCTTGTGTTTTCCATGTTTTTATGGCTTTAACTCACTCTCTAACCACTATCTGTAACATTATTTTGCCAATTTTCATCGAGGAAAAACTACTGAATTATGCTGTCACCTTAAGAATTTTTTTACAACTAATAAATCAATAATATTTAAATTTAGAGCTATAACAATGAAATAAAGTCTGCCTTCCAAGGTGCTGATTGGTTGTTTGTTATTCTCCTGACAAGAGAGCATCTGCCAATGATTTTGACAGTTCTATTTCTTCATTTTGATTTTCAAAATGAAAACGCATGTTTTAGAATTTTTTTTTACACATTTATTATTTTTTTCACAAAGTATTAATTATTTTAGAATAATAATTTAGGTTTTGATAGAAATTATTTACTTTTACATGAAGATAAATTGAGAAAGAAATCAATAATGTATGTTGCAATTTATAATTGGATGAAAAACATGTTTTTTGTTTACTGCTATAGATTATTTTCATCAATTATAATATAATTTTTTTTTTTTAAAAAACCTTCATTTACTTTAATAATCTAACAAATTATTAATTTGCAATTTAGAGACTAAACTAAAACTAATATAGTTTTGAAAGATAAATATATTTTAACTGTTGATTCTGTAATTGATCCATCAAAAGTTTGGAACTTTAATTCAATCTGTCAATAGGGATTTTGAACAAGAAAGGGTTAAAACTAATAATTACATTAAACAAAAAAATTGTATTTTTGTATATTACTATATACAAAAAAGTCTTAATTTATGAATATATACTATATACATAGAAAAGCTTCTGTGTTGTATGTAAGAAATGTATTATGCACATGAAATTCATTGAAGATTATATATCGTAAGCAATTAAAGCTGATCAAGAAAATATGACTTATTATATACTATGCGTAAATGTATGTAGGGGAGGGGATCATATTTGAGAGCAACTTGGAACATTAAACTGTACAATAGTTTGAACATTAGTGGAAACAGATAGCAAACATTTGATAATTTTTGAAATTGGACTGACTAATTTAGCAGTTTTTTTTATAAGTAAAACGTATCTAGTTTATTCCATTCTTTTCCTTAGATTTTATTTGTTAAAGAAAATAATGAGATAGATATAAGTCTACATTAATTTTAGTATGTGCTTATATATGTGTTCTGCATGAATATGAATATGTGCTACTATTTACATATATATAAGTATAAATGTTATTTCATTTAATTTATCATTTAATGTAAATGTTTGCAAAACTTATAAATATTTATATGTTAAAAGTTGAACCATATAAATTTTTCATCTTGCAATGTAAGATAAGCATTTGACATTTCTTTAAAACATATTTAGGAAGGCTTTAAAGAATATTAGGTAGAGATATTGATAAAAGGATTTGGTTAAGATTCATTTTTCAATATTTTTGGTGACATATGTGACATTTGGAGATGGTTAAGAATTATTGTTTTTTTTCCCCTCCTCTTTCTGTTTTCTAAGTATTTAAAAGTTGTTCTGCTATTGAAACTAACTTTAAAATAATGGTTATTTATATATATCAAATGATATTAACATTTTTATAATAGTGTGGTACTAGTTTCTGAAAAATCAAAGGCATTACCTTTTACTCAGATGTACTTTTATTTTCTTTATAACTTAAAATTATTAAAATATAGATTTTATTTCAAATTGTAATCTTTTTTTAAAAATTGGATATTAATTTTATATATATAAATAGTTATATGATTTTCTGTCAAATCTTATTTTAGTTATTAAAATATTTTTTTCTGGCAGATTTTAAAATCAGTCGGTTTTATTTTGTTTGAAGTCAAGCCTATTTAAACTTACCATTTACGGTAAGTTTAAGTAGAATGATGTTTTTTTTAAATATATGATTATCAATTATAAAAAGGAATTTAAGATCACATGACGCATTATCATTTAAAGTTTTATATATATAGTGTATAGCATAATAACAATCTTTATTATTATTTTTTTTCATATGTCAAAGCGTCGGCCGGGAAGCGAACCCGCGATCCCGGGACAACTGCTTGTAAGGCAGCTGTGTTGACTACTCGGCCACCAACGCTTGACCAATTATATTGGCAATGGAAACCATGAAAAGCTTTGCAAAGTGTGACAAATGAAATACTCTCTTTTCTTAATTTTATTTTAAATTTTCTGATTTATATATGGAAATGTATGAAAAAGCAAAAAAATATGAAATTTTCAAATATAAGATAATGTTTTTTATAGTGTATTTTTAAGAAAATTATTACTTAAAAATTCGGTTATGTGATATTTTATCATTGGGTAACATTTTGTAAAGTTCAACATATCATGTGGCATTTTTGTCACACGAACACCACAATCTGAATGATCACACGAACATTACAGTTCATATATTCATTCAAATGGATTCTTTATCACTTATTATTATGCAATATATATTTTTCATAATTAATTAATATTTGTTTTTGCATGTAAATAATGTAGACTGAAATTTTTTTATGGAATTAGTAATTTTTTTATTTTTATATTTCATCAGATTACAAAATCTTTCATTTTGAAATTTGTTTGTCCATATTTGTTCTTATTTATTTTTTATAATTGTTTAAAATTTCAATTACAAGTTATGGTTACGAGTATCCCCCTCCCCCCCTTTTTTTTACTGTACTCATAAGGAATAAAGAAAAAAATATAGAGAAATAAAACTTAGTTTTTCTGATCTATTGATCATGTTTTATTATTTCAAAAGATTTATTTCTATTTTATTTGTTTGTAATTACACCTGGGTCTCGTTTTACGCGATAGATAGGTTCCTTAGAAAACACGCGCAAACGAAATCGCGCAAAAATAGACGTAACTTACATTGAAAAAGGGGGGATGCGGTCTGTGATTTTTCAAAATTCACGTAAAAGCAAAGCACCAATGTAAAATTACTTTAAAATTTGCGCAAAAAAAAAATAAGGAAATAAAATATGACTAATAAAAAATTTCAAATTTGAAAAAAATTGATACAAGACAAACTTTTTTTAACTATAATATTTAATTTTATTCAAAATAATATATTTTTATGCATAATTTACAATACAGTAATTTACATTTTTTTATACACATTTTAATTATTATTGCTATTTGCCGAAAAACACGTTCGTTTGCAAACTGGTAAAAAAATCAATTCTCACAAGAGGAAATACAACTAGTGCCAACGTCACTCTCACGTTGTGTTAATGGTTTTCTGGTGACAACATAATTAGTAATTAATCTTTGAGATGATGATTTTATTAATTGTTTATGAACTTAGACTTATGATAATAAAAAGACATTTATTCACCATTGCTGGGAAAAATTTAATTAAAACTAACAACTAAAAATTAAATTCTTATTTTTGTCTTTAATTTTTTAATTTTCAATTCCGTTTAAAAATCAAATTTCGTTTTACATCACATTAATTTCAAGTCGCCGTAAGTAATTTTTAAATTGTTAATTACAATTAAAAATCAGATTTTAATTTTTAATTCTCAAATTTAAATGTGCCCACTGCTATTTCTCACCTTTTAAAAATAAACTTGCGGACACTAAATGATTAATAATTGATTATGTTCTTTTTTAAAAAGCAAAAACAGAATGTGATTTAAAATGCAAAATTAACACGCACAATGTTTGAACAAATTTACATTATAATCTTATAAAATTTAATGTGGGTATACATAAAATGTGGAAATCATGATTTTAATTTCATTATTGCATAAAATCTTACTATTATAAAGCACTGAAAATATTGAAATTACTAAGATGAAAGTCGAATTCCAATAACGTGCTATTACTTTCAATATAACGTAAGTGCGCGAAATTTATTATTTAAAGTAATAGCGCATTATCGGAGTATGACTTCCAGTGAAACATGAATCGCGTAACTTCAAAATCGTGTTAAATAAGTCTGCGTAAAAAGAGACCTAGGTGTATTAAGTTTCTTTTACAGAGGTTCAGTTTATATTTTTTCCAGAAAAATAAATAATTTATTAATTGTGAAAAGAAAAAAGCTATTAAATATGAAAAAGAAATTACTTGTGAAAAAATATTTGTTGAGGTAATGTTTTTTTTTTAATTTTATAATATTGCATAATAATTTTGAACTGTGACAAAAAATCTGCCAAATGGTTTAAACAATGATTAGAAATGCATGTGATAATGTGTGTATGTGATGAAACATCATGCAAAATACTGACTGCATTAAAATGTTATTTATCATGTGATGAAATGTTGAAATTCAAAAATGTATCTTACAAAAATAACCAGATTTATAGAAAAACATTTCATAAATAATAATACCATAACTTTTTAGCTGTGTGAATTTGAATGTGACTGCTAGAAATCTATGTAGCTTTTTTCTATTAAGTTATTTTAATATGGAAATATGAAAAAAAAAAAGATTTTTTTCCAAAAAATAGGTCTTCTTAGCAATATATTCTTTCTATCCATGGCACCATTCAGAGATTATCACACTTGCATCCACATGAAGAGTCTGATTCAAAAAGTATAAAAATTGAATGCATTATCTTAAAAAGTCCATAGTGCTTTGAATATGGATAGCCATTTTCAGTGGAAGTTTTGCACCATTTGGAGATCATCAGACTTACATCCAAAATGAAGAGTCTGATTCAAAAAGTATAAAAATTTAAAGCACTATCTTAAAAAGTCCATAATGCTTTGAATATGGATAGCCATTTTCAGTGGAAGTTACATTATTAGAGAAATAGAAAATTTCATGAGCAAGGCATGCCTGAATGCTTGTCATCATTTACAGAAAGTATGGGAGAATTTTTGTTTTTGACCATGCCTAATTGTAATGTGGCATATTGGTGCCTCTTTGCAACATCATAATCCTGAAAAGAAGCCTCACCTCATTTAGTGAGGAGGATTTATAACTATTAGGTCTAATTATTTTTCATATTTACAAATCTTTGTAGAGATAGATCTGCACAATTATTTGTTTCAATACCAATTTTTAAAGAGTAATTTGTCATCAGAAATGAAATTAAAGTATTTCAGTACTTTAGTATGTCTGTCTATAATGATTATGGTACTTTACATCTCAGTGAAGAGGGATATTGAAGATGGTGGTGGAATATTTGGCCTGTCTGTTGGATACCAAGACATAGCTTTAGCATTCTCCGTTTTCTCACCATCATTATTTTTCTCATTGATATTTGATACTTCTTCACTTTATATTGTCAATACTACCAAAATAGTTAAATTTACATTTGAATTGAAACAGTCACAACTAGTGAGTGCTGATATAATTCATGGTGTAATTGCTGTTTTTATTTAATTAAAAACTGGTGCCTAACTATATATATTTATAACACACACACACACATATATATATATATTGAAATCACTTTCCTAAATTTTATGATATTTCAACAATATCCTCTGTGAATAAATATAAAGCCTGAACATTTAAACAGCCAATTCAAAAGGATAACTTTTGAGATCCAAACTTTTATTTATTCATAGGAGGCATTGCCGAAATATCATAACGTTTGGGAGGGTGATTTGAATAATTTCTATGTAATTTTTAGATAGTGATATGCACTGGAATATTTTCTTATCTGTATATATGAAATAATATATATAATAGTATTGAAAATTTATACAAAAAGTAATCCTTGATATGTAATCTTTGGCTTATTTTTATATATCAGGGGAGAACATTATTAGTGCGATCTGAAATATATAAAATAAAAAAAAAATAGTTTTATTTTATAATAGAAGTCCTAATTGAATGTATAAAAGATATACATATCATAAATCTTTATAAAATTCATATGATATTTAAAGTAATATAATATTTAAAGTGTAAAATTTTGAAGTTTTTCGATATGTGAAAATGAAGAACAAACTGGAAACCCTAAGAATGTGAAATCATTCAATATATGAAATAAAAAAAACATATTTTGGAATTAAATATTTTGACATATGAAATAAAATCAAACGTCATATATATATAATAATAATATAGAATCAGTAAGGTAAAATATTAAATGTGTAATATATATTATAACAGGATTGGGCAGATGGGGTTTAAGGTGGTCATCCCTGGGGTGATGGAAAATCATCATTGGTAATCCCAATTCAAAAATAAATATTTCAAATAATGAAATTTAATATAAATTTAAAATACATTTACAAAGAAATATAATATATGATATATCATATTCATGTAATGTTTAAATAAGCGATATTAAAATAATATCCAAAAATATATAAGTAATTTTATATATTAAAGAGAGTATGAGATCATGAGATTTCTGAGCAATCAGCCCAGTTAAACTCCTTAGAGCAACTAAAAGTATAAGTAACCATACATCAACCAGCATTAATAGTAAGTAAAATTAATACTCAAAAGAAATAACCATTCATCATCATGAATGATCAACAATCAAATAAATCAACCGTCAGTCTTGTGACTGGATTTGAATGGGTCTATTGTAGATGAGGCCAACTATTTAGCCTTTGCCAGCTTGGGGCAATTATTTAAACATTAATCTGGATGCACAAACTTACATGGCAATCCATAAGAAATATATAATTATAAAACAATAATGCTGGGATATTAAAACATGCTGATCATCATTACTCTGGCCACTTAGTATAATTAATATACTGGCCAACTATAATTTAAATTCTGATAGAGACTGAACTGAAATAAATGTAGTGCATGGACTTTAAAGGGTATTCTCTTTGCACCAACCATGATGATGATAATACTGGAATGCTATGGTGTTTGTAATAACAGAAATTGAAATGTATAATACTTAATAATAATACTGATTCTATTCAAGTGATCTATCTATGACTCACTTAACTATTCCCAAAATCTATTTATTTATTCACTTGTTTATATTTTTCTCTGAAATTGATCACAACAGATTTATAAACTGATGCTAAATGTTAATAATAAATAAGAATGTTGTTTGAGTAGTATAGTTTCCATAGTTACCTGGTTAATATTAATACTTAAATACATCCATTATCCATAGATCAAGTTAGATAAAAATTAAACAAGAGAACCAAACTTTATTTTATTTTTAAATACTGTGAATACACAAATCTGGTTACTTACAGTATGTTTGTGCACATAGAAATGTATGCGCAACTGCCATTTATATCATATATTTTAACTTATCAAAATAAATTATTAAAATTTATATTATTCACAATTAATTCAATGTTGAAAATATATAAATTTTATTTCTTTTTATAGTAAGTTTTACTTTGCTGAAAGTACTATCAAATTTTTTTTTCTGACAGTTTAAGATTAACTAGATAAACATTCTTTTTTTCTTTCTAAAATAAAATTTAAAATATTTTTATTATTATATAGGACTATTGCAGATTGTTCTTGATTATAACATTTCTAAATTTAAAATATAGGTTTAAAATATCATTTTAAGGAATTATTAAAATAACTCACCAATCATGCTTCGTGTATGTACATTTATCTGTGCTTCTCTGCATATAGCTGAAATAGCATATGTTTAACTAATTCCTCATCAAGCTAAGGTATTCTCTAGATAAGCTTGCTAATCTTGGTGAGATTGGTTTATAGTCACATTGGGAAAAGTATAATTCAGATATAGTTGGTATTCTTCCTTCTGTCTATGATTTGAATATACTTCAGGCAATCAAACTCTTCTAGGACGCATTTGTAGCCATGAACCATTTGAAGTTGACTTTTTTTTCCATGTGAATTCAAACTCCACTATCATGAACTAATAGCAGCTGCTTCTTTCTGTCTTGACTTCAGTCACCTCTGATCCATGTTAGTTTTTTGTCCTGATCTGGGCTACTCTGCTAGCTAGCTACTTCTGGTGTGCTATAATTATTGTCAACTGCTCCTCAAAATATTATTAGCCAGAAATAAAAACTACCAGCCAACTAAACTATTCTTTTTATCAATTCTTATTATATAATCAATTGAGATGACAAAAACACTAATTAAAACTTTAATTAAAATCTATTTCTTTTCTTTGTAATCTTTTCAAATCACTTTTAATTAAAAGCTACTTTTTGGAATAATAGAAATGTTGACAATTATCAGTTCTATTTTAACATAAAACATGCTTGTTTTTAATTTCAAAATCAATATAATATTAATATTTATTTAGATCTTTTTAAATATTTATTTCATAATGATATAGATTTTAAGTCACAAGTGTTGACCGGATAGGCAGATACTGGAGAGGGGAAAAAGCATAGCTCTGAGTCCATTTTATGCCAGTATATAACAAGATTATTCTTATTTGCCTGTCAGTCTTATAAGAGCAGGGCCTAAGAAATGGGAGGACAGAGCAAGTGTCATAAGCTGATAAGCAATGCTTGTATATGCCTAGACTTTGGATTCTTATTGTTAATCTTACGCTTGTGTGGAAGGACACAGGTGAATGGGGAAATATTTCTCTTTCCTGCCATGTTAGACTCTTAAAAGTGGGCTTTAAAGCTACACGCCACTTGTGAACAATCTAAAAAATTTGAGCAGCGCCACTAATACATAAAAAAATACTTGAAACTTATTAAGAATAAAATAATTTCAAATTCATATTTTATTCTTGTTTGTGGGGCAGCTAATAATAAACCAGATTTAAATACATATGGTTCATGAATGCATTGGCATTTGTAATATTTTTTTTTAAAAAAGGCTAAAAGGAAGTAAAATTTAAAGATCATTCAAAAGTCTCAATTTAGTTTTCTGTTTTTTTAGTTAATATGATTTTTTTTAAAAAAAACATACAATGAGAGTTAATTTTGTGTTTAGGATTAAATATTTAATTAAAATAATTATAATTGGGAAAAATAAAAAAGGCATGCAGATTACTAATCCAGATAAATAAAAAGAAATTCCACATGTAAAAGATTACGATCAGAAAAATCTTTTTAGCTCTAATTAAAGATGGCGAAAATAATGCATATAAAAAAGAGAATTGTAACTGAAAAGTAATAAAGAATACACAGGATTAACTTTTATTGTGATAACAAAAAGATAATATGTGCAGAAGCTTCAAAACTGGACTGAAGTATAAAAAGAGAAATACAACTTTGATCTAAGTCTTCTGGTTGTCTGGTTTTTAGAGTTGGAGGCTCCTGTGAGAGAGACCTGGGGCAGTGAAATGCGTCTGCCCAGGAATCACTTGTTGAACGAAGTCTTCTTGCAGGAATGGGAATGAAGCATTGTGAACACCATTTTTCATAATTAAGAGGTCACCCCAATTGAGCTTCTATGTACAGCTTTAGAATAGACCAGGACCATGGAAATGTCAATAAAAAGAATCTGTTAATTTCCAGTGAGCACAGAATCCCAAGGAATACATATATACTACAAGGATCTACACAAACTTACAGTAATCCCCAGGATTATAAATTAAATAGCTGCTAGGTACTGTTAAAAATGAGAAGTGCAAATGAATTAATCTTTTTTTTATTAAAAAATTAAATTTATTTATTATATAGTTAGATTTTGTATTTGAATTGTTTGAATTTAAGCCTTTATGTAGATTAAATGAAATTTGTACATATTTCAAAAATATGTATATAGTACAGATAATTTTAATATGTGTATACATTCTGTATATACTTGTGATACAATTCAATTTCAGAATTATGGACATGAAGCCATCAACAAAAATAATTAACAAAAGAATATAAAGCTTTATACATTTTAAACCCATATTTACAAGTCATATATTTTTAACATGTAAATATATTAGCATTTACCTATAATACAATTTAATTTAAAACTTATACACTATCAGGAAAAAAAAAAAAACTTACTACATTCTTTTTCATTCTCATCAATAAAAATTACTACTACTGCTCATAACATGCAAAAGGTATAATGTCTAAGCAATGCTAAATTTGTAAATTTTAAGCATGCTTGCCTGTTCTTCTGTGGTAATTTGCCATCACATATCAATGGTTGCTAGTTGCTCTGTCAATTAGAAATTAAAGTGTAGGTTTTTAATTTTTAATTTTTTATTTAAATATTTTTAATGGCGAGTTAGGGAAGTACCAGGATTTGAGATCAAGATTTGCTCTGCATTGTTCAAAATCTTTATATTATGATGATGATGGAAACATTAGAAAGTGAAGTAATGTAATGCAAATTTATTGGAAAAATAACACATTTACAAAATACATTAACAAATATATCAAGTTACTAATATATAAACCAAACTCTATAAAACAACACAATTAGAAAGAGTGAGTGTACGTGCTACCTCTTCCAAATCTATTATCATTTTATTAAAAATAAAAAGATCAAATGCATTTAAAGCGTTTTCAAAATAAGAATTCAAAATAAAGATTGTAGATGAAATACAAATGTTAATTATTTAATTTTTATTTATTTTTGTAAATAAAGTAATTTGAAATTGCTAATAGTAAAATTTATTTTACTATCTGCAAATAGATCATCTTTACCATTCAGATAAGAGAGTGGAGTAGTTAGTTACATAATTATATATGGATTGTTGATTAGAGATATTACCATGTTTAAAATAAAGTTTAGAAAATATTTTTTCTAGGGTGTGACTCTGCTGTTCTCTGAAGTGAAACAATGCTGATGATCTCAATGTTAAGTCTAGCAAGTATGATTACATGAAGATGTTCGTAAAAGAATCTTAGCTTTTTTTTATAAGTTTATTAGTTTCATGATCTTTAATTCTTATTTCTAACTAACTTCTTGGGTTTAGTTATATATGAAGTTTTATTTTTTTTTTGGCACAAAATGAAATATAAATATGGCCCTCACACATTTAAGCTTATTGTTTTGTAGATATTTACTTAAATGTGTTTTTTTCCTTTTATTTCAAAATATGTAATAAATCGTAACTATTGCTAATATGATAAAGTGTTGCAGTTATAAATAGTTGATACACCAACTCTTTGTAATTTCATCTGGAATGAATAATACAAGTTGCCAAACATAAAATGTTAGATTAACAGTATAAGTTCAGTTCTTGTATAATGACTTCTTATATGACGATTTGCTATAGTAATTATTATCAGTATATGCTCATTACGTTGAACAAAGAGTAACTATGGCAGATTGTCATATTTGATCCTGCCTTCAGAAGTGGACTATTCCAGATTCCTTACCTGACTGGCTAGCACCCAGTTGCTATTCAATGGAATTAAATCCTTCACTGGGATTTTCCCACACAGGTTCGGATCCTGTCGACTGTGCCAGATCTGTTGTGTTTGATTACAACACAGATTTAATTGTAAATATAAATATTATCGTTAAAATGTGTATATCCTATATATATTTTCTTCCAATAATAAACTGCACCAAAAATAAATTGAAAAATGTATACATTATATTAAATTTATTTGTCTAATTTTATTTAATTTGACTGAAATTTCACAATTATAATAGAATTGTTCTATATAAACATTACTACTAATTTATTAAATAAACTGTGATATCTCAGCAAGCAAAAAGAAAAAGTTTTATTCATTAAATAATTAGAAGAAAAATATATTGATCACATCATACTTCATATTATTATATATTGTTTTTTTATAAGTTTTATTTTAATTTAAATCAATTTCAGTTCAATTTTAATTTTACTATTATGCACATAACAAAAGTCTAATGACAATCCAAACACAATACAGCTCTTATAAATCAAAAATTAGTTTATATCGATTTAAGAAATCATGAAAATTTTAATGAATATATCAATATTCATAAATATCTTATTTTACAACATGGCCATTCTAATCATGGCAGAATTTCTATAACAATTATGATTATATTTTTTTAATATAAAATAAATCATTATTTCTAGTTATATTAGGAATTCTATAATTTATATTATGAATAAATTCCGTTACATCGTATTTACATAAAACAATTTTTCTTAAAAAGACTACATCATTCAACATTCTTTTTTTCATAAGATATGTTCCACTATCCACAGGTAATTGTTAACCTACATACTTAACCATTTCGTTATGTTCTGTAGTCATTTCTCATAACATTTTGCATTAGAATTCCAAACAACAGAACAATTGTAGGAACAAGTATTACATAAAATGAATAAATGGATGATTGCTTATTGTAATTTAATGAGATGTTGACTTTGATGTGATTTCAATATATCTATTGCAACTGGTAAAATGGTTAAAATTGCCACACAGACAATACTGCAACTGTATTACAATTATTAATAAATAATTCACACACTACATTTTGCAACACTGCAGACTAGTTGCTTTTTTTATATTAATAATATGCTTAATAAAATGTTTATTCTTTAATTATTACTTATTCTCAATTTTAAACTTTTTTATTTAATCAGATAGTGAAAGTTATGACATTTTAATTATGTGGTAATGAGTTTAAATTTAAGAAACCATTACAATAGCTTATTTACTGTATATCGTTTAATGCAAAGGTAGTAGATTTTAAACTCAAGGTCCTTGATTATGATTCATCTATCATTTCAGGTGTTCCAATTTTTTATGAACTCCCCACTCGAGTAAAGATTTTTTTTTTTTTTTTTTTTTTTTTTTTTTTTTTTTTTTTTTTATTTTATTTTTATTTTTTTTTTTTGTTTTGTATTAAGTTGTTGTTGTTGTTGTGAAAAAAAAAAAAAAATATATATATATTTATTTTTTTTTTATTTTTTTTAATTAATTATTAAAAAAAAGTGTAAATTTAATATAATAATATAATAAGTTTTTATATATTTTAATGTTAAATAATTATAACTTTTTTTTCTTCAATTACATCATTCATTTATTATATATAGAAAAAAAAATAGAAATAGAAAAAGGAATTGGTTTTTTTTCTCTTCCCCCCAAAAGGTTTTGTCTCTTCTAACCCCCCCAACACCCTCTCTGAAACAAAACTTGTATATTATAATAAAATAGTTGTTATTCACCCCAAAAATTTTTTAGGGGCGGGAAAAAAAAAATACAAAAAAAAAAGTGTGATGTTTTTTTATACACACAAAAATCTTTAAATTCTCCTCCCTATATTATAAAATTTTAAAAAATCTGTAAAACAATTTTACAACCTATGGCTTTACTGCTGTACAAAGCTCGAGTTTGAATCATAGCAAATGTTTCAGTAGCATTTTTTCCCAATTTAAAACAAAAATTAATGATAGAGTATTATTGGCTATTGTGGGTTAAGGTCTGGTCCAGATATGCTGGCATCTTAAAATTTTTGTATTGAATAGCTAAACTGTGTCACAATATAACACATGTGTTGATTCAAAGATGGCGCTGCAGGCAGCTTCAAGAAAGAAGCAGTAATCAGTCACTTTTTCATTGGGACACTGCACATATAAGTGTTGATGGATGACTGTGATATAGTGGAATTGAGAGTCATTGATAACAATGAGAAAATGTGAATCAGTTTCTGAGATCAAATGATATTTTAGCACCAAAGTGTCAGATTGAAAACAATAGTTTTATCGATGTTTCAAATGGATTTTTTTTTTTTTTTTATGTTTACTGTCTTCAGTTGGAATTTGATTTAGGATTTCTTAGATTTTGAGACAGCCACTCACATTTATGTTAATTCATTCAGAGAAACATTTTTTTATCTGCTGTAATTCATTCAAATGCTGGACTAAGTAAAGATCTGTCTATTTCTTTTCATAATCTCATTATTTATTTATGAAGAAAAGTCACTGTCTTATAAATAAAATAATAAATTTCGTTATTAAATAAGTAATAAAGTATTTGTTTTAAAAAGTGTTCAATCTTCACTAAAAATCAGTGAGCTAATGATAAGAAATCCTCTTTTTTATAAATAAAAAAATATATGAAATATCTTAAGTCATATTCTTCTTAAGAAATAAGAATTCACAGCATTGTGAACTATACTAAAATAAGTATTTATGTTTTTATGACTCTTTATACATAACATACTTTCAAAAGCAGGATTTAAGAACTATCTCTATTAGCTTGAGGAAACCAATAGTTTTCAAATTGTATAAAGTTATAATATCTCCATCCTGAGACTGATTTCTGGCATTTATCTTCATCAGCTATTTGATTTGAGTTCAAAACTTTACTCTAAACTAATAATTAGAGTAGTATTAAAGAGTAAAGAGTAGTTGATTATTGAAACTTAAACTAGATGGTTCTAACATAGACTGGAGAGGATTATTCTTGGAGTATGTATAAGAAAAATATTTGATTAATGATTATAGATAGCAAGAATCTTTTAATGTTATATGTATAATGATAATACGACTCCCTTTTTTTTTTTTTTGATAACTTTTTTTGACTGCCATTTTTTTTTACTTGTGGCCCACTTTAACATAATACATTTATTTGTAGAAAAGGGTAAAGATTGGACATTGTGTTTCGATATTTAAATAGTAGCATAAATAGAAGGTGCAGAATCCCTTAATATCGTAGATTCCAAAACTTGGGAGAATTGGTAAAAATGCACACACACACTCGAATAATTTTAAAATAATTTATGCCATCTCTAGAAATTTTACGGCAGTAGGTTTTTTTTAATTCAAATACTGTCACTTGAAAGTTCGTAAAATTGCGATAAATGGCATAATTTCAGAGAGGTTTTTAAATTTTGGTTATGCTGTTAAATTGCAAATATAATTTATAATATAAAAGTAAGATTTTTTTTTTCATGTACGTATTTATTGAAGATTAATATTAAATGTTCTTTGAATACAGGGAATAAAGGGTTAGATTTTTTTTGTACGCAACTGGTAGTTGTTTTATTTCAGCATTCTAAAGCTTTACTAAGTGAAGCTTTCTAAGAAGTTTGCTTCAGAAAACTTGGTACAACAAACATTTTTTTTTTAGTTTCTGGCTGTGAAAATGAAATTCTGTTATTGCGACTAAGCTGGTTGATAAGTTTGCCAGACTTCTGCTAAGCAAAATAGAAGCCTTCATTGATCAGTAGGGAATTCAAACTATGCTTAAACTGTCTTTTGTTCTATTTAATTCGTTTTTTTTTTTTTTTAACTGTAATAGAAGTTTAGTAGATAAATGTATATAATTTTCTTTCTTTTATTTTAATATACACAATAACAAGTTCATTTTCAAATTTAAGATTTCACAAATAATTTTAAATTCTGCATTTATTTTTTCATTTATCTTGTTTAATTTTTTATTATAGAATTAAAACGAAAAGAGCATTTTTTTTTTTTGTAAAATGCACAATTACTTGTTAATATGATAATCCCGAGATTTCCATTCAGAGGTTTGCAATTTATATAGAAAGGAGAGAGAAAGGGTAGATTTTCGTTCAAATTATATAAAAAAATTCCTTTCCAAAAAAACTGATTAGTTTTTTTCTCCAGATTTCACAGCTATGTTTATGGCCTCGTGCTACAACGCAAGGCAGAAATTTCAAATTTCTTGAGATGAAAGGATCATGAAAAATTATATATCACTCATCAAAAGTATTCTGTCCCACGGTTAGGTCCAGAGAATTGTTACATTCATCCATTTTCCCAATCTGTTCTTTTCATTGGTCAACTCTTCAATTCCGTGTAACTTCCCATCTCTTATATCATCCAACAATGTCTTTTCCATCTTTTCTTCTTGTTTCTATTCACTATAACACTCAAACAAAACATCTTTCATTAAACTATATGTTTTGTTCTTAATATATGTCCAATCCAGTTTCTCTTTCTAATTTCCTCAATCAATCTTCTTTCATCATTTACGCTTTTCAAAACTTCTTCATTTGTTATTTTATTCATCCAACTGATTTTTTCCATTCTTCTCCATAACCATAACTCAAATACTGCTAATCTGTTTATAATTTTATCAGTCATTGTCCAAGCTTCACAACCATACACTATTTACACTTCACACATAGCATTTAATTAATATTTTCTTTCTCTTAGTGAATGCATCTTTTGTCAATGCTATTCTTCTTTTAACTTCATCTTCATTTCTTCCATCCTCACTCAATCAACTACCCAAATATCTAAATGCCTTTACTTGTTGAACTATATTATTATGACGTATGGCAGATAAGAAATGATTACTATTCATGATGTGATTACAAATAATTAACTCAGTGTTTTCAGAATTTAATATATTGATTTTTCATAATAAAAATTAAAAACATCTTCATATAGCCCACTGCAAAATAAAGCCTCTGGTGACAATCCTTTGTAGAGGAACAATAAAACATCATAGGATATTATTCTTTAGATGATAAGGATTTGAGTATATGTTCCATTTTTGTTTACACTCTAAGATTAACTAGATACTGACCAGTATTGTATTGGCTGTGTGTCAGCCATTTGAAAGAAAAATCTCAAGTCAGATAGAAACTTGAAATTTTACTTAGCCTGATTTCTGGTCTAAATTATTGACGATAAGGTGTATATAACACTATCATACCACAAAACAATTCTTTTAGCTCATAATAGTAATAATGGATAATTTATATTAGGTTGCTTTTTTAGAGATATTTTAGTACCAAAGTGACTTGCTAATCTTAAATATGTCATTCAGTTGACCAAATCAACCACACAGGATATAAAAGGTATTACAAATTAATCCTTACTGCAGTGCTTATTCTCAAAAAAATGTTGAATTGAAAAAAAGAGTCAAAATTAATTGAATATTGCATACATTTTTTTTAAATTCCTAACTTTTGTAATGCTTGTTTTGCAGATTACAGCTTTCATTTATATATTTTGTTCTAAAAAATATAATTTTTAATTTTTATTTTCCTAAGATGGAGGAATTCAATCTAGAAAACTAACTCTTAAGCCCACACCGAGCTAACTATTCTTAATTTGGGAAAAAATATATTCTCAAATTTATGTATTAACAAAAGTTGATCCATTATGGTTTAAATGAGAATGCTTTAGAAGGTAAAATAAATGCAAATATAAGGCTAGTTGATTGGAAGGTCATGACATTTCAGCACCAGAATGACAAATTGAGTTATGAATTGATCCTGGAATTGAGCTTGTTTATCTATCTATCTCTGTGTTAACCCATAGAGAGCATTGTGGAAATTCATATTTAGATGTGGAAGAGAAAAATATAAATTTTTTATCACTTTAAAGCATTATTAATGTGAAGGCTCATACTTCTAATCACAAATCTTTATCAATGTGATTAAGACAAATAAATGAATTGTGAAACACTTGGAATATTTGTGAATTATTGTTAAAGCTAGAAAATTGATCAGTGGTGCCATGGTGATAGCACCAATTAAAAAAAGAAAATCGTCACACCCACTTGAGATTCAACATTTCTGATACAAATTATGTTATTTTATTCATAAATTTTGTAATTTTATTTTTGAATTAAAATTTCATATCTTAACGATCTGATGATGATTTTATTATATTACAAACAAATATTGTCAATCTTCATTTCTCTGAAAAAAAAAAAAAAAGGAAGATATCAATTACTAATGATTAAACTAATTTTGTAAAAAATAATTTACTGCATTAAAAATAGAAATCCACTCTTATTATATCCTATTCCAGAGTTATCTCTTGTAAGCTTGGATGATCAATGGTAGATGATGGCACCAATCATATGCTAATAATACTTTCTATAAGTTATATTATCTTTAATAAATAATAACTTTTATTATTATTATTATTTCTTAAACAAGAAGTTACTTTATGAACTTTGATTCATTCTCCCCAATTACAAACAATTTGTTAAATTATGCTGTAGAAATCCAAATAAAAGTATTGTATATTCATTTTCTGTTGACTTTGCAAATACACAGTATTTTCCAGAGATATGATTGTCATGTAGAAATGTTTATACACAGTGTGAAAATTTTAATATATTCTGTTTAAAAATGATGCAAAATCGTAGATGAAAGAGAATGCCTTATCTTTTGATTGTGATGTGCATATGCAATCACCGCCAGGAGAATTTTAATATACCTGCAAACATTTATTTATTCAGATAAGAAAAAGATTATTTACCAATTATGGATGGCTTTAAATTTAAGGGGTAACATAATTGTTGCTTTTGAATGTATTTTATCTATATATTTATATAGTTATTTTCTTTAAAGCATATATACACACATGCTTATATTTATTCATGTTCTTAATATAATAAAATTTATATAAATTATTACTTTTTAATTTGAATCACATTTGACAAATGTTAGTGCTTATTTTGTTAAGAAATTAAGTGAATTTCTTTGATTTAGATTATTGATTTTTCAATTTTAAACATCGTGTTTTGATGATCTTATAATAAACTATATTGGTCAAATTGTATTGTAATATGGTCAGTCTAAAGTAATTGTCCGCAGTTATCAAATCATCATCCTGTCTTTTCAAACAGGATGTCTTTGATTCCAAGGATTCCTCAGGGCTGACAGTTTAATTTCCTGCTTTGTTAAAATGAGTCTGCGATTTGAGGGAAGTGAATTATCCCACTGTGTGTTTGCAAAGTCAGTGGAAGATGAATATCCATTACTTTTATTTGGACTTCTTTAGCTGATTTCTACTGCATAATTTAACAAGTTGTTGTATTTCTTGCTGAAACTTATGCACATAATTAGGGAAATTGATTTTATAAAGTAATTTCTTATTTAACAAATAGGGAAAAAAAATTTCAGTTGCTTAATTTATAAATTACAGTTTAATAAGATCCTTAAAAAATCGCTGAAATTGTAATTAGTTACATTGTCATCAATAAAAATGAAACTGTAATTAATATATTGTAATTAATCAGAATCCACAATTATTCTCTTATATTGTTAAATTACTTTTCTATCAATTTTAAAATTATATAATAAATGATTGGTCGAAAAAAATATTTTTTTGACCATATATATATATTTGTAAACACACACACACACACACAAATATATATAAACTAAAATGTATATATATTTTTTTAACCATTTTTTTCCCATCAAAACACACACGCACACAGGCAAAAGTTAAATGATCTCTCTATCTTGTGTGTAAAAGTTTGATTTAAGATAAACACGTATCACCAATATTGAAATTTTAAAATAATATATTATGGTTAGGGATTGGGAAACGATAGAAACCTACTAGAATTATAGTCACGTGATATTGCTTGATAAAAAATACCTCATTTTTTTTATTTTTAAAAGTGTCATAGCATCGGCCGGGGCGCGAACCCGCAACCCGGGAAACTGCCTGCAAGTGCAATACAGTCGCGCTGACCTCTCGACCACCAATGCAAGACAAAATACCTCATCGTTTAGTCTCTTTTCATCTTTTGACACGAGAACATATCCATACAAAATTAAATTAATTTTATGAGAATTAAAATTTCATGATGAATTTTAACATTTTCAATAAATGTTTACTAAGATTAAATATCTATTTATATGTATAAAATAATCTATTTATGTATGTGTGTGTATATATATAATAAGTTTATCATTTGAAATCAAGCGATGATGAGCACCAAAATGTTTGGCTGAGGATAACAGCAATCGAAAAAAATGATTTTTTAAAATATATACTTGCCTCATCTATGAATTGGCTAGGAATCTAATTATATACTACTCTCATTGAAGTTTGATTAAATATACCCCACTCCCCTCAACAATATTAGCAACTCGTCAACTTTCTTATTTTGGAAGAAAAAATAAAGTTAGAAAACCAAAAAATGAGATGCGTTTTGCAATGCCTATACAAATCAATTTATGAACTATAACTACATCCACATATACCATATATTAAATCTTTTAATTTGTCTATTTATGCTATCTTCCAAACTTTTTTTGTTGTTGTAGCAAACATTTCTTTTTGAAAGATTTCAAGTTTGACTAATTGTAGTTTTCTGATGTATTTTATTGTCAGTAATATCCCCCCAATGAAAGCTATCAATATCACATCTTTTAAAAGTGTCTTAAAATGATATTTATTATGTTTTTTTTTTTTTTTTTTTTTTTTTTTTTTTTTTTTTTTTTTTTTTTTTTTTTTTTTTTTTTTTTTTTTTTTTTTTTTTTTTTTTTTTTTTTTTTTTTTTTTTTTTTTTTTTTTTTTTTTTTTTAATTTTTACCCCTTTTTTATAAACTATATTTATAATATAATTTTTTATTTTTTTTAATCCTTTCTTTTCTCACCACAACCCCCAAATATCCACCAAAAAACCCCCCAAAAACCCCAAAAAAAAAAGAAAAAAAAAGAAAAAAAAAAAAGAAGAAAGGGACACGTTCCCCCCCCCCCCCCCACCACCCACAACCTAAACAGGGGATGTTAGTAATTTTATTTTTTTTATTTAAAAAGAAAGTAAATTTATTAGTATTTTTAAAAATGTAGAAAACAAAAAAAAAAAAAAGATAAATAAAATGAAACACCCTTTCTTTTTTATTTTTTTTTTTGGATTTTTTACCTTCATAACCTTTCTCATTATTTTTTCTATAAAAAATATAAATATTTTTTTTTATTATAAAAAAAAAAATTTTATAAAAAAATTTTATGTTATTTTTTTGAAAAACGGGGAATGATATTTATTATGTAAATGGATCTTTCTCTCCCAAAAACACAGTGCAGTTGTTATAAAATGTTTTTTTTTTTAAAGGTCATCTATTATCTCTTCACATCTCCAATCAAATAAAGAAATACCTTTATAGTAGTAGATTTAATACCATTGCAACCAGTAAATTGAAAAACATGACAGTTGGACATATGCAATTAGGTCTAAAACATCAATATATATTGGATCCAGATTAAAGCTTTTCACTAACGAAGGCCATAAGCCGGAAATTACTCTGGAAATATGGATAGAATTATGCTATTCATATTTAATGAACAACGCTATTTAGTTTCTAATAGATTATTCAAACTTACAATAGGTGGTAATAGTGAAGTAGAATAAATGAACTTTGTTCTTATGAAACATTACCTAAATTGGGGATCATGTAATGTTTTTTTTGGTCATATGATGATCTTGCCTTTATATTTTTTAATTTTATGGAACAACCATTCTTAAATGAAAATTTTTAGTGTTTTCTGCATATCACTTCCATATAATGAATTTATTATCAAATGGTTTATTGTTCAAGAGTTTACGAAAGCCTCTCTAACATTACACCAACTTTTATATAGGGCATTTTTATATAATAAATTGGATAAATTATACCCTTGTCTACAACTTTAATACCCACATTTTTTTTTCTATTTAAAAAGATATGAAATTAATTAATTACATACGATCCAAGGTAAAAATTGTTGAATATTTTTCTTTCAACACTGGGTCATAAAGCACTTGGAATTTTTGATTATCAATTAATTATTAAGCTAAAATCATTGTAGATTACTTTGAAATTCTGCAGATCATTCTTTGAAGTGGCAAGAAAACCCTCACCATATTAAAAATTTATAAGTCAGAAGATGAAGTTCTTGTTTTGTTTTTAATTATTTTAAATTAAAACTTGCAAACTTATCATACATTTTGATAGCAGCTTCAAAATGTTCCTTATAAATTGTTCTAAAAACAATTATCATAAAAAATGGAGTCAAAATCATGTTTATTACTAGTTTTCAAATATCGATGCTTGATTTATTTACAATATAAACAGTTGAAGGTTAAATAATATTAGAATATCTCCTTTTATCAAACAGAATAAAATGGCATTGATATGTAAAAGAGTGAATGTATTTGCAAGTTTATTTAAAATGGTTCTAGTAGATGTGATTGTTTTTGAAATATTTACAGAATATTTTAGATGGAAAAAATAAAAAAAAAGCCAAACATTTTATTTGTACATAACGTAGTAATTATATTTAATGTTTATTCAGTTAAAAAGTACAGCATTGATATTGTGTAACAGTTTAGTAAAATATTGATCTGGTTATGGTCAGAAAACAGATCTTTTAGCACTTCTGTTACAGCAATAAATGTAGAAGTCATCATTATTTAGCATTTTCAGAGCATGACGGTACAACTTCATGTTTTATGATTTGGATGCACTCTTAAAGTTTGTTTCGGCCTTATCTTTGACTTCATTTTCTTATGAATTATTTAGGTTTTTTAAAGGTTCAGGTCAACCATAATTCATAAAATTATTTATCTTCCTCATGAAAGTTAATTTATGAGTTATTTTGTGTATGTGTATGTATATTGTAATGATATGAAAAAAGGGCATATTGAGATGATGGAAATCATCATCCTCAAAACACTGAATAGTCATCAATAAATATAAAATGAGGAAAAAATCCGGATTGAAAGTCATTATATAAGGGATATAACATGACAGCATCTCCAGTATTGATCATTAATAGTAGTCAATAATCATCCCTTATGATTGGAATTAAAGAGATACACTATAAACTGAAGCTAATCATCATCTAACCAGTGGTAAATATAGGACAATATTTTAAACAATCATCAAGATTTCATCTACACACATTTATATCATATATGCCAAGAATAACTGTTGTAATAAACATATATAAAAATGCTAGAATAATTGTATCAATGCTGATCTCCATCAGTGCTCTGGCCATATGGTACTATGAATGTATTGACCATCAAAAAATAGTAATTATCTTCTGAAACTGCGAAATGAGTGAACTTTAATGATCTTTACCCTTGCACCATCCATCAAATTTTTTTGATGTTCACATATACTTATACGTATAAACACATATATAGCAAAATATTATTATTGTCTGAATTAAATTGAGAGCATACTAATTCAGTATGATAGTGAACAAGAGAAAATGCATATATATATATATAATCATTAAATAACCTCACTGGAATAATTAATGACTAATATATTTATTAATTAGAAATAATAGTAAAGACAGAGATCTGATAAATACTCTTAATATAAAGACTTCATTATCATATGTAACTATGTACACACATGCATGTTTAATAAGGTAAAATTTTCCAATCATTAATAAACCAATATAAACAATTCTAATTTAAAATATAAATAATGACTAATTTTAGGTGTATGTGTACACATGTAGATGCATGCACACACTCAATGTTTAATATCCTAATAATATTTCATATGAATAATAAATTCATTAACTTATTTAATTTTCTTTCCAAAGCAATTTGTATCAATGTTAAATCACCACCCAGTGAAAGAAAAATCACTAACTTTCTTTTTTTTTTTGGTAATTTTATATTTGTGAACAAATCACATTGCAAGGATTTGCTATCACATGATCAGAGACATTTAAAAAAAAATATATTGCAATATTATAAAAAATTTAGCATAAACTTATAGATTTATCACATATTGATATTAATTGATTCACATTTTAAAAACAAATGTCAAATAAAAAAAATTTGTGTTTCTCAAAAAATCTAATCCTCCTGACAGTTGAGTGAGGAAATAGTGCTTTTGTTTTGATCAAGCTACAATTTTGTCAATAGTTAAAGAAATCCAATGTGATATTTTAGAATTTACTTCATTTTTAAACAAAAATATCAATTAAATTAAATCATATTTATTATATTGTGATAAATAATAATGGTTTAATATTAAATTTAAGATTTAATTTTAATGCCAGTGAAAACTATTAAAACTGTCACAGTGCTAATGCAATGCAGGAGTGTTAAATCTATGGACCTTATTCTATGCTAATAAAATATAAATATGCAAATGCTAAATGGATATAAAATATACACATGTGCACATTCTAATAAAAAAAATATTTCACTTATTCTAATTCCTTTTATCCCAATACAAGTTACTACATTTAAAATGTTAAATGAAAGTTTTTAAAATAAAAAGAAAATGGAAACATTATTTCTTTGAAAGTACTCTCAGGATGTTCTTTTGTTTCTAACTTTTGCCACTTAACTTTAAGAATGTTTATTAAATTTATTACTATATGTTAATTGCATTAGTTTTATTCAAAAATTGTTTATTCTTCAACCAGTATAGCTGATATGAAATATATATTTTTTAGGCAATAAATAGAAATATACTTTCTTTAACTGCAAAATTACTGTTTGAAATATGTCATTACTTAATATATATATATATATTATTACTATTTCCGGGATATTCCGTGTAGTGAAAAATCTAAATGCTGACATTTCAGTACAATATCAAGTACCTTCCTCAGAGCATCCTCTTTCTCAAATCATAAGAATGCGTGTGAGATAATCTCACACGCATTCTTATGATTTGAGAAAGAGGACGCTCATAGGAAGGTACTTGATATTGTACTGAAAAATCTCACACACATTCTTATGATTTGAGAAAGAGGACACTATGAGGAAGGTACTTGATATTGTACTGAAATGTCAGCATTTAGCTTTTTCACTATACGGAATATCTCGCAAATAGTAATAATAATATGACATCTTTTATCCCTGAAAATATTATATATATATATATATGACTTACCAGCTAATTTTTTCGATCAGTGCTTCACACCTACATTTGTGAAATAGATAAACATGGATAATATATATATTTCAGGGAGTAACTTCTTTTGTTGTTCTCATTCATATATAAAGTAACATATATGTATAAAACAGCACTGGAGTCTAGAGTAATAGGCTGCCTTCTTACAATGATATCTATGATATAGATAATTATGGTAATGATGATGGTCCTCAACTTTATTTAGCTTCAGTAATTTGATTTATATTCAATCAGGCAAGAGTCTAGCACATGCATATATGCTATGAACCTCAAAAGCTGGCCTTTCTATATGAGTTAAAACTCAATCAATGTGAATCTAACAGCTGCTTTTTTGCATGCCTCTCTTCTAATAATTTAATCATCACTTTCCCTAAACCCACTATTTATAAATACAAAGGGATCTTAAAACAAGGTATTTAAATATTTTCCATCTTGATTAATCATTTAATTATATTGCTCTATTTTTTCATATACATTCATTAAAATTAATTTATTAAATTTTTTTAATAACCGTAATTAAAATAGATTATAGGATTAATTATAATTAAGTACATTATAAAAAAGGTCTTTGTTTTTCCCAAAGTATTTTTTTTTGTTATGGTAAATATTTTACAATTTTGTCAAAATCAGAAAAGTCAAATTTAATAAAAATGAGCTATATTGAATAAAGTGGTTTTTTTATTACTGCATTTGATTTTAAATAATTCATAGTACTGATATTTAATTATTCCAGCATAAATAAATATCTACAATGACTTTTGATTTTTTCATTTATACTTTTCCTTTCAAACTCATGCCTGTGCTCACATTATTTTGTTGTGAACCATGAAACCAGTTTCATCTCAGTATATATATATATATTATAATCTTCAGTTCTTTCTGTAGGACTTCATATTTTGTGATAGTAAATTAAAAAAAAAAAAAATATATATATAGTTTATTTTTCATGAAGTAAATGTTATTACTATAATAATCATTAAAGTACATCTGTAAGTCAGTTAATTAAGTCATATAAGTGCATTTCAATGATTTTTAAATTTACTAGTCTAACTTCTTTATAATTATAAAGGCATAATCAGAGATTATTATTTATTTAAACTAATTTCACACATATAGTACAAGAGGTAAAATATTCTTAGCTTAATTATTGCATTTTTTGTTAAATTGAAATATCATAAATAGACTATAAAATGAATCTAAAATGTCTAAAATAGTATTTTTAAAAGTACAGTTTATAAGGCATTAATGTAATTATAATTATTAATTGAAGAATATAGTTTAATCTTAGAGATTAATTAATAATTTAAAAAGTTACCTAGTTCTGTGCATTTGCTTGTTTGAATTTCCTCATTCAAAAAGTTAATAATATTCAAAGTTACTTTAATGCTTTATTTTATAATATTTTCTGCTGAAAATATTATAAACATTTTAAAGAAAATGTATTTAAACAATGTATTTATTTTCTTTAATACTATAAATGTTAAGTAATATAAATAATATGATAGTGCTATGATATTTAATTATGTCTAGACAGTTGAGTCTGGAATTTTCCAAAATATTTTAATTAGATCTATTATTAAAATCTCTCAGCATAATGAGGTTGCACAAATTAATTAGTGATTGTCAATCATCCAGCAGATATCTATCATGTGATTGAGTTGTGATATCTATTTTTAACTCTACTCTTATGAACTTTAACTCTTTCATTACGACTTAATTTACTTTGGCCTACATAAATTTTATGACAATTGCAATGAATATTATAAACGATTCCAGGAATAGATTTGCAATCAATTGATTGTTTTGAACTATTTAGTAATGAATTTAAATTCAGGCCTTTCTTCCAAACCACCTTTATTCCACACAGTAAAAAAGTATTCATATAAATCAATTTACTAATTGATGACTTATATATAACAAAGAAATAAACTTTTTATTCTTATTAACAATTAAATCTTTATTCCTTTTCAATGTAGTGCTAAAATTTGAGCTTTCTTTATTTAAAGGAGGATGTGGCTGGAATAATATAGCTATGGGGAGTTTCAAATATATATATATATAAATATGTCTTTTATATATGCAAACTGTGAAAATCTTCATATCAACATATATATATATATAGTAACAGGTTGGGTTCAAACCCTGTTCCACAGAAGGAAGTTTCATATCTATGTGTATGCATATAGTTTTATTATTAATTGTTTGTATTTTATATTTGATTTTTTTAAAATGTTTTCTTCAAATAGGTAAATAAAGAGTTAAAACAGACATGAAGGATGGGGGTGGGGTTGTGCTCATTTATTTTGTTGAAGCATGTGTGTATATATTATTGTATAGATGGGTGAATGGAAGAAATCAAAAAAAATAAAAATATATAATATACATGTTATTTCCAGGATGAAATTCATTGTATTTCGTTTTTAATAAAATAAAAAAGAAATATATATATATATATTTAATAAAAATAAAAATAACTAAAAAAGAAAAAATATATAGAGAAATTACACAAATTGTTATCTGTGGAATGCTTTTTAACAAGCATTATTTTAAGTATTTTCAAAAAAAATAAATAAATAAAAATAACTTAAAGGTGTTTGAGGTAATTTTTGGTCAAGACAAAGAAGTTGTGCTTTTGTTTGTAAAGAAGCCGGACCTGGAATACTACATTCTTAGATACTGGAAAAATAACTGAAATTCTGTGGATTGGAACTTTCTAGAATATAAAAGAAAAAAAAAAAGCCCATAAAGGGGGAGGGGTCAAGAGTTGGTTCATGCTATTTTTTTTTACTGAAATTTGAAGGTTATATATTTATTATCTATGTTTGTCTGTTCATGTTATTAAAATCCTATGTTGAAGATTTTGGAAACTTATTGGAACCAGCAAGTATATTTGCCAACTATGAATAGACTGGGGTGAAAGCTTAAAATGTGCTGGGATTTTGATCCTGGTCCCATGAAGATACGCAATATGCTACATAATTAAACCACTTAAACCTGAAGGAATCTGCTCCTGACCATCTGTATTAGAGTTAGCAACCAAATTAATAGAGGTTCAAGGAACCAAGCAGAACATCACATCCATGATGAGCAATTTTAATGTCTATCACATTGAATGAAACTATTATCATTACCAATCTGAATCCGTTACTTTCCATGGGGAATCCCAGGTAATATGTACACTTTATTATATATACTTTCCCTTTACACATTCTCGTGTATTTTCTATTGGTCTTTAAAAACTTTATATAATATTATTCTAATCAGTTATCTTCTCGATTAAAATATTTCGCATCTGGATTGAATGGACATTATTTTCTCTCTTTATTTTTTTTTTGATTTGCTTATCTGTGCAGCATATGTGAAAAATATTTGAGCACAAATAATATATTTTTTTGTTACATTTTTTTGTTTGCTATATATTAAAAATTCTATTTTTATGAAATAGATATGTTGTTTCATTACCTCAAGTTTTATGTAGGTAGCTAAAGAAAGAAGTATATGTATGTGTAGTAGTTGTTTAGGTAAATAATTGAATATTTGATTATTGCTGTTTCCCATTTGTTTCTTTTGGTTTAAGTACCACCTGCCCTGAATGAGTTAGCCAGTGTCTGGGCTTTCTAAGTATTTATGAGGTTTCTTACATCTTTTTCAGTATAACTCTTATATAAATAAGATTGGTGCTGACATCCATAAATATGCTGTATGAGTTATATGATTAAATATTATATAGTTTTTTTTTTTTAGAGAAATATAGAAGTATCACAATAAAGAAATATATTGCATCCTCTTGTATATTAAATTAGATATATTGCCATGAGAAAAGGGGCTCATTTCGTTTCAATGAAATATTATTAATTATCATGTAAAATTTAGATAAGTATAGGATTACTGCAATAAAGAGATATATTGCATCACCATATATGTAAAGGTATCTATACAGCTGTGAGTGAAAGATTAGGTTTAGTTACAGTATATATATTGTACTGTTTATTTAGATATGGTGCAAATATATTGGCATTTGTTAAAAGCTAAAAAATAAAAGTAAATTTAGATTTTTTTTTGACTATAATTTATTTTTTTTAAAAACGAAATTTACCTTTGCCAATATGTTTGAATAAGCCCAGGAATAATAATCTTAAAAAAATAATTCTCGTTATAGTATGATGCAATACCAATTAGCTTAAAAGTATTTTTCTCTTTTATTTGCGAGACGTTATATGACGATTGCAGCGGATTCTTTAGAATAAAAGGATCCTGGTGCCCATATTAAATAAATTAAAAGCTGATTTCATCGATAGCATAATTCTCAACAATTACTAGGCCGAGTTGATCAGGAAATGTAGTTATGTTAATAGAAATACAACTTTCTTCTTTTTGACATAACTTGATCAACTCGCGCACAGTTTATATTAGCGTGTAGAGGCCTAGCAAGACGGAAAACGTTATAATATATATATAACAAAGTACATAATAGTGTATTGTTGCTCATACCCCCATATAATTCAATAAAACTGTGATTAGGTTATGCTAGAGATTTAGATACAGCAAAATCATGTTAGAATAGCAGATCAAACTTTATATAGAAATATCTAAAAGCAGTCCTATATATTTTTGAAATGTGGACATTTTAATACAGCTCACATGTGTATATTGCATTTGAATCTGTAATATGACATTTTTTTTTCATGTGTCATAGCATCGGCTGGGAAACGAACCCGCTAACCCGGGACAACTGCTTGTAAGGCAGCTTGGCTGACCACTCGATTTTATGCTAGGCAGAGACAATTATGATTTTATTTACAACCTTACAAGAATTGGTAAATATCACTTACTGCTTGATTACAATATGCAACAAACAATAACTGCTTTAGATTTAAGGCCATTATTCTTATTATTTGACATTAGATAATTAAATAGTTTCCTCATACTATAGATGCACATTTTTATAACATCAGATATTATATATATATACTGTATGCGTTTTGAGATTTCCCATATGTAATGGCAGTGAAAAACCAATTATGTGAAAAGATATTTGTCGATAAACAGAGCAAATTGTTAATTGCAACTTTATATGATTATGATGCACTGGGCTGCCATCTACTGATATGAATAGTTTTTTGCTATTTTTATGCATAGGAAAGCTTGAAAAAAATATTTGATATCTATAACCCATGAAACTGTTCATTGCAATATTTATATACACACACGCATCTATATATATTGTTTACACACACACACACACATATATATATATATAATGGTCTTTTGTTAGCAGAACAAAATGTATTTGGTGTTATTATTGACAATCTGTTAATTAGAAACATTACTGATATTAAAAATGAATAAAATATACCTTAAGGCTGAAAGGAAGAAAGTTTATTAGTATATAAAGTAGATTGATATATTCATTATTTCGTCGAAAATGTTAAAGCTGATTTTTTTTTTTTGTAGTTTGAATTATTAAATTTGCCAGTATTAGTTTGCAGGTGCATAGTTATTTGCTCAAGTTATTGTTTCTTTTTTTAATTTGTTTTTTATAAAAATATCTCTTTCATTTACTTGGTAATTAAATATGAATTATGAATAGGTTTATACACATGCCTACAGGAATTTATAAGTTCTAAAAATTATAGATATTCTAATTACATTTTTATATAAAAACATAATTTTTGATAACTTACTGATAGTATCTGATTATTGTAAACAACTACTTTTTTTTTTTTTTTTCTATTTACATATGTCCTTTTATTTTCATTAATTTTATAATTGGAACCCCTTTATTTTATATTAACATTTTTTTATATTATTAATGTCAAGTTAAAATCTATTTTGATTGAAGATTAAAGTAAAACTGGTGTCACTATTGGCGCTGTGTGATTGGCACAATGGTAAAGTGCCAGATACTAGAGCTAAAGGTTCCTAAATCAACTTTTTATTGAATTGGACAATGTAAAAAAAAATCTGACCTTTCATTTGAATGGAACAGTTATGCTTAATGTGTTATTTTGATGCTAGAACATCACATGACTTCTCAATTGACCATATATATATATATGATTATATATGTATACTAATATATCATATTAAATGTACATTTGTGCATATATTTAATACATTTTTACATAAATATACACGTGTATGTTTATATATATTATGTTATTGGAATTATTTCTATCATTTAATAGAATTGTGAATGTTTGTAGGGCAATTCAAACTTTATACTTTTTGATATTCATTCGACTTTTAGTAATAGCACACAGGTAGCATAGACCACATGGTTTCGAGTAGCATTATCCGATTATCTTCTTCGCGTTGCTGGCCGGATCAATAACCGTTTAGCAAAGGAATTGAACCACTCATCTTTATATTTATGAATGAATGCATTGAATTTAAAGTGATGCTTTAATCAACTAGGCTGTTCTGCCAAACAAATCTTCAGATAAATAAAAATGTATGTGTAGGTACTTAATGACACAGTTAAAAAACATTTGTAGAGAAAAGAATGAAAGCTGGAAGATTTGCTTTTTTCAATGACATAAATGCAGATACATGAATGTTTAATTAAAATGCAAATTTATTGTAATTGTAGTTATGTTTAATATATTTATTTATTGCTCAACAAAGATGTTGTAGTTAATATATGTATTAGTTTTGATTGAATTTTCTTGTTTTTGAACTATCTATAAGTGTTTTACGTTTTAATTAATGGAGACTTTCTCTTTAATTAGAAATTTAACACTTTTAACAAGTTTTTATCATTGATCAAGTCATGAATCTTATTCTCTGTTCACACAGAATGTTCTATTGCAGCCAGGAGGAGGAAAAAAAATGAAAAATTAATTAATTAATTAAATTCTTTCAGAGAGTTTAAAACCTAAAGGAAGATAAAAGTCTTGTTAGTTAGAATTCATTAGATAAGTAACACTGCTCTCCCTGCTAGTGAATTATTTTAATCTTTTAATCATCCATTTATTTGAACTAATGTCACAGGTTGGTCTTTAAAAGTAGTATTTTTGCAGAGTTGAGTATCAGGAGCAAGATCCTTCTGTGCAGAGTTGAGAATTAATGAGAAAATATTTTTAAGTGGAGGACTATTTTATTTTATTTTTTTCACACTTAAAGTGACTTTTATTTCTTTTTCTGCTAATTCTTTCCACAAAACTATGCAAACTTTTCCACTTCAGAATCTTAATAACTTTTGTTTCTAAAGTAATAGGGGAGAGATATTTTCAATTTAATCACGGGCTTTCTAAGATGAATTGACGCAGTATATAAATAACAACGCCACCTATATCTATATAAATTAGCTTTCATCTGAAAAATTATAGCTAATTACATAATTTAACAATATTAATTTTTCCAGTAACTTTTATTGTTTTTTGTTTTTATTTTACCATTCAGTTTTTTTATTTTTTAAGTTAATTGCAAATTATATGAGATTTGTATTACTGAAAAATGTTTTTTAGGTTAAGACCTGGGATAATATTTAATGGTTATATATTTTACTAGCTGTAAGAATAAGTTCTTTATTAAAATTTACAAATAGGCAAACCGTCTGTATATCATTTTTTAAAAGGATGAAGAAGAAAAATATTTTAAAGGAAAATTTTAGCATTGAGAAACCGTTAAAAATTATAGAAAATAATTTAATGATTATTATTTTCTTTTTGGAAAATAGAGTGGCCCTTTTTGGGATTGTGTTGGATTACTTTACAGACAACTTCCTTGGCACTAGATGAATATGTGCTTCTGTTTGGAAAAAAAGTGCCCATACTCAGTGAAATATCAGTGAGAAATTTTACTGGCACACTTAAGTAGCTTGCAGTTATTGCACATATTCATCTATCAAATATCAAAGAGAAGTTGCCTCACATATTGTTTATAAAAAGCAGTTAAATGGATTAGACTTTCCAGTAACCAACACCTAATATTAATCTCAAATCAAGATCTCCTTTCTGGATATTTGTACAAGAATCTTTTCAAATAAACAAAGATTTCTAGCATAAACATGGACTTTTTATGAGATTCAAAGCAAGTCTTTTTTGAAAATGTAATCTAAAACTAGCTGGATTTAATCTTTCTAAACCCTACTCATTAATAGATTTAGGACACTCCTTTGCTTCATGAACAGAATGTAATAGCCACTGATCTTTGTGCAGATTGGCAGATCCAAATCATGAACAATATAACTATTGATGATTCAGTCTAGGAATACAGTCAAGCATTGATGGCCTTGTGATTAGCATAGCTACCTTCCAAGCAGCTGGCCCAGGTTTGCTTCCCGGTCAACACTTTGACATAGGAAAAAATAAAGTCTAGGAAATACAATGGCAGAATTGAAGGCCTTAATAAAATGACTAATAAACCAATTCGTGATTGCAATCTCTACAGATTTTTTTATAATTGTTTGTGATTGGTTAAATTTTCTTACCCAGAAAAACAGCAACTTTGAAATAATGTTGCAACATATTTAACATACTGCTTAGTGAAAAAAAAAAAGTTGATTGACATCTACTTTATGCAAATTTTATGCAGGAATTTAGTGAGTAACATTTCAAAATCCTGAAAGCTTTTAATTTCATCAGAATATTGTGCATGTTAACTAAGTTTGACATAACTTCATTCAGGGTCATCATCTTTTTCTCCTTTTATTTAAAAAAATTTTTTTTAAACAAGAATCAAACATTTAACGGGAAATAAAAGGCAGTAAACTAACGTAACAGATAAAATGCTTAAATAGACAACAGAACTTTTTGCAATAACATAAAGTTCAGAAACACTGCAATTACAATCACCCAGTGTGACTTAATAATAATAAGAGTTGTGATTCCTCACTTCTTTGCTAAATATTATTTCAAATTTAAAAAACCAACTATTCACGAGATAAAATCTTACGTTAGGACTATGATTTGACAATGACCAATGAGATCAAATGTCAGTTTGAAAAAATAACATTATTTGCATGGTAATAGTTCTGTGGCCAAAATAACCTATGAAGTATACTTAAATGAAAGTAATAATGATAAAATATAACAATATTTCCTTGTATTGTAAAGAGTTATAGTAATAATTAATATCTATGATAAAAGGCTAAATTTTGTTTTTATATTCAAGCATTTTTCAATAACATATTAAAGTTTTAAGAATCCTCTTTCTAAAACCTTATAAGCAATATGGTAAAGTTATAACATTGATCAGACAAGAATAATTTAAAGCATCTGTTGATTCCATTAAAATGTCACATGACTCTTATCACATGACCAGCTTACTCAATGTTCTTTCAGCAACACTCCTTTTTTTCACTATGTCTATGCCATTTTTTGAAAGGCTTAATAAATAATATATGCAGATAATAATGCTTAATAAATATTTATCCAGTGCTGTTCTATCCAATATCTTAAGACTAGTTTCAAATTTATGTCTCTCATCAGTGACGAGTTTTGGATCTTGGAGAGAATATTAAGTAAGCTGAGTGTGATAGAGCTATATGATATTTTTATTGGTTTTATATTATTCATGGCCACATGATAGATGTGGCTATAGTTGTTAAAAAAAATTAAGGATATTGTAATATATAAAAACTAAACTTGTTTCAGTTCTATATGATTATACAGGCAAGTTGGCTTGAATTGAAATTTTTTTATTGTTTTTCAAATTGGGATCATAGCTTGATAGCTAAACAAAAAAGTAAGTGGTGGCCCCCAGTGGGAAGACGCTTTAATCGTAAAGTTCAGACATTGGTCCAAGGTCCAAAACTCCTCATTGACAAAAGCAATTAGCTTGAAACTAGTTTGGGGATGTTGGATAGGACATATTAAGCACTATCACCTACATCTATTAGTTACTAACACTTATAGTAAATATCATAGATATGGTTCTGAAAAAAGGATGCTACTGAAAAAAATCTTTTGATTCTGTTTAAGAACAAATAGATTTATATAAAGTTTCGCAAACTTTCTTTAAACAATCCTTCAAAAAAAAAAAAAAATCTGTCTCTTGTTACTTTATTCAGTTTCTTACATTAATTTTTTTAATGTCTTATTATTAATCTCAATATTAGAGATGTAGCCATTAATTATTATTTTATTTATAAATTTTTTAGATCAGCTGCTATGATCAAAATTCAAGATGCCATGAGAGAAGGAAATGCATTAGAAGGAGTAGCTCTTTTTAGAGCAGCCAGGTAAGATTATTATTATATCTTTTTAAATCATTACATACTATAATTTATTATATTAGTTGTTTTCTCAGAGGAAATCCAATTATAATAGTCACAATAAATTTTGTGTTATTATCATGCTCACTTGTGTTATGGTCCATTATTTGTCTGGAAACAGATCTGTCACAAAGTCTTTTTTTTATTGATTCAGCAGACTTCCTTATTTCATCTTCCTGCCGCAATCAAAACAAATCTTTTCCTGATGATATTTTTTATCTTTTGGTATCCAAGAAAGATTGCTATAGACTTTTTATTATCACCTCTTCTCTCTTTGAGTCTACCCTATTACTTGATAAGTTTTCAACTTTACAGTTATGCCAGTAATCTTAGTTTAAATGTAGTTATGTCAATAATTCTAGTCTGGGTTTGAATCTATTCTATTTCTTTTCTCTTCTTTTTTAAATTTTTTTTTGTAATATTTCATACTCTTCATAGAGACCATGTTTAACCACCATAAGACACTACAAGTAAATTACATTAGTTAAAAGGTTTTTTTGTAAGCAGAATGACATGTTTTCTTTATATATTATGTTAAGCATAGAAAGTACAATTCAAGCTATTTTAATTCTTTTATGTTGTTTATTTTTTTATTTACTTTTCAGGCTGATCCAAGATTAGTCACAATTATTTGCCCCTTAAATTTTATTCCCATTAGTTAACATCTTTGGTCAGTATATATTTGTCAAATAATTATTTTATCTAAAAATTACATCAATCTTCTAATAAACAAAGCATGACTCTCAAATTCTCAATTTTATTTCACCAGTTTGTTGTTGCTCTGTCAAACATAATTCTGATAATCACCATTTATCTTTTTGGCTATTGCTCTTTTATAAATACTAACATCAACATTTATCAGAGTATTTGAACATAACTTTGGTTAAATTTCCCGTGCAGTTTAACACAGTAATAGTTTAGAAGAATTAAGAGTTAAAGGATCTGTGATCAATTCTAAGATGACTTTTTAAAAAAAATATTTGGAAATTTTCAAATACACTTGTCTGCTTGAGAATTCAAATATTGCATGACTATCGGAGCAACTGAACATATATAATCAGATTACAAACACATCCTGATTCAGGATAAGAGGAAAAGTTCATAGGAGTGTTAGTTCTGCTTATAGTCTTCTGAGGGAAGCAATAATATAAGTCTCTATTGTTATTAGCAGACAATTACTTGTTGGGAATTATATCGGTAAACGTGAAAAGTCTGCTTTGCATGTTGGGAGTAACAAGAAGAGATCAAAAACGCAATGTATGGGTAAGAGAACAGACAAGTGTTACTGACCTCATTGAAAAAATTAAAAGATTGAAGTGGAGTTGGGCTGGACATATTGCTAGAAGAAATAGTAGATGGACAATTGAAATCTTAAACTGGATTCCAAGAGATTGTAAAAGACCCAGAAAGAGACCACATGTGAGATGGATGGATGAAATAAGAAAGGGTGCAGGGGTGATGTGGAGAAGAGAAGCTAAAGATCGGAGAAGATGGATTGAACTTGGAGAGACCATCATGTAGTGGATTGACAATGGTTGATAATGATGAACAACATTTCTACAGCAATCATAAGAACTATTCTAGCAGTATTGTAGCTACTATAAGAAAGAGATAGATTTCAGTGGGATGGAAACCTCCTGAAGTGATGATTATGCAACAGCATTGCTACACTAATGGGTAGAAGCTTGTGATTTGTTTATTAATTTGGCTATCATTAACAATTAAAAAGTGAAACTGGCAGAGTTAAGCTTTTATTCAGCTGCCTCTAATTTTCAAGTTCATTACTATTTCACTAAATGTGCAAAACATAAAATAAATGGTGTATTACACTGCGATTTCCAGGAGAGACCTATCCAAATACAAACTGAAATTAACACTCTTGACTTCAGTTACCAAGTGAGATCTACACTATTCAACAAATAATGAACATAGTAAAAAACAATCATCAAATGATTAGTTTCTAGTGGTATCTTATAACATTCGAGCACTGGAAGTTTCAGATTGTGCTTTGATTCAAAAATCTTTAGCTCCCTAATCCATTTACCACCGTGATAAATCATACAAAGCTTAATAGTTGACCAAAGTCTTTACTCATCATTCTATCAATTTAGCAAATATAAGAACAAAAATCAGAGTTGAGAGTACAGTTCTGTATAACTGAACTGCTTATAACTGATGACATGGGTATTTGATGCATTGTGCCCAATGAAAGAAATATTATAATGATAATGCAGATTGAATAATAATTGCAATAGCATACTGCTCTCTGGTTTGAGATTTTACAATCTCATAAGTCAGATCTTTTTTAGAACTGTATTATAATAGATTTATTTCAGGTTAATAACATTTGAATTTTGTAATTAATGTGTTATTCTGTGCCATCCATAACTTAGAGTTCACATTTAATAAGGCTGACGGTTTTTTAGCTAAGGATTTCACTAGCCAGATCAAGGATTTTTTTTATCTAGCCACTTCATAATCCTTCTCAATATGGTTAAAGTTGCCTGGAAGGGAAAGGTAATACGTAATTGCCATTAAATGAGGGTAATATCAAACAACTTTTCCCCCTTATACAACCTTCATCCTTGCTAAAGGAAGAGGTTGCTATGCCTGTAATGATGCTGATCTCATGGCTTTCTTCATATTGTTTGGATATTCCAAATGATATTTTTAATTAATGGTGAGACACTTTACAATATTTGCCGATGAAAACATGAAGTTATTCTTCCATTTTTTTGTGATTGAATTATTTCATTTAAATGTAGGATATTCTTAGCTGATTTTTATAAATTATCTTTTGCATCTTAATTACATGTGGCTCTAAAACTGATATTTGTTCACTGGTTTATAGCGCTATATAAATCACCAGTGAATTATGAATATTAGATTATTCTTAATTGGAGGGTGAATAAGGATGGCAAACTGGTAAACCCTAGCCATCCAGCTTTGGAAAGCCGGGTGAAATATGTCTTCTTTACTGTTTATATTGGGAAGCAGAAGGAAGGATATAAATGCTATTTTACTGCATATCTGACTAGAGCAAGACATAATTTTGTTAATTTATGTTTTCTGTTATTGTAGTAAAAAAAAATATGGCTGGCAGTAATAAATTTTGCATGTTTTGATTTGTCTGGATGATTTCTGTAATGGTTTGTAATATCAAGGGGAAGATGGGACAGCTTTCAATAATACACTGCAGGATTCAAACACTCATAGAGGAATAATGAAGATGGTTATCATATTGGTTACTTACCCCATGATGAAAGTTACAGTGCTTTTTGAATATTGTTTTATAGTCTTACTAAGAATAATTACTGATTAATATTAGACGGCTAAGTAAACTGTGTATTTGGAAAAAAATTTCAAGCTTACTCAGTCTGAAATCAAATCCAGGTTGTAGGCATAGTAGGTAGTTCTATTGTTGAATCATAAAGTCCTACAAGACTTGCAGTATTTATATTTACTTGTTTAGGATCACTTATTATATAGTAAAGTTTGAAATACATACAAATCCATAATATTTTTCTATATAATTTGCTCTCTTCAATATTATAATTTTCTTCACATTTGCTCTCAATTGATAAATTGTCGAAGACTGTGCTAAAACAATAAAATAAATGTAGAATGTTGAAAAGAAGAATAAAATAAATGTAAAAGTTTGGTGAGAGCTGTAATTACCACCCTTTATTGATCTGATGAAATGTGAAAAGTCATATTTTACTGATAATTGAATTTCTTTCTTTTTCTCATTTAGATATTTTTAATAAGTTTCGTAATCTTTTCGGAAGAAGGATGCTCTTCTTGCTCGGTTTGAAAGATTTTTTTGCTTTTTAAGAAAACTTGTGAAATATTGCCTTTTTAAAAAAAAAAAATACTATGAGCTTTATTCTTGATTGGAAATACATTTAATTTAGAACATATTTTTTTTTTTGTTCCTGTTGTTTTACTCTGTGACGACTGAATATCAGCTTCTTTGAATTATTTGGCTTAAAATATTTTTTATATTTTGCTAGAACACTGATGCTCATTTTAAACAGTTAGATGTAATTTACATATACTCCGCCATCTTTTTTTTTTTGTTTGAAAAAAACTTTATATTTTTATTAAAAAGTCATATAATATCTCAAAACCAATAAAAATTATTACTAAATAAATAGCTAAATCTAAATTGTGATTCTCGTTGTTTATGCAAACTCCGTTATATTATTATGTTTTTGCATAGTTTTCTGCAGTGATAGAAGGCCAATTTGGAGCTCCAGTCCATGGATCTTAATCCTGGCATTTCCAGTGCTCAAACTTCTTATGTGCATCCAAGCAATAAAGCCTTTTAATAATTTTTTTAGTTTTATAATATAAATATTATAACAATTAAATCTCTCAGATTTTTAAACTATATCCCCAAAATTTTACTAAAATTCTTCCATGATCATGATTTCATCTATTAGAAAATGGATCTTTAAATAACTTGTATATAAAAGAAAATAGCCTTTCCCACCATTCACTTACTTCTTGTAATATCAGAGGATGTCTTCATGAGTTTGATTGCTCAGATTCAAGAAAATTTATCATGAGAATGTCTGAGGCTATCAATCGTATAAAGACATCCTTTGATGTTAAAGGAAATTGGTTTTTGAAGTGAATGATGGGAAGAGCTATTTTGTTTTGTATATATATGTTGTATGGTTAGATGAATTTCATTTGTGAAAGTCTATTTGTTAATAGATGAAACCATGGCCGTGGAAGAATTTTAGTAAAAAATTTTTTTATTGGCTAGTATTGTAATGTTAAATGATCTCTCTATTTTTATCATTACTAGTGTAGTGGTAAGCAGTATTTAATATGTATATATATATTTGGCATAATTTTGATTATATTTATATATATATATATGTGTGTGTGTATGTAAATATATGTCTGTTGCATCCATTTTATATTGTTACTTCTTGTGAATACTGAAGTTATATTGACATTTCATACAAATCACAAATAGCATCATCCATGGCATGATCATTCATGCAGTTGTAGAGATGATGAAACAGAAAATAATCTCTGCAACAAGTGAACATTGGCAGAGCTCTACTGGAAATCCATGTTTCCACCTGTAACTATGAAAATCTTCACTTTAATATATATGTAAATAATATTCACAATTTCTGTTATTTTTATTTTTGTATTTTGGATCATTGTTATCATATTAAAATTAAGAATAGTATGTGTTAACATTAATCTGATAATTTTTGTATATATTATTAAATGCATTTTTAATTGTAAATTATTATTCTTACACTCCAAACATATGATTACAGATCATGGAAAACGCATACTGAATTTTAAGATTAATTTTGATTGAAATGGTCTCTGAAGTCACTATTTCATTCCAAACATCCTGTTGTGTATTTATTTAATTCATATGGCATCAATTTACAAATGTTGCATTTTCTACATATACTAATTGGTAATTACTACATATCTTAATAAAAAAGCCTTAGTTATCTCTTTGATCTTTTATTTATAAATTGATCAGTAATAAACCCTTGATTTGATGAATTGTTTTATATTTTATGCCTATTTGCATGATGCTTAAATTTGCTTAATTAATGCTTAATTGATTGATCTGGACAATTGTTTGAGGTCTGTGATCTGGAGTCAAATATAAGTAGATCTTGGAAATTCCTGGTAATTGATGATTTTCCAAATGGGTTTAAGACTTTTTTAGTTATTGATGGCTAAATGAGCATCCATTTATTATCAAATGGAATCATTTATGAAATGTTCATCAAAAAGTACCTGATTAGCCTAATGATTATGAGTACTCCAGTGTTTTTTAATACCCGTGAAGTCTTTTTAAGGTTCTTAATTTAATTATATGTAAGAATTTCAGGGCATTGTAATTACTGTGCCCATCTGCTATAACCACCATCTAAATTTCAATCAAGCTTAGAAATTTGTTTTATTTGCAATTGGTCCATAGCTAAAGCAGGTGGCCATTCAATATTGGCTATTTTTTTATCTAGAAGGCAAACAATGACAGACAAATATTTAAACCATTTCTACTTGGCAATTTAGAAACTTATAATTGTAAAAGACCCAGAAAGAGACCATGTGTGAGATGGATGGATGAAATAAGAAAGTGTGCAGGGATGATGTGGAGAAGAGAAGCTAAAGATTGGAGAAGATGGATTGTTCTTGCAGAGACCTTCATCCTGCAGTGGATTGATAATGGTTGTTGATGATGATGATTTTAATATATACATGACTTCTTTTTTTCTATTTGGGGTATGGTGGGGAGGTAGACAAATCTTTACTTATCACTACTTAAACATATGTAGGATTATATCTTGAGATGGTATGACCTTTGTCAGCTAATGTAATCATTTAAAAGATTAACTTTTTAAAAATTATTCAAAAAATGTTTGAAGGAAATTTTTCACAAGTATAAAATGAAAAACCATTTTCTCTTAATGCTTCAAATAATCTAATGACATTCAGTATTGGTCTGTAGATGAATATTTAAAATCTTAAAAAAATTCTATTTTTTATGTATTAGAATACAGTGCCGTTATAATCTTTTATTTACTTACAGTAAATTAGAATTATTGAAAGCAATATGATATAAATGTAGTCATCGTTATATATATTTAATTTGAATGATTTAGATGAATATATTAAATTTGATTTAAAATAGCATCCAACTTGGAATCAGGCAGTCCCAGGATCCATTCATCCACAGTTTCTGGCATTCAAACTTTTTATGAATTCTTGAGCAATAAAACCATTAGCCTTTTTTTATATATATGTTAAATACTTATAGCCTGATGTATATGAAATTTTTAACAGAAATAACACTCATAAGGCTATATATAAATAATATTTATACATTAATAAATGTTATATATAGAGCTAGCAAAAAAGCTCTTAATAAGCTTTGCAGAATATCCCCAATCCCAGACCGGTTGTAATACAAGCTTGTTAAATTAGATCATGTGACATCCGACTTGATTTTTTTTTTTTTTTGTAATCAATAAATGTAAAGATTAGCATGGACCACATATTTAAATTTTTGATAATTGTAAGAATTCATTTATTGATGCTGTTGGAAATAGAAACAAAAATTTGTGTATTAGCCTGATTTAAATAAATTGTAACTTGTTCTGAAATTATGATTGAATTTTTAGAGGATGAAGATGGTATCTCATTTTTGCCATCCTACTAATATAAATGAAAAGTTAGTTTTGTAATCGTAAATATTAAATACACATGAATGTTATTTATAGATAACATCTGAAGATGGTGTTACTTCTGTTTAAGTTTTATATACATCAAACTATGTATATTTAATATTTATATTCATAAAGCTAACTTTTCATCAATATTTTGAGATTATTAAAAACGAGACACCCTCTAAACATTCAGTTGTAATTCCAGAATAATTTCTGTATTCAAACCAGGCTAATATAGGAATTTCACTCTTTATTTCCAACGATGTTAGTCAGTAAATTGTTAAAACTATTGAAAGTTTAGAGAACTGGTAGTCCACTAGAGGGAGCCAAGGACTCCAGTTAACTCTGTTACTGGCTCGCCATTTTAGTTCTTTTTTCTTTAGTTTAGGGAATTAATTTTTTTTAAAACTATTCCTATTTAAAAGAGGAGTTTCTTAGCTCTCTTTTCATATACAAGTTATGTCAACACATTATCACAAGTAAGAACAATTTCAACATTTATAAAAACGCTGTGCAAATTATCTGGCAGCCTTTGAAATTTCAAATGATTATTACAGTCATTTTGCATTTTAATGAAAATTCTTCGTTTTACTTAATTTTGCTGAGTGGATGAGAGAGTCTGATGGTCGGGAGTGGCCCTGGGAGACTAAATCCTACTTCTGTTGAATATGGGAGCTGGAATGAGTGCACTGTGTGGATTGTTTCTGACGTTAATTTTCTCATTCATAGGAAAGCAGAAATAACATTATTTTTTTAAGCGGTTTTTTAGCGTTATTCTTATAAATGATTTTATCCATGTGTTATTGCAAAGTAAGCTGCAGTTTAGCCTAATTGTTTTAATTACAAGTGATTCACCTTATTTATTATTATTTTCAATGTGATTATTGATAAGGTTGGCACTTTGTTGTTCATGTGGCTCTTCGTAATGGATTAGAATGGTTTTCAGCAGAGATATTTTAAAGCTTAGTTTTTTTTCTATTTCTGCATAAGTATTACAAAGTATACTGAATTGCTCTTTTCTGGGGATACTCGAGGTCATTCTGGAGAACTGAACAGTAGATTGACTTAGCTCGTATTTTATAATATCTCAAGTGTTTTTCTATTCCTCAACTTATCTGCCACAAATTGGATTTTTGAATATTGGATTCCTAAAACGCTATTCATATTTGAACTCTAGACTTTACAAATAATTCCTAATTATAACCTGGTTTACTTTTAATAATTAATCATCTCATGGACTAATGCTCTGAGTTGTCACCGGTTGATCAATTTTTGGAAACGCTATGGACAAAAAATACAGTGTATCATCTTAGATCTCCGTATTATACCATGTAAATCCATGCTTACCTTGTAAAACATTTTGTACCAATAAAGTTTAATCCTTTTTTTAATAAAAATAATAAAAAAAAAGTTTAAAGAACTGGTAATCCATTCTATTCTTTATATTTAATGATATATGAATGTTATTTATAAATGGCTTCTAGAATTGATTTACTTTTTATTTAAATTATATATTTAAGTAGATATTAAAAGTTTCTATTATTTTAGGAAATATATTAATGTTTTTATAATGAGTATAATTAATTTTTAATATGGAGACAGTTATGTATGTCTATATATAAATTTGTATGTCCATGTATGCACATATATATATAATTTAAAAGAGATTTGAACTTAGACTCCATTTTATACAACCAATATACATGACCACATACACGTGAAAAAGATAAATTATCATCAATATACATATTTCATACTGAGCCAGAACTCATCAGTTGATCCAGATTATCATCTTTTGCACACATTTATAATCAGTGCTCTGTTTATATTAAAATAGCAAATCTTCAAATTTTAGTGGACAGGTTTCAATCTTCTCCACTCCCCAACTCTTCAGTTATCCATATATATCATTGAAAATTTGATAATGGAATATTCAAAGCCCTTGTTGATGCCAATATTATTGTCATATTCATTTGTGTAAGATGTAGTGGATAGCTGTAAGGAGCTTGAAAGTCTGAGTTCAAATTCACTTGTATTTAAATATTATATATAATAATGCTCAAGGCTAAATTGGTTTATAAGTAATCATTAAAATCAATCAGCTCTTAGACAATCCCAGTATCAATATCAATCAATATGTCAAGGCAATCTCCTTGACAACAGGTTGAGATTATTGATATTGGGATTGTCTAAGTGTTGACTGATTTTAAATATATATTATAATCGGATGAAAAGTTGAGTGATAGGGTGCGGTGATGAAAAATCTTCATCAATCCCCTGTTCAAAATAATATTTCAAAATAATGAAATTTAAAGTATAATATTTTAAGATATAAGATTAAAATAATATTTCAATATAAAGGTAATGAGTAATATCAAAAATATATAAGTAATGTTATGTATTATAAGAGTATGAGAAATCTTGAGATCCCTCTGAGAAATCAACCCAGTTAACTCACTAGAGTAACTATAAATTCACCATCATTATAAATAAGTAATAATCATCCATCTTCATGAATGATCAATAATAAAAATAAATCAACAGTCAATCTTGTGACTGGATTTGAAATGGGTCTACTAAAGACCAGGCCAACTATTTAGCTTTTGCCAGTTTGGAGCAATTATTTAAATCTAATTTGGATGCACAACTAAGTACTCATCCATCAGAGTACATAACCATAACAGCATAATGCTGGGATATTAAAACATGCTGATCATCATCAATGCTCTGGCCATTTAGTACCATTAATGTATTGGACAACTATAAACTTGAATTCTAATAGATACTAAACTAAATAAAATGTAGTGCATGGACTTTAAAGAATATACTCTTAGCAGTAACCAATGATTATTCATTATCATTATTGATGGGAATATTTTCATTATCACTGGATGCCCATAAACGCTAATGTACATTTCCTTTTATATCAAACTGTTAGGCACAAATCTAGCTCAGAGAACATAAGCTCTATAACTGTTACTGTGATCAAAAGATGATGCAACATATAATAATCTAAAAACCATTTAGAATTAAATTACTGAAATAATTTTAACAATAGGATATAAGTAATAACAATAAAAAAATGAAGTTAAGGTCTGCAGAATATGGCTATACATATAAATCTTTTGATTTTGATTAATATATAAAATTCAAGTTATTACATTGTGATTTACATATATGTTCCAATATAAAACACATATATATCCACACACTGACATGTATAATTTCTAGATATATTTGAATCGTCATATAAAAATACATTATTAAAATTTATCTATACATGTCTGTATGACATGCAATGGTATTTGCACACAGATATGCTGATGAGTACATTTCAATCATAATATAAAATGCAATAAGTGATTACAATTTTGAGTTATCATATTTTAACGATATGGATACTTCATATAAGGTTTGCATAAAATATTCATTTTTTTTTATACATTATTAATAGATTTAACATATATGTGTGTGCACATAGAAATGTATGTGCACCATGATATTTCAATTTATCAAAATGAAATTATTGAAAATATATTTTTCACATAAGTGCACACATGTAACATGTGTATATATAAAATATAGAGATATGAATTAAAATTATTTATTAGCTTCTCTTAAGGTCAGTAAAAGTTTTTTTTCTCTTTTTTTTTTTAAAAAAAAATCATATCTTTGACAGTTCATAAGAAAAAATTTCTTTTTTCATAGTTTACTCTTAAAATATTGTTTTTTTTTTTTTTTAATTTTTTTTTTTTTTTAAATCCAAGCAAAATTATTTGCTTGTTTTATTTTTAAAATGTCTTTTTTCTTTTTTTAGTAAATGATTTAAACTAATATCATTCTATATGTATTTATCACTTTTAAAATGTCATTTTTGCTAAAGAAATTATTTAAAATTTTATTCTCAATATATATAATGCTACTCATCATATACATTTATTTGTGCTTCTCTGCAAGCAGATAAATCAGCATACATATAAACTAATTCTTCAGCATGCTGAGAGACTCACTATCTTTGTGAGCTGGCTTTGTGGGACATGTGTAGTCCAGGTAGCTGTTGACATTCAATAGATCCACTTAGACTTCAGGCCAGCTGGCTATAGAAAACAAAGAAGTTGGGTCTTCCTTCTAGGTGCATCTAAACTCCAGCATAGTGAACTAGTAGACTGCTGCTGGATCTATTATCTTAAATTCAGCTACCTCTGATTCATGGTAATTATCAGCATAGCTCTGGAAATCAGCTAACTGCCAACTCTTACAAAAATATTATCAGCTAACTTAATCTGAAAACAACAAACTATTCCTGTTTTTGTTGTATTTTTATATTGCACTATTTTCATCATCTAATATGCGTATTGAATGTCTTTAGAAAAATTTAACTTTATTTAAATATTCCAACTACATTCAACTGTTAGTAATAGCACATCAAACAGGTTAGCATATTCATGTTTCGAGAGGTATTTTTCTCCCTTCTTCAGGTGTTGTTGGCCTAGCACAGGATTTGAGCATGGACCCTTATTTCTGAATATTGAATTTTGAGATAATGCTGTAACCAACTGAGCTATCTTGCCAAAGGCAATAGTCTGTAGAAATTTCATATACTTGTCTATGAGATTCCTCCTCATTTCTCCACTTCTTCCTAAGAACAAAATTGATTAGTGGTTTCTATAGATTATGTATATTCACACCGAGTTGGTTTAAGGCATATTTTGCCATTGTCATGTGAGCAGCTTTAAATTTTCTTCTTTGTACCTTTTCTTCTCTATCTAATATTTTTGTATTTACCCAATTGAAAATATGTTCATTGACACATACATGGTGTGCTACCTTGGACACATCTGCTTTCTCTCTTCTAATCATTAGTTTGTGTTCTTGCACGTGCTTTTCAATGGGATAACTGGTCTCACCAATATATGTTCTTCCACATTCATATGGTATTTTATAGATGCAGGTTTTTTTCATTATTTCAAGTTTTGGCATTGTAGATGTTAGAATTCTTCATAGTGTGGTATGGATCTGGAAAGCTGTTTCGATGTTATACTGATTACAGATTTCCCTTCATTTGTCTGCTATTTTTGGAAGGTATACTTACTTTATAGTACCAATAATGTCTTTTCTCTTGATGGTTCTTTTTGTTGTCTATTTAACATTTTTTTAATAACAGCTGATGGATAACCATTTTTCATAAGAGTTTGTTCTATATAGATTTTGTCTTTTTCCAAATCGCTGGTTTCTGAACAAACTTTTTTTGCACTATTCCATAATGATAGTATAACTTTGTGTTTTGTGTTTGTGGTGTGATTGGATGTGTAGGCTAGATTTTTCCTGTATGTGTAGGTTTTTGGTAAACTAGTTTTGATTTTGCCATGGGGAAGTCTTTTCACAAGAACATTTTAAATTTTTGTTCTAAATGCTGAAAGGTTTTCTAAGTATCAAACAATGCATTCCATTAATAATGTAAAATGTTTTCTAAAAAATAAACTTACTGATGAAGACTATATGAGAGTTTCTCAAGCATTAAGAAAATCATATTCTACATTACATGGAAAAATAAAAGAATGCCAAAAGAAGAAACTTGCTAACCTACATGGGCATATCAAAAATCATGATATAACAATCAATGTGCCAACTTCATCTGTTAACCTAACAGATACTGAAATTTCTTTTTTTGAAAGAGGGTTAAAATTTTTTTGCTATTAGATATAATGGCAGTCACTGAAGACATCACTCAAAAGTTGCCTTTAGAAGAAGCAGCAGAATTATGCTGGAGAATAAAAAGGACACTTGATAAGCAACAAAAATTGAAGTCAAACATATCCTATGGTAAGAGGAAAGCAATTAAATCTCAAAACAGATAAATCTATAAATTATTTTTTCTGCTGAGGCAACGCAACAGTTGTAATGGGTACAACTGATTATGACAACAAAATACAAGTACTCCTCACAACAGGCCAATATAGAAAAGTGGCAAAAAATCCAATACCGAATACAGAAACAAAGTTACAAGCATTACTCGGAAAGCATCGCAAGTATTTCACTGATTCAGAAAAAAGTAAAATAACATCATATTTCAGCAATATTCCTCTTTTTTATGATCTACCTAAAATCCATAAGGATCATGTTCCATTAAGACCTATTGTTAATTCTAGAGATTCACTTTGCCAAAATTTGGCAAGATTTCTTCTCAAAGTTCTAAGTCCTTTGACATACAAGACCTATTTCAATCAAGAACATGAAAATTGAAAGAACCAACTTTCTGCAAGCATTGATATGGAAAGTTTATTTATGAATGTATCATGTGAAGAAGCTTTGTCTATTGTAACAAAAAGATTAAATGGTGATGATAGTTTACAAACCAGAACAGTACTTCATATTGATAGTATAATGGAATTATTAACATTATGCATAAAAACAACCTACTTTCAATATAACAGAATTCTTCCAACAAAATCAAGGAATGGCCATGGGCTCACCATTGTCTCCCATGATTAGCAATATTTACATGGAAGAACTTGAAACCTTAAACATAACTTCTCCATATCCACCTAAACTTTGGCTTCACTATGTGGATGATACATTTGTTGTATGGCCATTATGGTGAAGCACTGCTACAAACTTTCTGCGAGCACATCAACAATATATCCTCTTCAATTAAATTCACAATAGAATCAGAACTAAAACAAAAATTGGTCTTCTTAAATGTTCTTGTGAAAATACTCGCTCATGGCAAAGTCAAAACTAGTTTACTGAAAACCTATACAGACAGGTAAATATCTCACATCCAATCACACCAGAAACACAAAACATGGACTTATACTATCACTATGGAACAGAGCAAAAGAAGTTTGCTCAGAAACCAGAAATTTAGAAAAAAAAGATCTATATAGAACAAACTCTTATGAAAAATGGTTATTTATCAGGTGTTATTAAGAAAATGTTAAGTAGACAACAAAAAGAACCATCAAGAGAAAAGACAATTATTGGTACTGTTATTGGTACTGTAATGTACCTACTTATAGATTCCAAAAATAGCAGACAAATTAAGGAAAATCTGCAATCAATATATCATCAGAACAGCTTTCCAGAGCCATACCACACTAAGAAGAATTCTAACATCTACAAAGCCTAAACTTGAAATGCTGAAAAAAAACTGCATCTATGAAATACCATGTGATTGTGGAAGAATATATATTGGTGAGATCAGTCATCCCATTGAAAAGTGCCTGCAAAAACACAAACTGTTGATTAAAAGTGAGAAAACAGATGTGTCCAAGGTAGCAGACCATGTATGTGCCAATGAACATATGTTCAGTTGGAAAAATACAAAAATATTTGATAGAGAAGAAAAGATACAAAGAAGAAAATTTAAAGAAGCTGCTCACATGACAATGGCAAAAAAATCCCATAAGCCAATTGTGACTATTCATAATGTATGGAAACCAATGATAACTTTGCTTTTAGAAAAAAGTGGAAAAATCAGGAGAAACCTCATAGAGAAGTATATGAAATTTCTACAGACTGTTGCCTTTGGCTGGATGGCTCATTTGGTTAGAGCATTACCTTAAAATTCAATACTCAAGAATCTAAGGGTCCAAGTTCAAATCCCATACAAGTACTGTCACTGGTCAGGCCAGCAATACCTGAAGAAGAGGGGAGAATAATACCTCTCGAAACATTGTACATATACTAACCTGGTTGACGTGCTATTACTAACAGTTGAATGTATTTGAATATTTAAATAAAGTTAAATTTTTCTATAAGATATTCAATAAACATATTACATGATAGAAATAGTCCAATATAAAACTACAACTAGAACACCATCATCACAAACCTTCATATGTTTTTATATCCACCCTTTTTTATAGTAGGATGACAAAAATACATTAATTAAAAACTGTTTTTTTATATTTCTCTTGATTGAAAAAAGTTGATTTCAATTCATTTTAATTCTTTGGAAAGCAACTTTAAAATTTATCAAAAGTATGATCTACACATTTTTTTTACATAGATAGAGAAATGTATACAAGCATTAATTAAAAGATTTCAAAGATAGATAATAAACATTTTTACAATTATCAGACATTTTATCATAAAACATGTTTGTTTTTCATTTCAAAATCAGAATTTAATAAAAATATTTATTAGATCTTTTAAAATATTTAATTTATAATACAATTCTATTTTAAATTTAAATTTATTTAATCCTTTACTTTGTTTTTTATTCTAGGGGAATTAAGAAAATATATACAAAATTTTTGTCTGTGTTTATATCTACTTTTCCTTTTGATTTTATATATATTTGTGCACACACCCTATGTTATTGTGTGCCATGTAACACAACTGTTACAATATATATATATAACTATAAATAAAAAGCAGAGTATTAGTAAAGAGTGTAGGTTGGAGTTAGCGAAAGTTCAATTTAATTTAGATTGTAAAGCTGAAATATATCATTACACTCTTCTTCAGCTATTTTTAAAAGATATTCTAATTGTAATAAAGAGAAGTGAAAGGGTCAGAAAGTTATTATTTTAAAAGACAAAAATAAAAGACTGTAAAACTAAATGTTTAGTAGATTTTTAAATTATAAAATTAATATTAAACATAATCTGTTTTTAAAAGACATTAAGCAGATTAAAAAAACATGTAATTAAAAATGGATTAATCAAGAGATATGATAATTTTGGATGTAGACAGCTTGAGATAAAAAAAAACATTTTTTGAAAAGAATTTTTCATAAAGCAGTGATAATAAATTATGGTTTTAGATAATTAATTTAGGTCAGAACATGCTTATGTAATAAACTCAATGTGAAAGATTAAAGCAAATATTGATGCAGTCAGGGAATCACAAGCAATACTTCAGATATCTATCTGTAACCTTATACAGTAAAGTTAAATCCAGTATTGAAGACTAATACTTTCAATACCATCAAATTACCAATGATAAAATAAAGGGGTTGTGCTTCTTTAACATAATGGCTAGTTCATCTCTGCTTTATCATGTAGTATTTTAAGAAGGAATGTTACAGAATCCAGTCCTAGTATGAAAAGAAAAATGAATAAATGCCCAGAGATTTGTGTGACAATTGCTCATATATTCTAAAATTGCCCAAAGTGATAATAACCTGTAAATAGATAGTGAGAAATGATGGAATATGCTACTACTGACCAGTCTAAAATGATGAAGAAAGGACAGATATATCATTAGTGATCACTCTAAAAAAATAAAATGATTTTATAGAAGGAAAAGGAAGAAACCTATTGTTAATAATCTGCCAAAAATATTTATTGCGAAATCTAAAGATGGATTAACCAACTGATAAACTATACATCAATTTTCCTAAGATTGCCCATAAAGAATATAGGAAATTAAGATTTTCTGACTGTCTACAGATGTAATGATAAGTGTTTACATTAATTACAAATATTATTAAGACTATTTTAATAAAGATCATACATGATAGAATAATAAAGTCTTAAATTATAATATTAATATGTTATTATTATTTTAATATATTATTATTTAATATATTTTATTTTTGAAATAATTGTCCATTTATATATATTTCTTTTCATTGAATTATAATACAGTATATAGATTTTCTTATGGAAATTATTTTGATTGTTATAAAGTGAATATAATTAAAACATTGATTTGGCATAGGCGGTTGGGGTGGAAGGTAGATATTTCTAATTTAAATTGTTGAGAGATTAAATATAAAGGAAAATTATAAGTCATAATGCTGAATGCCTGTTGAGTAGTATTACATTTTGTTTAAAAATTTGTAAAGTCAATATATAAAATGGATAGTATTGACACATTTTTTTTTTGTTATTGCCTGGAATAAATCACTGTTAAATTTTAGACCCAGCCTTTGATTTCAATTTGTACTTTTGAGTAAATGATTTAGGTTAGATAGTTAAGTTGGGTAGTATTACATTTGAACCTAGTATGTTCACAAGCTACTGTTAGATGCTGAATGGGATCTCTAACACTGAAAGAATAAGGATTTGAATTTAGGTTTTTGGACATTCCTTAGAAAAGTAATGTGGTGGCTGTTTTTAAAGAGATCTTGGATAATTGTACCAATTCAGAACAAGTCAGGGATGACCAGTGAATCAGGTCTTTTAAACAGCATTAAATATATTTATCTGTAATGATATATCTTTAATAGGTATATATACTCATTTAAATGATGATAAGCAGAAAATATTACTAATGCTAGGCAGACATATTCACAATAAATTCATTAACTGATAATGCCCTCAGTATGTTCATCACCAGTCTTTGAATTGTAGTCCACTCAAAAATCCCATTATAATATATATATATTATAATGATCGAAATGAAAGTGAAGATCGAATCTAACCGCAAACTACGATATCTGCTCTACGGGGCGCCATCTAGGCATTTAAACCTAGAAAAATTTATAGAGTAGGCAGATACACGCTGTTAAGATTCCACTTTATTTAAATATTCAGATCGTTAGCCCAAGTCACTAGCTCAGAGGAGTAGCAGAGATAATAAAATATAAATTTTATATCTTAAATATAAAAGAATAAAAGCCACTGCCAGAAATTAACACATAAAAATATTTATTTACGCACATATAAAACATTTAAATTTTGAGGAATAAATTCAACATTTTAGATTTTTCTATTAATCTTTAGTTTTACATTTAAGTAAATTACAACCATGAGTTTAATATTTATTTAGTGAGTCGAGTATGAATAGACTACATAGATCTGCATTTGAAAAGAAAATATTCTTCCCTGATTTAACCTTAGGCAACAAATTTCGCAATCAAACCGGCGCCAATCCATCTGATACATTTATGTATTCAATGTAGCATGAAAATACGACAACACAAAATACTATACTGTCAGGAATGTACATCTGATCAGTAAGTAGAATTAGAGAAGACATTGTCTCTCCACCAACAGGAATGTTACATCTGTTGGCGAGTAGAACAATAAACATAAAACTCCATAGGAATGGACTGCGGTCCTTTGCCATCTTACAAACCCATCCATAGGCAAACAGAAGGTGTGTGGCGTATATATATAATCCTGCCCGTAGCGGATCTCATACTACATCTACAATTACACAAATATATCCAATCCATTGAACTAATTCAACTACGAAATGAATAACCTAAGATTACCCTCCCTTAATATAACTTTACAAAACTATATAGCCATTCACGCCCGACTTAAATTTAACATTTAAATACGTTCGCACAGATTATTTTTATACAATTTGTTTTATAATGTCGAGTATAGATCGGCTGCATAGATTCCACGATCAAAAACATTCCAAGTTAAACACAACCGATCAAAATACAAAGTCAATCGATAACGTCAATTGCTGAGGGAATACAGGAGACCCTTTGGTGTTCATCATAAGACACCGCAGTGACATTGTTGACTTATATATTCTAATCGACTGTGAAAACCACAACATAATCAAACGCTAACGAATTATGCAACGTCTATACCCAACTTAAATGTAATGCATTTAATAATTTCTACAATAAATATTACTACAAATAAAAATAATAAAATGGAAATGATTTTAGCAAAACTTAACTATATAAATTTAAACAATCAATTATTAATTTGAAAATCAAATAAAAGTTCATTTTAAAATTTAAATTAGCTGAATCTTTAAAAAAACAATGACGAAAGTTCTTAATTACTTTTTTTTTGTTGTTAATTTGTAAAGTTCATAGCTCACGGTAGAAGAGTCCAGGTTTCTGCTTTTAATTCCCGTGATGCCTCCATTGGAAGATAATGTTCTGGAGATGGCCATAGCTGGTTCAAGGTATCACAGTCCTTTCATTTTTTTTTTATACAGAGAGTGTGGTATGTGCGTCCTACCACATCTCTCAAACACAAAATGCTGGAACTGTCAGAAAAAAACTATTTCTCTTTTTATATTATCCACACGGATTCAATCAACAAAACGTCAAGGCTTAGTGCTTCCATTGGTCAAGCTAATTTCTCTTTATTTTCTTATCTATCTTTCATCAGATCATTTTAATTATACAAGAGCCCAAGGCTAGCTTGCTTTTCAAACAATTTATAAACAATCATTTCCATTTACAGATTACAAGAATTAATTAATACCTGTTTTTATTTTTAAATCTTGTACTTTTTTTTATAAAAAAGTACGTTCAAATACTTATTTGTTTTTTTTTTTTTTAAAAAAAAAATTTTTAAAGTTTGGCATCTGTGTGAATGTATATACGTTTAACAAAACCTTTTAATTTTAGCGTTTAGTTTTTTACTAGTATTTGCGAACTTTTAAGTTTTTATTTTAAATTAATGTAACGACATATTGTGCCCTTTTCTATAGATCAGTAATAGTTTATAACAGTCAATTACTAAAAATTTTAAATTTTAGAATATGTTCTTTTAATACATTAATTATAGTTTATCGATTATATTTTTAAAGTACGATTTGAAGCTAAAGAGAATACGTAGTATATAAAATCATTTAAAAATAATTATATAAAGCTTTAAATATTGTTTCATATGGTTGTAAAAGCTGGCCATATTAAATAACACAGCTATAAAAATTAAAAGTATATTTAAAAATTCGATTTTAATAGTTTAAAACTGATAATTTAATAAATGCTATGTTTAAATTTGTAATCATATTTAATAGTCAAAATTAATATAGTATATTTTTAAAATAAAGTTTATGATGGTGAAAATTATATTTAATTCTATATTTTCTAAATTGTTCTTCCAAATTTTTTATAATTATTTTATATAATATAATAAGTGTATCAATTTTATAAATCTAGGCAGAGAAATAGATTAAAAATCGTCTGTCAAAGTTATTGATCATGTGACTTGTATATTACATACGTTCATACACACCGTGTTTGAATTAATAACAAAGTTTAAAATATTTTAAAAGTTATATTATAGAATTGGATAGAATTATTGCCTATCATAAAAGCAAATAATAATAAATATTAAGTTAACTGTCATTATTGCATATTTAAATGATGTAATGTTTTAAGTAATGTAATAAAGACGAATACATTCATAATATAAAAATTATTTTATTTAAATAAAAACAAGATAAATTGAATATTAAAAAAAAATGGAATAGGTTATTAAAATTATTTTAAAAGTTATTTTAAATGTTTAAATGGATTTAATAAAATAATAATTGAAGTAAAAGTGGAATTTTAAATAATGTTTTTAAATTTTATTACGTCATAGTTTCTAATTTTGAAATTCAATTCTACTTGAAATTGAAAATATATAAATTTGTTCTCAAGCTAAAGTAAGAATTAACCAATAGGATAAGGTATTCTTACAGTCTATAAATATGAATTGCATGGGGGTATAAGGGGGAGATTAATAATGTATTGAAACCGGAGAAAGGTAAATTATAACTATCAAAAAGATAGTATTTTTTTAAAATCTTTTATTTTAGTCAATTTTTTTAGTACTTTCTTATAACTTTATCTGCAAAAAACTAATTGATAATTTTTTTAAGAAACTTGCAAAAAAGAGAGTGTAAACTAAAAAATATTTTAATAATTTCGTTTAACATGCTTTGTTAAATTTTCTAAAGTTCCTTTATCAGTCGTATTTTATCTAAAAGTTTAACCTAAACTTCGCAATAAAAATGGATATAAGTTGTAATGCTGAAAAAAAATGTTTGGAATATTTATTGATACAGCTTTATTAATATTTAACCAAGAACTGTTCTGGTACATAAAAAAACCACAGCTCAGACATTATACGGAGTCTAAAAAATTGTATTAAAACGTATTATTTATAAGTTTATCCAAGATTTATTTTTAAATGGTAATAAGATAGTTATATATTGCATGAATTATTTTATATAGTATGATATTCAAAGGAATAAAATGTTATATCCTTTCTGAAGGTAACATTTTTTAAAAATATTTTTCAAGAATTAAATAAAGAACCCAGGAAAATATGTTACAGAAGCGTTTTGATATTAAAATATCCGTTCTTCGAATTATTTAAAAATGTATTTGGAAAAGATTTGTTCAAAAGTACTTGAAGTTTTTATTTTAAAAGAGATTTATAAAAATACCAAATGAAAGTTTAAATGTATCAAGAAGGAAACATATATAAAAAAGTGAACACATAGTTGAATAAAAGATGGATCCATGGAAATACAAATAGTACTTAAAAGTTTATCGAATATTTTAAAAGTTAAATTAGATGGATTGATGCATCGGATACGCAGACAATATTGGTAGAGAAGATTATGATTAAATAATTATCATCCTAAATACTAAAACCAAGGATTATTTTCTATAAATTTTACTAAATGAATTAATAATTATTTTGTTTTAAACTTTAACGTGCTTGGAGGAGAATATTTTTGGAAAACTCTAGAGAAAATAATAAACATTTGGGACTTATCAGGAACTATTGTCAAGAAAATATGTAAATATAGTTTTGATTCCTTTTATTTTGTTAACCTAGTTTAAATCTAAATTTTTTATATAAGATTAGGAAAAACATAAAAACATTAATTTATTAATATTAAAATTTTATAATATAACAATCTAATAATTTAGCTAAAAATATTTTAATATAAAGTGTATGGGTGTGAATTTTTTTTATATCTGCAATGCTCAAGTGGACAAAGGAAGCCTACTGAACACGATGACTAGATAAAGGTTATTGGTAATAATAACTATTGATAATTTATAATGTATATATTTTTTTGTTTTCTTTAGATCATCCATAAATTGGAAAAATGAAGTGTAAAAGTTTTTTAATTATATGTAACGCATTTTCATACAATATTAAAAAAAAAAAACATTATGAGATAGGATTGATTTGAAAATATGCATACGACGATTATTTTTTTTATTAGTGATATAATCCAACATAACAAATAATTATGTGATTCTTTTAAAATTTTCATGTGATGGGATATTCAAATATTGTCTAAGTAGATCGTATATGATTAAACATACAGAGCAATGAAGTAAGCAACTTTTCTTATGGGATAGTAAGATTGTTTAACTATTAATGAATTTTATTTATTGTTTTGTAAATGCAGATAGTTATTTATCGATGTAAGATGTGGAAAATCTTGAGAAATAATGTTGAGATAGTGGCTTGGAAGTACTTAGTGAACAGGAAACCAAGATGATGTTTTAAGAAATAGGATGTTATAAGGAATGGAATTAATATTTAGTCTTTATGTAAATATCAGCATAGTTAACATAGCCCTATGACTGATACACATTTTATTTGGACAGTGTTTATATTTCTTTAAATATTTGATGTTCTAATAAAGCTGAAGAAATAGCTTTAACATCGTCCCTGTATTAGAGGATATTAGGCAGGTAAATGTCATACCTCTTCGCACTGTACCATGATTTTGAGATATGTTAAGAGTAATACTCTAGCTTTCTTCCTTAATCCTATGCATCTGTTTTCGCTATCTTTATTTCATGTAACTGCATCGTTTAGTAAGATATTTTAAAAGAAATGATAAATAATTTAGAACTAAGGTTATGCTATCGTTTTTGGATAATATTAGTTTATTTGCTTATAAGGAGCAGAATATTATAACTTAAAATTGAAGATCCAAAGTATCCTAAGGAAAGAAAAGAATCATCGAATATATTTTGAATTTTATTTCGGAAATGAAATATAAATTTTTTTTTTAAAATAGAGTATATAAACAAAGATATTTTTTTAAAAGTGATAATAATTTTAAATGCTTTAGTATTATTTTTTTAAAGAGAAAAATAAGTATTGCATATTTTTAAAATACAATAGTACAAAGTAAATTATGTAAACAATATGCATAGTATATATATTTTTTTGTTTATTGATTAACAGAAATATATTGATGATTACACTTATATCATACTAAAGTAAGGCTTAAATAAAAAATATTATGATTAGTAAACATTGTGTGATAAATACTAAAATCTAGTACTGAATTTTGGATAATATTTTGTGTAAGATCTTTGACTTTGCAAGATGAAATTTTTTTTAATATTTTGAGAAATCCATACTCATTATAAAATTTTGTTTTCTATAGAATGTTTTCTAGGTATGAATTTTTTTTTAAATAAGATAGTTTAGCAATATTAAGGATAAAATGCTGTTGCTAATAAAGTAGATAAATATATTTGTAATAAGTTAACCATAATGAGAAACCAAATAGTAACATTTTTTTAAAATTTTGAACTAAATCTAAATAAAGATGTAATTGAAATATAAATTATTTTTTTATAACCCGGTAGATCAAACTGTAAAGTAAAAATGTTAAGGATATCCACTGTAAATAGTGTAAATAAATTGTTTATTTATTTGTTGTTAGTAATAAACTTTGTTAAATTTTGTTATTTTAAAAATTTTGTGTCTGAGTTATTTATTTCTCCACATCGCTGCATGAAATCACGATATATGCATAATAATTGAAACAAATATATAATTTTGAAAAAAAAAAGGATAAATAGAGAATTATTTAAGAATTTAAATATTTTATTGGTATTCTTTTAATTAAATAATTATAATTTTACATTATTTTATTGGTCATAAATCAGTTATCACAATATTATATTAGATTATATGCTATCAGTTGCCACACATATTTTGTTTGTCATATTATTAAAATGCTACCACATATTTATTATATCATTACATGAAGATATAAGATCATATTATATTATTTCATTATTTTATTATGGTAATAAAATTATAATAAAAAGAAAAGAGATACAGAATTAGTTAAACAATGAAGAATATTATTACTGTTATTTATTATTATTAGTTTAAGTGTAGTAGATTATGACATAAAATCCCTTCTCATATTTTACTACCGTATTTTTATTAACTTAGAATAAACTTTATGAACCTGAGATTATTTTATTGAGCTAGATTACAAATAGAAAATTAAGACTTAATTATTAGTTTATTCTTAGTGAGTAGAAGTTATTAAAGTCGTAAGAATACTATGAGTTTGTTATTTGAAATAGTAATAAGGGGGGATAGTGTTATTGGCTCAATGTAATCTATCTTGTCACCTGTATTTTCACTTCAAGTCTCATGAAAATATTAAATATTTATTTAATTTATTTTTATAAACTGAACCTTATTCGTATTTTAAATTTGAGCTAGTGAAATATTTTAATTTTAATGCTGAATATTTTAGTTATTAATTATTAACTGAGATAGAAACTGTTCTATTTCATATCATATATTATCTGGAAGTGAAGATGCATGAGTACAGGTCAGAATATATATATATATATATATATATATATATATATATATATATATATATATATATATATTATTATAATGGGATTTATGAGTGGACTACAATTCAAAGACTGGTGATGAACATACTATATATATATATATTAATGATAAAGGGGTATTAGCTCACTCTTTATGCTGTATCTACCTACAGCAATGATGATCGCCTAAGGACAGAGAGTATAGAATATGGATATGGTCACTGCAGTGTGGAAGCAAAGAATAAATTTTATTACATTTAAATCACATATAATCTAATTAAATGTTTCCGAATTTTATAATGTCTGAGATTGAATTTAGCCAAAAATAATAATTAAAGAAATACATACTAAATTTAATTACATGTTAAATAAATATCTTATAATAGTGTATTAAATCTTTTTATATTAGGATTAAGTGCTTATTCCTGAAGTGTGTTCATGTTCCATGTATATGAATGTAAATCTGGTTGTGTGCCTCGATAAATTAAATACTTCTTAATAATTATATTACTCCTCCTCCACTCATCCGTCTACAATAGAGAACATCTCAGAGTTCTTACACATGAAAAATTAAGTAAATCTATAGAATATTCATTAAATAATTTTTATAATCTTAACTGAATAAAAAAGAAAAACGAAAATCAGATTTAATAAAATAAATATATAATATTTAATGTAGAATTCAGAACAAAGAAGGAATTTTTATGACAACCTTGGCACTAACGTGGGCTTTGAACATTCCATCATCAGATTTTCAATGAAATGGAAGGCTGAAGAGTTGTGGGTTGGAGTAGTTTGAAGCCTGTCCATTAAAGTATGAAGATTGGCTATCTTAGTATAAAGCTGAGTACTGATTGTATATAATGTGGAGGTGATAATCTGGACCAACTGATGAATGCTGGTTTTGCACGAAATAAGTGTATTGGTGATTATTTATCTTTTTAACATGTGTGTGATCAGGTGGGTCAGTAATATAAGATGGCCCTGAGAGTTGTGGCTCATGTGAAAATCTGAGTTCGAATCCCATATACATTACATATATGAATGCAGGTGTAAGCCTGTACATTGTATTAATAAATAATAATAGTATACTCAAATGAAAATCATATGTATAGCTCTTCTATTCTTTATAATTTAAAATAAAAACAATAGTTTCAAACGCAGAGTAACTTTTCCTCCCAAGACCAACAAAATAAATAAATAATAAAGTGCAAAAAAAAAAGCATGCGTGTGTGTGTGCATGCGTGTGCTAAGTACAAGGTATAAATATAGTTTGTAGATGTATTGAATAAATTTAATATTTACTAAGGCAATAAACCTTGAGAATGTGCGTTTGAAAATGCGAAGGTAGGGACCTTTACAGGTCTTAACCATAACGTAAGCTTGTGGTTAAGACCTGTAGAGGTCCCTACCATCGCATTTTCAAGCACACATTCTTGAGATTTATTGCCTTAGTAAATATGACTTACGTATTCAATGTCATTAAATAAATTTATATTTACAACTTTGAATAAATTTAAGGAAATTAGACTGTCTTAATTTCGGTCTAACATATAACTTATCTTTAGTAATATAAAAAAAATCAGTAAATTTGTTTGAGAAGTTCTAATAAGGATAATTAATCATTGGTCTTTAACTATATTTTTTATGCATATAAACTAAACTAAAATAACTAACCTAACCTCAAGGCACTTGGAGATAATGGCGGCAAACTTTGGTTCACGACCTATTAGTCTCTTTTAAGTGTCTTAAAACTCGAAATACGTTTAATAATTTTTATTTAATCGAACAATAGGTATGTGGAGGGACTTTATGTCCTATATATTGCCAAGGATTTTCCTTTAGGATCTGTTTAATAAAGGGAAATCACGTCTTTCTGAGACGGTATATTTTATATTTGAATAAATAGTTTATAAATAAAGATCTTTTACGAACTAAAAGAACATGTAATTCTAAATATAAATATTATTTAAAAGTTAATAAATAAAATTAATATAATACTACTAATTATAGTAGCCTTAATATATTTTTAAATTAAAAGATAATTAGATTCTTTAAGTAATCTTTCATACAGAATTAAATACACATGCCCATTACTTTTAATTTAAATGAATATATTGTCCTAGCACATTATTTCTTAACTACACCTGGGTCTCGTTTTACGCGATAGATATGTTCCTCAGAAAACACGCACAAATGAAATCGCACAAAAATAGATGTAACTTACCTTGAAAAGGGGGGGATATGGACTGTGATTTTTCAAAAATCGCATAAAAGCAAAGCACCAATGTAAAATTACTTTAAAATTCGCGCAAAAAAAAATAAGGAAATAAAATATGACTAATAAAAAATTTCAAATTTGAAAAAAATTGATACAAGACAAACTTTTTTTAACTATAATATTTAATTTTATTCAAAACTATATATTTTTACACATAATTTACAGTAATTTACATTTTTTATACATGTTTTAATTATTGTCGCTATTTTCTGGTGAACAGGTTCGTTTGCAAACTGGTAAAAAATCAGATTCTTCACAAGAGGAAATACAACTAGCGCCAATGTCACTCTCATGTTGTGTTAATGGTTTTCTGGTGACAACGTAATTAGTAATTAATCTAACAACTAAAACTTAAATTCTTATTTTTGTCTTTAATTTTTTAATTTTCAATTTTAATTGTGCCCACTGCTATTACTCACCTTTTAAAAATAAACTTGCAGACACTAAATGATTAATAATTGATTATGTTCTTTTTTAAAAAGCAAAAACAGAATGTGATTTAAAATGTAAAATTAACACGCACAATGTTTGAAAAAATTTACATTATAATCTTGTAAAATTTAATGTGTGTATACATAAAATGTGGAAATCATGATTTTAATTTCATTATTGCATAAAATCTTACTATTATAAAGCACTGAAAATATTGAAATTACTAAGATGAAAGTCAAAAACCAATAATGTGCTATTACTTTCAATATGACATAAGTGCGCAAAATTTAATATTTAAAGTAATAGCGCATTATCAGAGTTCGACTTTCGGAGAAACGTGAATCGCATAACTTCAAAATCGCGTTAAATAAATCCGCGTAAAAAGAGGCCGATGGGTATTTCTAAATATAGTGTGCATGGCAAAATTATTGTGATTAAATAATTATATATTAATATACCTTTAATTGTCTTGAGTACTTCATTTGAACTTTAGAGCTAAAGGAATCTTATATATTTAGTTTTTTTTTTAAAAATTAAAAATATAAATGTTTTTTTACATAAAGACTCCTTTCTTTTTGGTAGTTAATTCCTGGATGCTCATGATAATGGCTTTAGATAGGTACATTGACTTGTGGATATTGTAGACACTTGATAAAGCTCATAATTCCGATATAAGTTGCTAATGTTTATTTTAAATATCTTTATGAAATATATCTAAGAAACTGTTAACAGATGCTTGGCAAAAAATTAATTATTTTCAAAAATTGGTAGTATCAATTAGAGCTCTATTTACTAAGTTTCAAATTGAAAAGTTCACAACAAGATTGAATGTTAAAAAATTTTCTTTTAAATTTAAAAATCACAAATTTTTGCTAGATAATCTATGCTCTATTTTCATTTTCATGAGGTATGATAATTAGCTCAAATGTAAATGGTTTAAGAGGGTAGAAAGTAGTGAGCCTTGGACATGAATATTGACTTTACAGCAACATCCTTTTGTTTTACTAACTACCAATTAATGAAAAATGAATGAATAAAGTATGAATGACCATTTCCCAAAAAATTGGACAATTTTATCATCGTCTCTTTGCATAAACATGTCCAAGTGACAAAGGGTACTTAGGTACTAAACCTGCAACACGGAGGATGTATTAGACCTTTATGTACCTGTTCACATTCATATCAATCCGCCGCTTCTGATGTGACCAAAATAACATGTACACGGATCTTTCTTGCACAAAACAACAAAATGTGTACACGGATCTTTCTTGCACAAAAAAAAACAAAACAAAACAAAACATGATATGAATGTCATCAGCCATAATAGGTTTAATACATGCTCCATGTTGCAGGACTAAAAATAAGTGAATATACACCAAACGAACAATAAATGATTCAAAATACACCAAACATGATTTAAAAATACATTATAAAATTCAATATAGTTTAAATATACACCAAAAATGAAACCATTTGATTGCAAAGAATGCTGGTATTTTTATAAAAATGTTAATAAATGGCAATAATGGAATTAAAGCAACTACAAAAAATGACATTAATTAATACACATACACCAAAAGAACAATAAATGGTTTTGACTTTTAAACGTGTTTATTATTTTTTTTTTGTAAAGAAATTAAAGCAAAAACTATGAAAAAAGACACACCAAACGAACAGTATATGATTTTGGCTTTTAAACATTTTTTTCTTTTTTATAAAGAATATTACACATACATCAAATGAACAGTAAATGATTTAGACTTCTAAATGGCTTTTTTTTAAATAAAGAAAGTAAAGCAAAAACTCCTAGTAATTTGTATAAAAATACATTAAGTATATTACCAACAAAATGGAGATCTTCAGTAAAAATTTTCGCTCCAAAAATAAAAATGTCCAATATGACGGCACCATTGTAGGACTATTTTTTTCAATATGATGGCATTATGACATCACACATTGATTGTGGGTGTGAAAAAGTCCTATGTTCCCTATCCCCCCTACATTGCAGGTTTAGTACTCATGTATCCGACAAAGTAAATAAGCCGTAGATAGTTTTTGAATGAAATTAAAATAATTTTTTTGAATGTTTTTACATTCTGAATGTTAATTTTCCAGATGTGATTAAAACATATTTTTATTTATTTAGAATAAATAAATTCTAAACAGTAAGCATTTAAGTCTTAAAAATGTATGTAAGATTCTTAAATAAAATACATATTACATTGCCTCTAAATTGAACTGCTCATCTAAAATAGTATTGATTTGAAAATTCAATTTAACTAAAAATAAAATAAAATTTTTAAAAAAGGAAAATAATAATAGACAACACATCATTTTTGATATTATTATTTTATTAAATGTAAATCTTATTCTGTTTGTTATATATAAGTAAATGTTTTTTATACATACATCTTTTTCATTTATGCATATATGTAAGATGTGTTTAAATATAAAATATACATTTATAGTAAGTCAAAATAAAAATGTATTTAATAAATTAGCAATTTCATATTTATTGTAGCATGGCAAAAATATTGACATGTCTAAAATAAATTAAATATGTTATTATGATAAAAGTACAATTCTCTAAATAACTATAATGTAAAGTTTATAAGGCATTTCAAATATTTCTGCTATGTCCAGCTGATCTAAGAGGGCACTTCCCAAAAGTACAAATCACCTCTAAACAGTTAATATTTAGATAATTTAATGAATGATCCTTAGTAGCATTTTAACTATTTACATACATACTATAATTTAACACAATAAGGCCCAAAGGCATATATAAATAATAATGTAGATCAAGATGACCTGTAAGCGTCCTAGTTGACTGTTCACACATTTGGAGGCCATATTTCCACACTTGAAGTCACTGTGCCTTGGGAGACAATCTGCACCAAGATATATATCCATGTGCACAGGTGAAGCTCCAAGAATGAAGTGTAGTCTTCCTCAAAATTCGTAGAGGCCTTCATTGTTTCAATCTCTGCAGTTGATTGGCTTGTACTTCTGTCCATCCACACAGCTTTTAATCTTCATACAAGAATTTACATCATTATCTTTCTGACTTTAATTAATGAGTTATTTTTATAATTTGTCATTTATCTTATAAATGAAATCCAATTAGAATTCCTTTAATTGTTTTATTTCATTAACCATATATTCTATTCTCATTAATTAGACTGGTATTCATTTTAGGAAATGATCATTTTCTAATCTTAAAGTTATAAATCTTTTACTTATTATTTTAAAAGAATCAGTCTTTTAAAATTTTTAAATTTATTCAACTTTTCAGCTGACGAAGCAGCTGTATTGAATATTTAAAAAATTATGTTAAGCCACAAATTTTATCATAACTTAAGTTTCTATTACTTAAAAATGACATAATATATATTGTTTGAAATATAAAACACCAAAGAATGTAATTAAGCTGAAAAAAATATAGTCATTGATATTCAGAGTAATAAAAAAAGTGTAAAAGTTAATATTTCTTATAATTATTTTCATATTATTTCATAAATTCTAAATTATCATGCTTTGCAACTTAAAATTATATTTCTGTTAGTAGGTTAGTTGGATTCATCATAAAATTTAAAAAAAATTGGTATATAATAACACTTACCTATGGTAATCCATCACTTGAAAACTTCGTAGAATAAAGACATTAGTACCTTTCATTTTTTCTAGTAGCCCTTCAAAATGTATTTCCATATAGGGGTTTGCAATGAATATGTCATCCCTAATAACATCCTTTATAACAAGTAGTTATTATTGATCAATAATTAGTATCAATTGAATATTATAATAAAGAACTTCAATAATGTTTGTAATTTATTAAAAATTACTGCTAAAATAGTCACTATATACAAAATAAAATAATAAAATAAAATAAAAAGTGAATGAAATACTAAATTCATTTTAGAGTTAAGCTTGAGGTACATCAGTTGGTAGTTTAGATAGAGTCAGTGAGATGTAATATTATTTATCTTAACTTTATAGGTTTTGAGGGCTCATATTGCTTCATGCTACTATGATAATAAATTTGGTAATAGCTTCATAAACTGCCACCGTTCTTTTCATTTGATATGCAGCTTTGAAATTTACATTGCAGTAGTGTATAATTGACCTAAATTTATATATTGTCAAAATCTTTACTTTTAGCATTTGAGTATTTTTATTATTATTATTAAAATGCAGACATTATGAAAAATCTAAATTGGGTCATAATATTTGCAAAATATGTTTATTTTTATCTCATATCATCTAATTCAAATACTGGACCCAAGCCCACATCATAGCAAAAAATGCAGATAATTCACAATATAAATGTACACAATCATGAGCTATTTTATTTTATGTTAGTTTCAATAATAATTTTTTCATATATTTTTTATCAAATATAAATTCAAACAATAATTAAAAAATATATAAAAATAAAATAATAATTAAAAAATATTTAAAAATAAAATAATAATTTAAAAATATATAAAAATAAATACTTACCATCATGCTCCCACAACATTGTCTTCTAAATACATCTGTAAAAACTTTTATTTTTTCTGATGTATTTTTCACAGCGAATACTTTTTCATTAACTATTAAAAAAAATGAGAGAAAGTCAAAAAAATTCAATTTTCTTGATCACAAAAATTATAGATTTTTTTTTTTATCGTAAAAAAATAAAACTTATCTTTTCAGAAAGTAGAAAAAAAGATGGAAATGAAGGAGTAAAAAGTGCATGCATAGACTGCATAGATTTCTGTTAATATTAAGGTTAAAGCAGACGTTTATAATTTAAAAATTCTCATGCACTTTAAGCACTAGCAATAACGAAAATGTTAAACATAACTTTTTCTTATTAAGTTTATACCCATATATTATAACAGTCAGATGGATCAGAGTCTTAGCGTATCTGCCGTACATGGTGCCACCAGGCCATTCAAACTTGGAAAATTTATATAGTAGGCAGATACTTAAGTTAAGATTCAATTTTATTTTATTATAGACCGTTAACCCCAGTTACTAGCTCACGGAGCAGCAGAGATAATGAATACTTTATTTTTAAAGAAAGAAAGATAATAAAAAATAAGAATAAGCCACTGCCAGATTAACAATACACAGAAATATTTATTTTGCACATATGTAAAATGTAGAACTATTTTAGTATAATGTTTACTTTATAATTTGATTTACATTTTAACTTTTGATTTTATAAGTTCGCACAGATGAATTTATTAATATTTTATTAGAGTAATATCAACAAATTAAAAATCCTTCTCCTTTTTCTTTTCAAAAACTTAATTTTTTTTATCTCAATACTGAACATATATATATACATTTATATAATATAAAACTCCAACGTTTCAACTGTTTTATCTCATACAGTCATTTTCTAGGATTGGCTTACTGCACAGTATGACTTGCAGATATAACATTGGCACAGTTATAAGTGCGGATATAACATTGGCGCAGTCGACAGATATCCTTGAAAATGACTGTATGAGATAAAACAGTTGAAACGTTGAAGTTTTATATTATATAAATGTATATATATATGTTCAGTATTGAGATAAAAAAATAAAGTTTTTGAAAAGAAAAAGGAGAAGGATTTTTAATTTGTTGATATTATTGTAGAACATATATATTTTAAAAGAAAAAGTGGATGTACTTTTGCTGTGTTATTATATATGATAAATTTATTAGAGTATCGAGTATGGATAGGCTACATAGATTGCACTTGAAAAAGAATCTCTTATTTAACCGTAGGCTAAAAGTTTGCAGTCAAACTAATGCCAATCTATCTGATATATTGATGTATTCAATGCAGCATGAATATGACACACAATACCATACTGTCAGAAATATACATCTGAACAGCAGGGTTATCGAGAAGAAATGTCTCTCATCCAGTACAGGAATACTTCGTCTGTCTGGCGAGAGCAATAAAAAAAGAAAACTCCATAGGAAGGGATTGCGGTCCTTTTTGCCGTCTTACTATCCCATTCCATAGGCTAAAGGGGTGATCCAAGGAGCAGGAAATACCATCTGCTTCCGATGGTCAGTAAGAAATGGGATTTATTTTGTCCAAGTGCAGCGTATAATGTGATCCTGCACATAGCGGATCTTTATGCTACATTTACTAATTACACCAATACATCCAATCCATTGACCCAATTTAACTGCGAAACAAATAACCTAAGATTTACCCTCCCTTAAACTAACATAACTTTACGAATCTATGCAGCCATTCACGCCCGACTTAAATTTAACATGATTTAATAAAAAAGTTTTAGCTTAATGTGAAAAAAAAAACAAACAAACAAAAAACATAATAAACACTTCAAAGAATGGAAAAATTAAATTAATGGAAATGATTTTAAAACCACATATGATAAAAATAATTATTACTTATTTAATTTGGTCAGATAGGAATTTATATTTTTATTTAAATATTGGAAATATTTATACTTAATGTTCATGAATTATATATACAGTTCTTACAGTTTAAAAGTCCATCCTTAATAGTTGCTTGTAATTTGGATCCAGTGTTAATTCCCACGATGTCCTGGGGGAGAATGGTATGCTGTTTGCCGTTCTATTGATATTCATCTGGAGGTCTTTTGTGGTAGCTGGTATAGTTCTTTGCAGGACCCTGTTGTTCTGGGGTCTGCAATATAGGAAAATGATATTTCATTTCTTTTCTTTGGAAAAACTGAAAGGATTGAAAGTGCGTCTTTTCAATCCCTTCTCCTTTAAATCTCATTGACTTAACACATATAGCACACATATTAATTTATTTCCAATATTTTCCTTTTTATATTAAAATTGCGTATTAACTCAACGTGATGTCATGCTGATGATTATTCTTTTGCTGAGGTGTGTTTCCTGAGAGATTTCTTTTATTGGCTATTCTGTTCTTATTGTTTTTCTCTCCTATCTGACTTTTAATTATAAATTTTGAGATGCCCAAAGACTTGTTCACTTTGACTAATTAAAATAATCATTTCCATTTTACACAATAGCATTAATTAAATTATTGTACATTCTTAAAGATATATATATTTTTATCTTTATATCTTTGTTTTTTCTTAAAATGTAGTTTTAAAACTTTTTCTTTTTTTTTAATAAAGTTTTCTTTTAATAATTTTTTCATCTGTGCGATTTTATATATATATGAGTTTAGATAACTTAATTTTCAATTTTTAATTTTTGAAACAAATTTTTATTTGCGAACTTTATTTTTAATTTCTAATTTTATTTATAGAATAATGTAACAGCATGTGTGCCCGTTACAATATATATCTATGTACATTTAAACATACAAATATATATGATTACTTACCCCAAGTTCAGAGAACAATTTTTCATCTCTGAACTCGGTATGTAGTCATTAAAAGTTTTTCATCTCTGACCTCAGTACATAGTCATTAAAATATGTGGATCTTTTTATTTTACTTTTAGCATGCTGTTGTTGTTTAAGCTTTGCTTCACTGGGTGTGTTCTCTCTTAATAACTGGTCATCGGTGTTTGTTGTGTTGAATAAGTCGGGTATTATCTCCTTGCTCTCATCTTTACACAACTGGTTTACATGCTTGTGAAGTATTTTCCCATTTTTCATTCAAACCATAACTGTTTTGATAGATGACGAATAACTTCCACCTGCGACCAAAACTTGTTCATATTATTTTTTACCAGCACTTTTTCCTGGTTTTAAATTTATAGGTACCAGCTTAATGGTTTATTTTTATCCATAATTGGCACAATGTTTGATAATTTTATGCACAATTCTCTACCTAAATACATTTCAGCTGGTAATTTCCATGATTTGGCACTAGGAATCACATGTTGATGGTGGGGTGCGGTTAGCACTGCTTTGTGTATTTTAATTTTCCCCTTAATACCTTCGGAAAATTTTTTCTTTTGGGGCTATTAAATTTTTTTACTACATTTCATTGAACCAATCTCATCCTAATATGGCGTTGATAGGGGCATGTACCAGATATAGTGATAATATATTAATTTTCCCTTTCCACATATTGCTGCTTCAACTAAATCCCTTATTCTAATGGCATTACTGTTAATATCTAATGCCTTTAGGTAAGTTTTTTGAATAATGGGTCTTTTCCTACACTTGGAAGTAACAGTATACCAATCTCAGACTGATATTAACAATACACCGCTACCACTTTCTACCTCCATAAATATGCGCTGATCACACAGCTTTAGTTTCAACATAATTTTTGTCATCGTCGGTAGTCATTTTTTTAATATTGGTAGGCTGACTTGTCTGACCCTGATATGAACGTTTATAATTATTCCTTGCCCTGTTGGGATCATTACATTTTTTTTTAGACATTTTTTCCATGTGCCCTCTTTTTTTATTATTATTGCAGCGTTCTCATTTATGAAAACAATTTTTGGTTTTGTGGCTCTTTTTCCCACAGCAAAACCATATAAATGAGTTTTTACTGTTAGTACTATTCTCATTATTCTTAGACAATTCTTTCCTTACGTACGGTTTTACAAATATCTGTTTGCGATTTGCTATTACTCTTGAACTCGGCAAATTTTTGAGATTGCTCAAGCATGAGTTCATAAACTATTCCATGTTTCATAGCCTCTATATAATCTAAATCCATAACTGCCAATAATTGTACCTGTAAAATTATCATAACACATACCAGTAAGAAATTGTTCCAGCAGAGCTTCATCTCGGAAAGATTTATACACACAATTTTTTGTTAGATTACAAAGAGCACTATTGTAATCTTTTATACTTTTCATCTGAACCTTGGTTCTGAGTTTGGAATTGCAGTCTAGAGACATGCCTAGAGGGTTGGGAGTTAAAGTGGTTTGACAAACACTCTTTAACTTGATCATATATACTGTTCTTCAGGAATTAGAGGTTCAGTGAGACTGTTGGCTATCTCAATAACTCATTTCCCAGCAGAGCATAATAATGAAGCGATCTTATATGTATCATCTTTAACTTTATTAATTAATAAGTATTTTCTACATGTAGAATGTGCAGGGGCCAACTACTTGCTTCACTAACATTAAATTCACCGATTGCTGCTTGCTTTGCCTAGTCTTTTACCTAAATTTGACCGTTATTTTAATTAATGCTTCGAATCAAGTAACTGCACCAATTGCTATGTCTAGCTGATCTAAGAGGGCACTTCCCAAAAAGTACAAATCACCACTAAACAGTTAATATTTGGATAATTTAATGAATGATTCTTAATAGCGTTTTAACTATTTACATACATACAATAATTTAACATAATAAGGCCTGAAGGCATACATAAATAATAATGTAGATTAGTACAGCCTGTAAGAGTCCTATCTGACTGTTCTCATGCTTAGTGGCTATCTCTCTACACTTGAAGTCACTATGCCATGGGACACTATCTCCAATATATATGTCCATGTGCACAGGTGAAACTCCAAGAATGAAGTGTAGTCTTCTCCCAATTCCTGCAGTTGATTGGCTTGTACTTCCACCCATCTGCTCAGGTGATTCTTCATTAATTTACATCATTATCTTTCTGACTTTAATTAATGAGTTATTTTTATAGTTTGTTGTTTATCTTATGAAGGAAATCTAACTGGAATTCCTTTAATTGTTTTATTTCATTAACAACATAGTGTACTCTCATTAATCAGAGTGGTATTCATTTTAGAAAATAATCATTTTCTAATCTTAAAGTTACATTCAAAGATCAGCCTTTCAAGCTAATTGTGCATGCGTCTTCTGCGAGTGTTAAATAATAAATGAATACTTCACTCTACAACACAAGATATAGTATTTATGCAGGAAGAAAAGGAATTCTCTTATTCCTACGACTCAAATTCTTTTATATGAGCAAATCTGAAGTTCTGTTGAGTAAAGCGTGAGAGTAGAATTCTCACTTTAAATTACTATCTACAATGTTGGAATGAATGATGTTGGTGAAATTGTCTAGAATTTACTAAACGTCACTCTAACTGCAACTTAATTATAAGTAAATAAGCATTTATTTTTATATGACGCTATGTGTACAATTGTATTACATTCAAAGATCAGCCTTTCAAGCTAATTGTGCATGCGACTTTTGCGAGTGTTAAATAATAAATGAATACTTCCCTCCACAATACAAGATATAGTATTTATGCAGGAATAAAAGGAATCCCTCTTATTTCTATGACTCAAATTCTTTTATATGAGCAAATCTGAAGTACTGTTGAGGAAAGCGTGAGAGAAGAATTCTCACTTTAAATTACTATTTATGATGTTTGGATGAATGACGTCGGTGAAATTGTCTAGAATTTACTAAACGTCACTCTAACTGAAACTTAATTATAAGTAAATAAACATTTATTTTTATATGACGCTATGTGTACAATTGTATTACATTCATTTATTATTTAACACTCACAAAAGACGCATGCACAATTAGCTTGAAAGGCTGATCTTTGAATGTAATACAATTGTACACATAGCGTCATATAAAAATAAATGCTTATTTACTTATAATTAAGTTTCAGTTAGAGTGACATTTAGTAAATTCTAGACAATTTCACAGACGTCATTCATTCCAACATTGTAGATAGTAATTTAAAGTGAGAATTCTACTCTCACGCTTTACTCAACAGTACTTCAGATTTGCTCATATAAAAGAATTTGAGTTCCTGCATAAATACTATATCTTGTATTGTGGAGGGAAGTATTCATTTATTATTTAACACTCGCAAAAAACGCATGCACAATTAGCTTGAAAGGCTGATCTTTGAATGTAATACAATTGTACACATAGCGTCATATAAAAATAAATGCTTATTTACTTATAATTAAGTTTCACTTAGAGTGACATTTAGTAAATTCTAGACAATTTCACCGACGTCATTCATTCCAACATCGTAGATAGTAATTTAAAGTGAGAATTCTACTCTCACGCTTTACTCAACAGTACTTCAGATTTGCTCATATAAAAGAATTTGAGTCATAGGAATAAGAGGATTCCTTTTATTCCTGCATAAATATTATATCTTGTGTTGTAGAGTGAAGTATTCATTTATTATTTAACACTCGCAGAAGATGCATGCACAATTAGCTTGAAAGGCTGATCTTTGAATGTATACAATTGTATGCATAGCGTCATATAAAAATAAATGCTTATTTAATCTTAAAGTTATAAATCTTAATAAACATAAAAATAAAGTTATAAATCTTTTACTTACTATTTTAAAAGAATCAGAGTTTTAAAATTCTTTAATTTATTTAAACTTATAACTTTTTCTCATTAAGTTTACACCTATATATATATGTGCATTTAAACATACACATACATATCAATCTCTATCTTTAATAAGCTAAACAATTTTTTAATATTAATATTAATTCGATGATTCTTTACTTATAAACAAGCAAAACTCTCCATACAGTAGTGCCACCCTGTGCCAACCAGAGTAATCAATGGATGCCAGAAGGTTTGTGCATAAAATCCCTATCTAATGCCTACTCATCCATGCTAGTATAAGAGATGGTGATAATGTGATGATTCTTTACTTCTTTTCTTATTTAAATGTAATTCTATATTTAAACAATGTTTTGCTCATTTAACAAGAAAAGATTATAAATTTATAGAAGTGTTTAACTTGATGAGCATAATGGAGCTACGAATCTGATCATAAACATCTAACGCATGCTCAGCAAGTTAAACGCTGTATACATTTATAATATTTTCTTGTTAAATGCGCAAAACGCTGTTTAAATATAGAATTATATTTATATTAATATACATCACTGACCTATTTTTTTAATATATATATATATTATTGCAGCCATTCATATCAACCCATACATTTCATAGCTATCAATCAATGCAGAAACTCTAACTACACTTTCTCACTATTCATGGAAATTGGGAACAATCTTCACTCATCAAATGAGCTAGAGGTGTCAAATATCTGAATTTTCATGCCCATATTGAACAGCTTGATAATTTTCTCCTCCCCTCTCATGCAAATCAAATTATAAAAGTCAAATTATCAATAATGAATTTTAATATTTTGTATCAAAATTATATTTGACACAGGTCTGATGAAGGCTGTAGTTGAAATTGTAAATAAATAAAAGCTTATGAAAGCATTGTATTCTAGTCATTTATAGTGAATTTAAAAAAAAAAGAATTTAGAATAATACTAAATCATTGTAAGGAAGAATTAGAATGTTTGAAAAAATAGTTATTTAATTATTAGTTAGGTATCATTAGATAAAGATCTGGGCTAATCTAATGGGGTCTGATGAGTATCAACAATATGATTGTATTATGATATGTGCTCCATTGTTGGTATGGGAGGTGTTGTAATTCTATGGGCATTGGTTTTACTTTGAGTTTTAATTAATAAAAGTATTTAATTGAACATAGATGTAACTAATATTATTTTCTGTATGCTCAAAATGTTATTCTTTAAAATTTGTTATCTATTTTAAATTGGTATGAAGTATTGTATGTTTGGGAAAACATACACATACATTTTATATTATTAAATAAGTACATGTTTGACTACATATTAAAAGAAATATATATTTTCTCAGTCAACAGAGATAATATACACAATTTTTTATTGATATTATTTTTTTCTATGATTGAATTATGGACAAATACATATATCAAGAAGCAGTTTTATTTTCTGAAAATATTTTTATTACTTTCTTTTGAATCATTTGTTCACTATTTTTGGAGTTAATTTTTATTATTATTTTGTTTTGATTAGAGAAGTATGGCATGAAAATGATGAATTTGGCTCACTTAATATAACTCCTGATGAAGAATTTATAGCCCTGAGGGAAGTCCTATTCACTGATTTGCCCCGTGAGTAAAATAATAGCATTATTTTATTTTTGTGTTTGTTTTAGTAGTTCATTTTGATATATTAAAATGTATAATATTGCAGAATTAATATATATATTATATTATTTGTACCTGTTTTTTATTTTACTATGCAATGGTTAATTGTGCAGTAATTAATTAACTCATCACAATCTTTATTATGTTGCTAGTTTATTTTTTCCCCATAGATGACGCTTTACAATTATGATATAATCTGTATAGATATAATAAACACTTCCACACTTCCCCAATTCTTTTCAAATTCATATAATCTGTATATAATGTTATATTAAAAAAATTAAAAGTAAAAATAATCATTTAAAAAAAAATTGAAGTAGATAAATAAAACTATTATTTAATATATCAATCTGGCTTTCATTCCTTACTGGAATCTTTTCATGATGTTTCTTTTTACACAATCACATGATATAAATGAAAACGTTTTATTTTTATAAATTGATTTAATTAAATGATTATTTAAAGTAAAATAGTTTAATATGTACACTTAAATATTTAACTTCAATGACAAAACTTAGCATTAAAAAAGAGTTTATTCAATATTTGGAAACAGTACAATTTTTTATTTATTTTAAAAAAGTACTTTCTCTGCACTTTGGGGTAATATTTATCCTCACTTATAACTTTATATAAACATTGAGTATTCATTTTAATATAAGTTTTCTTACTTCCTAGAAATCATAAAATTAAGCATAGCGAAAGCATATAAATATCAGACTATTATGCCATAAGTTTTTAATTTCTCACTTTTGATGAACAAATACAGTATTGTATTTTTGGTTTAGACTTTTTTTTTTAAAAGTAAGGCTCTCCAGGTTATCCAAAAATGAATCAACTCAAGGAGAGAGAGTTGAGAGAAATCTCTTCTATCATTCTTCATTGCCTGAATTTATCAATATTTATTTATTATTTGTGTGATTTAAAACAGTCAAAATGAATTTGTTAATTCTAACAATTTTTTTTTGTTGTAGTTTATAAGACTTTTTCAGTTCTAATGTGGGTGTGGGGTGTGGAATGGATGGTGATATTTAGTAAAATCCTATGAAGAATATATAATTTATTGTTTACAAAACTCACTAGAGTGTAATTAATTATTTCAAGATTTACATTAAGTGCATGAATTGCTAATTTATCTTTTCTAAACAATTTCCAATGATTTATTTACAATTAGTTCCCTTAATTTGTCATGACTTATTAATTTTATGCACTTCTGTAATATATGAAACTGACTTAATTTAACCACATTTAACTTCATTATGTTCAGTTTTTAAATATCACATTAATATCTTTGTTCACATATAATATACATGGCTAGTAACAACTCTTATTCTATTTTAGAGCATTTATTGTAATCATATCCAATACTAATATATCTATATTTCCATGGTAATTTATTGCTAAAGGCCTTCATTATTAAGCGGTTGCTTGAACCTGATGTATTTGGATTAGGTTGCAGAAACTCATTAATGAAAGCCATAAGTCAGAAACTAAACTGATAATGTGATTAGAATAGCACTGGGTATGATATAATAATAATACTATCTAATGCTCATTGAATACTCAGATTTACAATAAATGATTCTACAGTAAAACGAGGAGTATTGCTGCTAACAGTATATGTTTAGGTTTTGTTATCTAAACTTTAAATTTTGTTGAGCAAAGATTGCTGGAATAAAAAATTTGAAAGCAAATGGACTATTTGATTCCAAATAAATATAGAATACAGGTAGATAGCAAATGCTGAATATTGTAAAAAGCAATTAGTATTTACAACTTGAAAATTCTCTTAATTATATGTTATTTTGTAACTAATCTACTACTCGAATACTTCATATTTTTCTTAGGGTCACAGTTTTTTTAGATAGCAAAATTATACACGAATTCATTGCCCTATATCTTTTTTTTTTGATGTGTCACATATGCACCCATATATAAACTTAATTTATAAATGCTATAATTTTAATCTATGCTTATTCACAACATTGATCCTTCTGTAAATGTATAAATGATCATTAATCATTCTTTATTAAATGAGAAATTATTACATTTTGGTAAAGCTTTGGATATAGATGTTGAATTTTCTCATTACGCATTCATTTGGCAAACAACTTTTTCCTCATCAAATGATATCTTTAGCTTACCTTATGAATGAAGATTGTTAGCAAAATGCATGCATACTGGTCTAATAAATAGTTGTGACGTGGTGGAGTTGAGATGAAGGAACAAAAAAAAATACATTGTGAAGATATATATATATCATGGCTAAAAATCCTGAAAATTTAATACTGCAAAGCAAACTGGCTATTTTTTTTTTTTCATAAAAGCGAAAATTTATCCTACTTTCAAAGCATAAAATTTGATACAAATTGCAAACAAACAAAAAAAAAATGTCATCAGTTCATTGTTAACTTTTGTTTTTGTTTAAAGAAGCTGTTTTCAAAAATAATTGATTCTAATGCAGTATGTCATTTGCTTATACCGAATGTTTCCTATATATCAAATCCAACAAGGGCTTTGAGGGTTCCATCCTTGTTTTTCAATGAAATGGATGCTTGAATAGATGGAAAAGTGAGAAGATTGAAATTTGAGGAATTGCTATCTTAATATATATCACCCACTGATTATAAATATATATATGTGGGAGATTATGATCTGGCCCAACTGATGAGTGCTGGTTTTACATGAAATACATACATTGGGGATCATGTATCTTTTTTACATGTGTGTGGTTATGTGTATTGGTTGCTTGAGATAGAGTGGCTGTTAAATAAATTGAAAAATCGTGAGTTCAAGTCCCTCTATGCAAATGCTTTGATTGTTGGTATTATGTCCATCAAAATGTCATATGACTTCCATTGTTTACTTTGTGCATCTATGTTAGGAGTAGTATTTCATTCTATTTACTCTATTCCAGAGTTATCTATTATAAGCTTGAATAATCAATGAATGCTAGATGGTAATGCTGATCCAAATCTCTAAACTTATTTGTGATTATAGACAGAAAGTAGTTTTGACGATTTGAATTGGTAGTACTTTCTAGTGTTTATTAGTTATATAAAATTATAACAGATTGCCCTAGAAATAGAGTACATTGATGCCCCTAACATAATTAACGCTTTGTTTATTTGGAAATTATGTATTAATCTTTAAAAAAAGAGAAAGATTAAAAGAATTAGAATTTCTGTCATTCCTGGTAATTAAGTACTTAAATATGAATACACAAAATTTCAATATTTCTTTTAATTTGTTTAATTTTATGTATACTTTCTTGTAGTTTGTATTTTTTTGACAGTAAATCCATTGGCAATTTTAGCAAATCATTTCATGATAATTATACATAGTAATGTTCATTTTTATATAACAGAATTCATTTATGGAGACATGCCAATAACAGGGGAAAACTTTGGAACTTTATAATTTACTTCACGTACTGAATTTTTCACAAATATCCATACTTATACTTAAAAGATATATAGGATTATTACTTTTAAAATATCCACATTCAATGTTATTCTTAATATATATTTATTTTAATAAAATAATTTATAAGCATGATTACTAAAAAGTATTTATATGGGTGTACAGTATATATTATATTCAAAGTATTGGAATAAATCATTAAAGAAAATGTTTTAATTATATCCTTTTTCATTATTCATAAGATAGTTTGATTGATTTGAGAACTTGTTATTTTAGATAATTGCTCTGAGAAATTGCTTGGGAGGTCATGTGATATTAGAGTTATCAGAAATGATTGTTGAGTTTTTGAATTGATTACTTTCTTACTGTATTCAAATGCACCGGGCATTCCCAGTATTTTGATGCCCGAGGACCTCTTATTTTTTTAAGTTTCTGATGCTATGGAAAGAAAATATAATAATTACTGATGATGGTCTAAAAACTGTCAAAATCTCTCATGAAGAATGCAAAAACATACAGTTATAAAGTTGATTAGCTAATTTAAATAACAAAAAGAAAGGTGGAAAAGTTTACTAATAAAACATGTTTGCATTAAAATTTTTGACATCTTTTCATTATTATTAATCTGATAATTAAACAGTCAGATTTTGGTCATTTAATTCTTACAAGTAATTTATCTGGAATTGTTATATATATTTAAAACAATCTTGTAATCAACCCCTATAACTTTAAAACAATAATAACATCAGCAACTTAATTTGAAAAATAATGCCATTAATACCAGTGGACTTTTTAAAAAAAATGTAAGCATGTGAATTTATTTATAAAATAATTTTAGCATACATTTTTAAATCAAAAAAATAAATGAGGAGGGAGATGGGGCAGGCAATCCAAAGTGTGAAGTTTATGAATGGAGACATTATAGTTTTTGAAAAGTGTTTATTTAGTCTAAAGTGTAAGCTATTGTGCTCTGTGTGGGTTGTAAACAATAGCAGAATGGCAGACTGTGATTGATGTTCAAGGTTTAAGGATTACATACCAGCTTTCACACTTTTGGTGCTTACGCTTGTATGACATTTTGAACAATTAACATTTCAGTTATTATGATTATAAGCTATGTTGATATCCAGTTAAAGAAGAAGCTCTCGATTATCAATAGAATGTGTTCATAATGACTATCAAGTTTCTTTAGTAACTATTGAATGGTTAATGCATGGAATATTGCATAATGTCCAAACATCAAAGTGGCAGATGGAGTTTTGATGCAGGAATCTTTAGATACTGAGTCTGCCGCACCACCACTGCACAAAACTATGCCATTTTATTAGTGATATTGATGGTACTAAAGTCCTGCTCTAGATAGATAGCAAAGCAAGCAATTGCTTTCAATGTAAAAGACAGCATATTAACTTAAAACTGATTATTATAAAATTATATATACCGATATTTTTTAAAAAAATGCTTTTATTTGTATTAGAAACTCTGTTTATTTTATTTGTATGTTTGGTAAATTTTGAAATCGAGATTTAATCTATTTATATCCAATAGAATTTGTTTAAATTTTGTATAAGTTATAAACTGATGGCAAAGCAATATGGCATTAAAATATTTTCAGTAGATAGTTTCTTTACCCTAGAGAGGTTGGATAAAAAAATTTCAAATACATTGATATCAGTTCAATAAGATTTCAATAATGCACATGTGAAATTTTTATTTCGATTATAAAAGTTGATTTTTAAAAAAAACACTTTCCAAATAAACAAAACTATGTTGTAAATGATCTTTAATGCATATGATTTTACGTTCAAATATTAAGTTGAAATTTGGAACAATTGCAAAAAATATTCGAATGCTAAAAACAAAATAATACATATTTAAATATTTATAATAAACACTTTTATTTATTAAGGATTAAAAGTGAAAATAATTGGGATTTTTATATTTAACTTGAAAGCAAGGTATGTGTGTGTTGGGGGGGGGGGAGACAGATATTAATTAATTCAATCCCTAATTGTAGTTGAAGAAACAATTATTTTCAGGCTTTTTAGTCATCATTTTTTGTGTATACTATTTTTATTTAAAAAACAACAACATACTTTGAGATTTTAATTCAGTTTTGATGATTAAATATGTCTATTTTGGATTTCTAAATGAAACATAGACTAAACATTTTTCAAAATAAACTTTTTTAACAAGTTCAGAATTCAAAATTTTAATTATTTACATTTTAAACACATTTATTTAACTTAGAAGAAATTCTGTTTTTTTGTTTATTTGAATCAAATTGTCAATGACACTGCAATATTTCAAGGTTCTCCAGTTGTTTGTCCAATCTAACAATGTTAGTGAGTTAGGTTTTAAGTATTGATATTGGTTTAGTAAGATTTCAGTGATATGCAATAGATGTTGGTATATTTTTTAAAAACACGTTTTTATTGAATGTCATAACTAATTTATTAAAAAGTGTAATCACTTAATTAAAATAGAAAGAAGAAGATATGAAGGATAAAATCTTAATTTTGCTTAATTGGGAAACTAAAACTTGCTTTTTTAAAATGCTGCTTTCATAAACAGAATCGTTTTAAACAATTGTTAGCATATCAATTTCATTTCAAATACTGCAAGTACTGTGATCATTGTTTAGAAAATATCTGAATAAAGATATACAAGGGTGGACTTAAAAATAACTTAAATTTTCTAATAAAAAATGCATATTTAGTGCAAATTGAGGTTCTTGAAAAAGTATAGACTAGTTAATGCAATGAATCAATCTAAACCTGTTTGTCATTTTTTGGAGTAGTTCAGAAACACTTACAAAGTGATGTGTTTTAATGCTTCTATCATTTTTTATCCTGCAGCTTTAAGTCCACAAAAAAATTCACATTTTTTCATTTTCATTTGAGAGATTAAAAAAAAATCACATGCAACGAGATCGAGCAAATATGACTGATAGATAAGCTGGGTCATGCTGAATTTAATTAAAAAGTGTTTCACACTCATGACACTTTGTTGTGGTGGAGCTTGTATTCTTTTGTTTGCCACAAAATGGGTTCTTTATGTTTTACTGCATCACATAAATGTTTCAAAACTTGCAGATAAAATACCTGACTGTTATGAATTAAATTTGAGAGAAAAATGATGTTCGCATAAAAAAAAACAAACTGCATTGTTTTGTCTTTGGACTTCGCTTGTGATGCTTTTTAGGGTTGTAAATTTAACATTTCAATTAAACCACTCATAAACTTGTGTTTTTATGAGATCAGCTTGCTTATAATCTTGTTCAAGCATTGCAACTTTTTTCCTTGCCATTTTCTGTAAATGAAAACAGAATTTCTTATTATTCAAACATTTCAGCCATTATAAAAAAATTGACAAATATGCGGAACACCCTTTACAAAAAAATGTGCTATGTGGCCCCATGATTTTACACAATGATGTCATTTGGCAGATTGATGCAGAAGGGTTTCTGCAAGAGGTATATAACAGTAGAAGTATATACTACAACAGGTGCACAAACCAGAGAATGATTCTGGTTATTTTGGGGTCCCCCCTCATATATAATTTTTTTATTATTGTAAAAAATACTTTTATTTACTTGATGAGTAACAATGCACTAAAAATCACCACACATTTTTTTATTTTTGTTTTTTAATATATTATTATTTATCAATTTAAATAAAATCATTTTTATAAAATATTATACATATATATTATTAAATATATCAACATTTTAAACAATCTCTTGTGATTGGGGGAAGTGGGGAGTAACAGAGAAGTTTGCTCTTGGTGGTAAAAACACCTGGTAATGTTGCAACTATTTTATTTCTGAAGAATAATAATTGTAAAATAATTGATTAATGTTTTAAGAAAATCAAACTCTTATTCTGAAAGAGAGAAATCTTCATTTCATTGGTTTATTTATGCTCATTTTTTTTTTGTCATTGTTAGACATAAACTTAAAAAAAAAAGGTGTTTTAAATTAAAAAATGTTAGAATTTATTTTATATTGAAAATAATAATATATAATTAATTACATAGGAGGTCATTTGATGTTTGAATACCCAAGCAACAAATTGAGTACAACAATTCCATTCGTTCAACGAAATTTAGTTTTATTGAGATTCAATGTCACTACTGTTTTGCTAAACTATATAGGATAATGGAGAGGGGGGACGGACTACAATTTGAAAAAAATATTTTAAAAAAAAATTAATACAATGGCAGAAATTTTAATAATGCATAGTTGTCAAAAACTTAAAAATGAAGCTTTTGTTGCTAGAAAAATTACTTAAAAAATGTGGTGAAACTGAACTGAGATCAGACCCATGTAGCTATCTGGCTTGTTAGGTTGGGTTTGAAGACTTTACCGGTCTGAAAAATTCATGCTTGCAAACTGATAGAAACTTTTTGCATAAACGCTTGGAGTCAGTGTTTAGATCTAGTTTCTAGCTCTATCCTTCACTGATGATGGCAAATTAGCTTGAAATCAGCTGATCTGAGGGTGGGCAAACAAAAGAGATAGTGAATTCTGACTCTTTTGACGTTTATGTAAACATACGCTTGTTCGGTGGTTTTGGTAAAACGCTATCTATTGATTAAAAAATTATCATAAATGACTGTAAATGAAATATTAAGATCATATTTGGGGGAAAAAAAAACATTTGAAATTCAAGGAAATGCCAATGTGAGATGTTGGATTTTGGTTAAATCAATAATATATTGATATGGATAAATCAGTAGCTACCATCACTGGGTAAACTTCAAAGTGATTGTTATATTTTTCTGTTATGGGTTGTTAGTTATAAGTTTAGAAAAGATAAAGTTGCTCTTGAACTAATCCACTCCAGATAAAATCCTTTAAGGCAGATTTCTTCAGAAGAATGATGAAGGAGAATATTGCTTTATAGATTAGATGTATTTTTTTGGTTATGAGTGAATAGTATTTTTTATTGAAAAGGGATATCTAAGAATATCTAGATATTTATTTACTGACCACTAATTGGATAGTTAGATGAACATGCTCTGTATTGGCTTCCAGAAAAAAAATCTTAAGCTTTTATCTGGATTTGAACTACAGGTTTAAGCCTGTCGTGTTTACACACTGATTATGAGCATATAAGATTCTTTCTATAGTGCATAATTATCAATTAACATTGAGTAGAGATTAAGTACCTTTGATTAATGATTTTTTGAGATTAGAAAATGTACAGATGTGAATAAAGTGGACTCAAGTAATGATACCGTTAAATTATTTGAAAAGTATTTTTGTATTTGTCGCTTCAAAAATATTATTAATTATTGGAAAATTAATTTTAAATAGCACTAGTTCAAGGAAATTAAACAATTTGTTAGCATACTTTTAAATATAATTTTTTAAACGTAATAAGAATAACGTGAAAGGCTGAAACCTTTGACTGATGCACCTTAAAAATGCTTATGTGACAGCCAATCAGATGTAATAATGACTGCTTGTGGAACTCTCAATTCAAAAACACAAGCCAGAAATATGAGAAAAAGATGGAACCACCTTCTTCTCTACTTAAATTTATATATAAATAAGCCAGACTCAAGCATTTTGAACTAAGAGTGTGAAACTTAAAACACCTTCACATTTAATTCACTAAATATTATATATAAATAAACAACATGAAATCTTTTGATTTACTACGAAGTAATTTTCAAATCTAATGAAATGATAGTAACAAATGTAAATATATTAAATTTATTAAGCACAAACAGATGATATAATAATAACATGAAAGGCTTAAACCTTTGACTGATGCACCTTAAAATTGTTTATATGACAGCCAATCAGATGTAATAATGACTGCATGTGGAACTCTCAATTCAAAAACACAAGCCAGAAATACGAGAAAAAGATGGAACCACCTTCTTCTTTACTTAAATTTATAATAATAAACATAATAAGCAAAGAAAAAATAAAAATGACTTTAAATTTTATATCTTACATTTAATCATTTTATTGCATAAGTGACATAAAGTGTATTAATTAAAATTGCACTCTTTTTATATACAGTTGTGGTCTTTGAACATAAGTGACTGAATATTAGATAACTCATTATGGTTATTTTTGTGTTGACTCTATAGATTTAGAATTCTAAACTTATTGCTTTTAAATTTTGTATATGGTTGAGAATTAATAGTAGAGAAACTGGTATTTATTTTTTAACATTTCATTTTTCATTAAGAAATTTCATCTATATAACTGAAATAGGCTTATATATTTGTTACATTTTGATAATAAAAGATTTCTGTCTTTATTTTTTTCTTGTTGTCATTTGTTTTAAGCGTAAGATATTTATTGTAGTTTTTGTTTTATAAATCAATCTGATTTTTGAACATTTCAACTTTTGTTTTTTTATAAATTAGTATGCTACAGAAATTGTTAGTAGTTTTTGTGTTTTTGTTGCACTTTGCTGACTGATGAAAAAATATTGGAAATTTTTGAATATAAAAAAAAAAAACAAGTCTAAATTTAAGAAGTGAAAAATTTTGACTTTTTTTTTTGTATTTATTTATAAAAATTCTCCTGAATATAAAAATTTACTTTGCTAAATAAAATATGTCCAAAAAATAAAGAAATGAGTAAAATATTAAGTCTCATAAAATTAATGTTAATTTTTTTAAAATTTAGAAACAGTAATAACTTGCTTATAGTAATGATTTGCTTTATCAACTTGTATATATAGTTGATCGTAGAAAACAAATTTTATTTGTATTTATTAAGCAGAAATTTTACAGCTATTCATTGGACATGATGATTTTCATCAAACATTCAAATCTGTGAATCATTCATTGAACAGTTGCAGTTTTCCCAAATTTCTCATTCTATGCATATACTGTTTGTTAAAGCTGGACTGATGTTCAACTTGTACATCTGATTTTCATAAATAAATTCACCAACACATTATTAATCAAGATGACTTACTATGCCACAAATGCCATCTAGCGGTGTTCTTTTTGAAATGAGTCTGATTGATATTTTTCAACTTTCTGTATGACTTTTATTTTGGATTGAAGTTGTAAAGATAATTTATATATACACTTTTAAAGTTTTGCTTTTATTATTTTTCTTTAACAGCAACTAATTTCATGCAGCAAAGGAGAAAAGATTAAGATAGTTAAAATGATATAATTTGGCAAGTAAATTTTCTAATGATAAGTTTCAACTCTAAAATTTGATAACTTTTAAACAGTTGTGGGGAGATAAAAATAATCAGCTGTTTGTTAAGTGTGGAAGTCCACATTTATTTCAGGGCATGAAAAATCATTATTTTATCTTTAGGAAAAAGTTTTCATGCTTTATCTATTAAAGTTAGTGGCAAAGTTTTTTTTTTTTTTACAAACTAAAGGCTCTCTTTTATTTTTATCTGATTTTTTTTTGCTTTTAATGATGGTTATAGTTTATGTAATTAAAGGGAAGTTAATTATCATTCTCACAGTAAAAATAGTTATATTTTTTAAAGCAGACAAGTCTGCATTAAAGCATATATATTCTAATGGTTTTCACAATCAAATGATGGGATTACAGTTTTAAAGGTCTCCTATGTGTAGTGTTGGTTACTGTTATAGCTCTAGTGCTTTAAATGCCGTCACTTGGTAATCTGGGTGGCTTAATAGTTGTTGAAACAATTCTGTCACTTACTAAGCCACCAATATTATTTAGACATTGGCTGCTAAAACATTGGTACGATAATAAAAATAAGCAACCAAACCTATATGGGTAACCTCGAACTGTATTCATACAAAGACACATATGTGATGGCTTTGAGTGGATCACTGATTACAAAGTTTACCAATATTATTTTGGTATTGGCAGCTAAAACATTGTTACCATAATAAAAATAAGCAACCATACATATATGGGCAATCTTAAACTGTATTCATACACATGCACACATATGATGTTTTTGAGTAGATTGCTTTGATTGCAAAGCCTCCTTTATTTCAAGATATAATTATTATTTATTTGTACAGTTGTTTTTTTTCTTTCTCAGTGATGACATGTTTATTCATGAAAAAAAAAAAAAAACCAGATACAGTAAAACAGATGAAATTTCAGGAGCAACACGGTAAGAGAGGAAGGATGCATATAAAAAGGGAATGGGAAGTGGAGAGGGGAAATGGTGTGGAGTCCAGGCCGGTTAGAAATACATGTCTTCATGATTGAGTCCTATGACAGAGGCTGAGAGGATGGGAGTTGGAGGATAGCCCAAGTATCTGTGAGGAGTGGTTTTGAACAGTTGTTGAGACTAAATATTACATGTATGACAGTTTTATACAGTAGGGCTGCAAACTATGCTATATTTTATTCCAAGATCCTTTCATGTACAATGAAAATAGCATATAATGACTCATCTATTGTTGATAAACAAAGATTAGAATAAAATGCATATTTTTATTGTACTTTAAGTGTACAACAGAGTACATGTCAACATGCATATACATATAGAACAGATGCTTTGAATATGTAGTGTGCTTACTGTACTATGCAGATAAAATTTTTAAAAAGTAATTCAGCAACATAGTTATTAATAATAAATTGAAAAAGCACATTTACATATAAACAAGGCAAAACTCTCCATGCAGTAGTGCCACTCTGTGCCAATCAGAGTAATCAATGGATGCCAGAAGGCTTGTACATAAAATCCCTATCTAATCTACTCATTCAATATCCCCAGACTAGTTTCTGGCTTGTGGCCTTTGTCAGTGAGGAGCTAGTCTTGGGGATATTGGATGAGTAGGCATTAGATAGGGATTTTATGCACAAGCCTTCTGGCATCCATTGATTACTCTTGTTGGCACAGGGTGGCACTACTGTATGGAGAGTTTTGCCTTGTTTATAAACAATTATGTGCTAGTATAAGAGATGGTGATCATGTGATGCTCGATGGTTTAACACATTTACATATATAACTTTTTTTACTTAACAATCTCTCTAATAGGATTCATTTTTTTTGATACATATGGTCTATTTCTGAATAAGACTTCTTTTCTTTTTTTAACTAAACGAACACTTTTTTTTTTGATGAATGATGCTCGATGGTTTAACACGTTTACATATATAACTTTTTTTACTTAACAATCTCTCTAATAGGATTCATTTTTTTTGATACATATGGTCTATTTCTGAATAAGACTTCTTTTCTTTTTTTAACTAAACGAACACTTTTTATTTTCTTTTTTGATGAAAGTACTTTATGGTGTTTGTTTTGAATTCTCACACATGATTTATAAATAATATGGTATTTTAACCTTAATTGTTTTTCATTTATTTATTTGTTCTTTAATATTCATCATATGTAATATTTTTAATGTAAAAAAATTAACATAAATAATAAAACTAATGGTAGAAGGTTTTTTTAAAAAGAAGAGGATGAAATTTTTTGAAAAAAAAAAAACTACTTGGAAAAAAATTAAATGCATGTGCTTTTAACTATGGTATAGAATTGAATAAGTATAGTATTTATATCATGAAGAAAACATGATTTCAGCACATAAATTCACGTTTGTAAATTTCATTGTTTTTATTATTTATTTGACTGCATTTTTTTTTGTTTATTTATATTTGGTTAATGTATAATTAGTCTTGTACTTTGATATCACATAGTTCATGGCCCCACTGTATATGGGAACTTAATGGGAGTTGTTTAGCCCTAAAGCAGATTTCTCATGCTTTTGAGTTGGTTGTCTCAATTATTCAAAATATAAAAGTATATGTAGGTACATAAGTTAATATAACAATAGAATTATAGAGCATCAGATTAAGATTGATGAGTTAAAATAGGATTACAAGAAATTGTTAGGCTCATAAGAGAGATCAGTTTTGACATTTTTCTACATATATAAATACCAGTTATGAATTGAGTAATTTAAATTAAAAAAAAAAAAAACTTGGCTCAGATTAATTTAATGGAATTGTGAAGTCTGTCATTATGATGTTGAATATCACATGACCTGCGGAGTAATTAATTATATGAATAAATACACATTCTACTAAGAGAAATAGGACCATTATATTAAAAAATTAACATTTTATTTCAAAATATTACAATAAATTTTTGTTTTTAGTACTAGAACCTACAAAAGTTAAAAAAAAAAAATTGTAAGTTTTTTTAAGAAACAAAAAAGAATGCTATTTAAATTGGAGCAAAAAGTTAAATAATTTTTTTATTTCTAAAGTATAGATATTATTTAATACTCATTATTTCATATATATATAAAACGCATATAACTTTATTATTTGAGAGTTCATAAGAAGTTTAAGTGCCAGATCTATGAGCGGCAAGATCGATCCTGGGATCTTCCAATTACAAGGCAAATCCCCTACCAGCTGCACCAAACTGCACAGCGTGTTTTATATATAATAGTGTTATATTGTTTAGCGTAATGATGTTACATTGTTCAGCTTATCTTTTGACATTGTATTTCATAAATAGTTTTACTCTTTTTGAGAAAGATCTTTCTCCAATGAATTGAAAATAGGAAAAGTCCAAAAGAATTTAAAATTTTTGGCATTTAGAAAAATTGTCCAATATTGAGGTAATTATCTATAGTCTTTTTTTTTTCCATATGTCATAGCATCGGCCGGGAGGCGAACCCGCAATAACCGTCTGCAACCAACTGTTTGCTTGCAAGGCGGCTGCGCCGACCTCTCGGCTAACAACGCTTGACAATTATCTATAGTCTTGATTGAACTTATCACTTGTCTTGAGACATGACTCTATTTAGTCAGGCACTAGAAGAAAAAGCTTACAGCTTTTATCAATAGGTATAAATATATTTATTTATCTACTAATTTACAATAAACACCATATGAAGAAAATGTCACTCTTAATTAAAAATATAATTGAAAATTAATATGTAAATATATAAAACTCATATAAAATAATAAAATAAACTATTTTAACAATTAAAACACACACAAAATATCAACAATTGAAATATAAATAGTTATCATTTAATAATATAAAGATATCATTAATAAACATTTATATAAAATATTAAGATTAACAATTATAAGTGTAAAAACTATATGCAAAGTTTTAGCCATAGCATTTAATTATATACATAATGTTCTACAATTCAGCAAGATCATTTCTATTTTTACTTCTCTTAATCACTTGATTTAAAGTGACTTCCCTGTTGAATTAATGTTATAATTTTTTTTTCATGTGTCAAATGCGTTGACCAGAAGCGAATCCCGAATCCCGACCAACTGCTTGGAAGGCAGCTATACTAACCACTAGGCCATCTATGCTTGACAGTAGAAACAAACAAAAAAAATTACAATTGAAATATAAATAGTTATAATCAAATACTAAATTTATGCAGTTATTAGTTGAAGTTAACCATAAAATTAATTTTTTCTTAAATTTATTTGATGAAATATTGTACATAGTTTTAGGATGTTACCACCTTAAAATATTGAAGTACATTGGACCAATACAACACAAAATCCACTATAGATTGGTGAGTCAATGGTATAAATATAAGATTTTATTATAGTAATTAAATCCCAATATTTAAACATATAGATTTAAAAAAGAAAGATTTTTATTTTATGTAATTTAAGCTTAAATATATATATATCTATTTTAAGTGTAATTAAAAAATATATAAATATATACTTGCGATTGCCAACAATTAGAAACCAACCTGGGGATTGGGATATTCCGAAAAGCTTGTTAAGAGCTGTTAATGCTCATTATATAACATAAATACATATATATGCACATGTATATAAAAATAGAATTATATTAATATAAAAGAAAAATGTTTTATTATATTTTAATGGGTTTTTTAAATAATTCATGATTAAAATATAAGTTATTTGTATAAATATTGTAATCATTATTTGTTACAATTTGATATCTACTGTGGATTTTTTTATAATTGGATAATCAATCAAATTAAGAAACAATATCATGTGAAATAATGACATAAAATATTGACTATAAATAATTTTTTGACTAATAAAATTTCTAATATATAAAGAAGCAAAGTGATATTCCAATGAATTATTTAAAAAAAAAAAAAAAAATTCTGTAAAGTTGTTACTTTCCCAAAGAGATATTCCATAAGTTAATTTAGGGAGAAAAATTTGGCTATAATATTGTGTTAATCATTTTTTATGACAAAATGTTTTTAATTTTATAAAAAAGAAAATTTAAAAATCTTAAATCTTTTTGCAAATAAATTATGTGTTTATCCCACATAATCCCAAAATAAAATGGATTATTTGATATTATCGTGAAAATTAGACTTTTATAATTGTAAATAATATATTTGGATTTATTGTAATTGATAATTCAATTATTATAAAAAACCCAATGCTTAATAATATTTAAATCCACATTTATTATTTTTTGATGTAACCTATAAAGACATAGCTGACAACACTAATGCTATGTCATACAAAACATTAAATATTTGAATGCAAAGGAAGATTCATTAAGTCATTAATGTAAATTATAAAAAGTAATGGATATGAAATTGATCTTTGTGGTATACCAAATTTAATAATAAAATTATCACTCAAGACACCATTAACATTAACACATTGTTTTCTCTAGTATATGTTAAGAAGACGCCAGCAATCATTCATACAACCTCGAATATCATATCATAAAATAATTAGTTTTGCTTTTGAACAAAATGAAAAGCTTTACCTAAATCTAGATAAATACCTATTATTTTATGACCATGCTTCAGTGAATCTGTAATAATGTAATATGTTTTGATAAAACCAAAGTAGCAGATTTATTAGATAAAAATTCAAATTGGTATATAGAGAAAAAATTATATTTAGAATAAAAAAAAAAAAAGGCAAATGTCACATGACCTAATTTAAACAACTTGTATAACGAATATTATGTAAAGAGCTCACAAATAAGCTCTTAACAAACTTTGCAGAATATCCCTAACCCCAGATCAGTTTCTGCTACTGGCTTCTTCAGTGAGGTGCTAGGATATTCAAGCATTAGATTAAAAATACCCAGGACAAGCCCAGCACTTTATCTAATAGATAACTATAACATTTGTAATATAAGCTTGTTTAAATTAGATCATATGATATCTGACTTGGATTTTTTTGTAATTTTATTTTTTGCTATTAAGGCTTTGGTGATTTTATATTGCTAAAGCTATTAATATATGGTGTATCTGTACTTAGTTCAGTCCTGGATTGGAAGACATATGAATGTCTGAAAATTTCAGATTTTCTACTTAATAGTTATCCATTAGATAGAGTGCTGGGCTCGTCCTGGTATTTTTAATCTAATGCTTGAATATCCTAGCATCTCACTGAGGAAGCCAGTAGCGGAAACTGGTCTGGGGTTAGAGATATTCTGCAAAGCTTGTTAAGAGCTTATTTGCAAGATCTTTATATAACATTTAGAAATAAATTTAATAACTGTATTTTTAATACAAACTTCAAAATATTTAGATAAACGATATAACAAAGATATAGACCTATAGTTATCTATTTTCATCTTATCACCATTCTTAAAGATAGGCAAGATTAGTGATCTCTTCAATAAATTGGAAAAATACTGGATTTGATTGATAAATTAAACAGAAATTATAATATAGGCAATAGAGTAGACATATTAGCAATTACTTTTACTGAAACACCATCAAAACCCACACATTAAATAATTTATTTAGCTGAATGAATATCTTCAAAAATGATAGGATTCAAATTCGTTTTTTTTTCTTCTGAAAATACAAATAATTCAGAAGAATGAGTTTCGTGTTGATCATTCATAATATTTGTAGTAACATAAATAAAAAAAGGAATTAAAATGATTTGCAATTAACTTTTCATTTTCATGTACCCGAACAATATGTCCATGTAGTACAATTTGTGAGATTTTATTCTCATATTTTTTAAAATAATTTGCTTATTAATTAATGACCAAATTTTTTTATTCTTATTCTTTAATTGATAAATTTGTTTGAAGTAATATTTCAACTTTTACTTATAAATGGCTTGTTTGATTTTTTTATCTACTGATTTTAGTTTTTGACATAATTCTATATTACGTGAAATCTTTTCAAATTGCTTATGTAATTTATTTGTCATTTGCTTTATGTTTATTAATAAATATAAAAAGTGCTTCATCAACACCCTTTATATTAAATAATTTATTCCAATAAACATCACATGATCACCATTTCTTATGCTTGCTTATAACTGTTATTAAAACAGGCAAAACTCTATATGCATTGCTTGGAATGAAAATATTGACATGTTTTCAATTTAAGACTCATAGTTTTGCAGTTAAGTAGAGATAAAAGGTGGCTGCTGGAGGGTTGCATTAGATCCTAAGATCTAGGTGCAGTGCTCTCAGATCCAAGGCTCCTCACTGACGAAGGCCACAAACCAGAAACTAGTCTGGGGATATTGGATGAATAGGCACTAGATGGTGATCTTATGCACAAGCCTTCTTGCATCCATTGATTATTCTGGCTTGCACTGAGTGGCAATACGTATAGAGAGTTTTGCCTGTTTAAATAATTTATTCCACTCATGTAAATCAATAAGTTATCTCAATTTATCGTAAGTTAATATTGAAATTGGTTTTATAACCTTAAAAGGCTGCTTTTGAATAATAATTTGAGTTTTCATTCATCCACTCTTTTTACAAATACATGGTCTAATAAAGTAGATGTAGAATCAGAGATACCTGAGGAGAAAACAACATTTGAATAAATCCAAAAAATGACATTATATTTAGATAATCCAGAATATCTCTAGAAGAAAATTCATTGAAATATACATGTTAACACCTCCCATTAAAATAACAAAATTATTATCCAATTTAGATAGTAATTGCTTTAACTTATCATTAAAAATATGAATTTTATATTTACATGATTGATAGAGTGCAGCAATATTAATTTTAAATTTTTTTAGAAAAATATCAGAAAGTAAACATTAAACAGAAATCAACAAAGAAAATTGAAAAACAATCTGAAAAAATGACATAGACCTGGTCTATTACCTTCTCTAATCTTCAAATGTAATTGCTTCTTATAACTCCTCAATTCAAACCTCTGTGAGAATGATTAATGTCAAATGAAAAAATCAGGCATTTATAAATATGCTAACGAAACATCAAAATTTTTATTCATACTTCGAATATTTATATGAAAGATTCTAAAATCCTTAGAATCAGAATAATTTTTATTACACATATTTTTTTATTATTATTGAAATATCATAATTTTGTCAAACAGAAGTTTAGTGGTTTAAAACCTTTCTCAGAATTAATTTTTACAATCATATCTCCTATACTTTTTCATTTTCAGATTTGTCCATCCTTTACTCCACATATTGATATCTCTTTTGTCTACATAATTTGCTAGTTTTTAAAAATAAATATTTATTTGAAGGTAATAATTCTTCATTAATAAATATATTTTATTGCATCTCCAATGACATCAGCGAAATGCAATTTAACTTTTTGTTTTGCAAACAAAAATTAATCTCCAAGCTTTTTGTTAAATAATAATACTTTTATAAAAGACTTAAACACATTTCTATGCTTCAAATGAGAAAGTGAAACAATATCTTTAATATTAAGAATCTCATTTTTAACACAATCAATTCCTACAATTTCAATACTGTGATCAAGTCTTTGTTGTTTCAATTTTGAATTTTCTTTTAGATCATCAATTATTATTTCTTGTTTTTCTGCTGTATCATGGGTAGACATCAAATCTCTAAGAGAACTTTCCATTTTTATTTGGACTTCCACCAAATTGAAACTAATTTTTTCCATAGATTTTGATGTTTTCCTTCATATTTGCATAATAGAAATCAAATTTAATTTCTCATTTATTTGTCCTTTTATCATCTAAATTGATATTAATTCCTGATTTATTTTTACCATTAGAACCTACAGAAATTTCTTATATGTTTTTTCAGTAATTGAACTACTTTTAAAATAATTAAATTTACATCCAAAGTAAAAAGAAATCAACATGTGGTAGCAATTATTTACATTTTCTACAAGTAACCATAGCAACAATATCTTTTGAAAAGGGAAAAAAATTGCAAAAGAAATTTTTCCCCATCCGATCATGTGACCAGCATTTTATATGCTTACACAGGCTGTTAATAACAGTAGCAAACTCCATACATTAGTCCATGTGCAAATCATAGTAATCAATAGATGCAAGAATGCTTGTATATAAAATCCCTATCTAGTGCCTACTCATCCAATATCCCCAGACTAGTTTTTAGCTTGTGGCTTTCATTATAGAGAAGCCTAGATTAGGTAAAAGATGGCTGTTGGAGGGTTACATTAAACCCTAAGATCGAGGTGCAATGCTCTCAAATCCAAAGCTGTTCACTGATGAAAGCCATAAACTAGAAACTAGTCTGGGAATGTTGGATGAGGCACTAGGCTTTCACTTGGTGGCACTACTGTATGAAGAGTTTGCTATATACATGTAAATGGAAAAATGTGGGTGATTTAGTCTGCAAATTGTGTAAGGAAGGCATAGAAAATATTAGGCATCTGTTAATTGAATGTAAATGCTTGAAAGCAGAAAGGATAACAAATAATAAAGTTGTGGAAGAATAAATCTAAGCATAGTGATTATACAGAAAGTGGGTTATTGATTTTTATGCTGGATGTGGGAAAAGATAAGGAGGATTTAGATATAAAGGCCATGTAGTTGACAAAGATTATGTTGTGGAAATGGGATGGAACAGGATATGAGAAAACATAGGGTGGGAAATGGAAAGGGAAGGTAAAGTGTCTAACAGGTTTCTCTGGGCATAGTTGCTGAGAGTTTCCTGACTCCGTGTATGGAGAAGTCACAGTGCATCACATCACAACACATTACTGTGAAAAATTTTCAAATAAGAAAAAAAAAGTTTTCCTTATTATTAAAAACAAGACAAAAAACAAAACAAAAGCAAATCAAACAATAAAAAAATAATAGATCTAAATAATTCTGGTAAATAATTTAAATATTAAACAATTAAATAAAAAAGAGACAAGAAATAATGGCATCAAATGCGAAATAAATTTAACCCATATATATATTAATTAAACTAAAAATATATATATATCAAATATTTAAACAAAATATTTCTATTTAAAGTTATATATAAATAACAAAATTAGTACAAGTAATGACATTCTAAAAAGAAAAACAACTCATTGTTTTAAATAAACATTAAAAAACAACAACAACATATATAATAAACCAAAGTAAATAATTAAAAAAAAAAGGAATAAGATATAAGCGTAATATAAAAACTATAAAACTAATGTAGAAAACAATTTATATTCCTATTCATTTTTAAGATACTGTATACTTACTAAAATTTACACGCTATCATTTGAAAAGATCAATTTTCACTTACTATTAAACATTTTTTTTTTATTTCTAGGGAGTGCAAAGATGTCAGGAAGCATTGACATTAGTAATAATTTTAACCCTTATCTTATCCCACATCCTTTGCTTCTGCTCATCTAAATTTATGTTTCAAATTTAAAAATAAATAAATGGAGGACTATTGATTTGTTTATGAATTCATTTTATTTATAAATTCCTTTGCACTAATTAAATCTGTTAGGAATATTTTTATTCATCTACAAGTAAAAACAAACTAAATTGGAAGAAAATAAATATGAAAAATGTATGTTTTAGTACAAAATATTGGGAAATTTTGTCAAGTGTAATTAAAGTGATTTTTTATCTCATTTATAAATATTTAAGTATGGTATTATTCAAAACCCGTATACTTTAACAAAAAACAAACACCACAAGTATAAAACAGGTACAATGAACTTATAATTTTTTTTTTGCATTCGCAAACATAAATTAAAATTTGATTAGATTCATATATCCTGCAAAGACACTGTTTTTGTGTATGTTGGGCTGAGAAGAGAAAAATGAAAATAGGCAATAATTTATATCGTGCTTAATTTTGGTATTTTGTTTTTCTATTTTTGAATTTTATTATGTATATTGTTAAAACATATAATAAAACATTGTTATAATTTTTATTTTTGATTTATTTCTAAACAGTAACTATTTGAATTTGTAAATTGTGATTTTCCTTAAGTGAAAATAATTATCTTGTTTAATAATTTTTTTTTTTTTTTTACATTTATATTAGAAGTATTATAAAATAGAAAGAATATTTGTTCTGTTTTTTTTTTTTTGTGGATTAATATGTCAGTGGAAAGATGATGAAATTGTGGGATGTGTTATTCATATTAGTATGGATAAGTATTAAAATAAAACATTTGGATGTTTTTTTCTGAGGAGAGAAAATAGAGAACAAATGATGAAATTGTCAAATCTCTCCTCCCATTGTAGAACAAGTTGCTCCTAGATCATCAGTATGCAACCTGTGGGTAGGGACCCCTCAAAGAATACAGAAAAAATTGTTGGGGGTCATGAAAATTTTGGGAATTTTTCATGATGGATAATAAAATTTTAATTGAAAAAACAAAAACCTAAACACTTAAAAATCACATCAAAACTATTCAACTCATTATTGTATATCTGACCACTTTTGGGTTTAAACACTTTCTTCTTTATATTCTAATTACTTTGTGTAAACATCACATTGTAACAACACTTTGCTTATATTGCTTTCATTTCTCTTCTACAATCTCAGAGTTTTGTTCTTTGTACTAATATTCTCCTAATGGTGATATATGGTACTACATTCTTGAATGTATACGTTTTCTAAAACAGGATCAAAAAGTTGTAATTGCTACAAATCAACAGTTCTACTAAGAACCAAGTATTATTATACATTTTTTGTTAATATGCAGTTTTTCCCAAAAATCTTATATCAAATCATATGCACTGAAATATAATATAAAGATATATATTTGTATGTGGTAAAACAAGTTTTATTATTACTGTCTTTATATTTATAATCGAATGGTAACAACATATAGTGGGATTGCATAAAATTTCAGTCTGAGTATGGGATTGCAAGTGTGAAAAGGTTGTACACCACTGCTCTAGATAAAAGTAAATAAATTTTAGTTTGTAATGCAATATATTAATGTTTAACTACTTTTCTAATCTTTAAATAATTAATTAAATGTTAGTTTTCTGGTTAAGGTCAATTAGCGTAACTAAAAAATAAAGGGTTATCATTTAGTTCCAATGTTTCTGTTATCTAGTTATTATGTCAGCTTTTTGAAAGATAACTTAACATGTATATGTTTAGTAGGAATAAGATTTAAAATAATAATAATTTTTTTTTTTTTGCATAAATGCTAAAAATAAAATTTTGAAGTGAAAATTGTAAATAATTATATTTAAATAGTCTTTTCTAAAATTAAAAACAATTTCTGGAGCCAAATTGTAACTTGACTGCTTATTCTATATTTTCTATAAGAACAAATTATGATTGAGATATTAGATCATTTTTTTTATTTTGAAATCATATTATATTATTTCATTTTTTAATTATATATTTTATGATTTGAGTAGTGTGTGGGTGTTCATACATATATATATACATTAAAAACATAAAGCTAAACTAGTCAATAAATAATCAAAATTATCCCACATTCACAACTTAACCAAACTAGCCAAGAAAATAAACTCTAACACACTAGCAATGGTTTCATTCGTACAAGTAGACTTCATAAATATAAAGAACTACAAAATAATAAAATATTTAAATTAAACATTAGCCACAATTCCACTTACCTCCTAACTACCCTAAATATTAACAGAACTTTTTAATAAATTAACTGCTTCAGAATCATACATTTTTAATAATAAAGATTCTTTATTACTTCTTTTTATTTCATTTTTTTCAAAGAAGACAACCTTAGCTTCATCAAAATTAATAATGTGGCCTGTATCTTTTACATGGATACGGCTGAACTAAGATATTTATTTCTAACCTACTTTTATATACCTTTATTCTTTCATTTAAACTCAAACTACTCTGACCTATATATATCTTCTTACAAAAAAAAAAAGAAATACTATACACTACTCCAGGAATAGTCTTTCTATCAAAAATTTCTCTTGTATTATGCAATAAATTATTCAAAGTAATATCTCTTTTTCAAGCAATTTTCTTATTTCCAAACAAATTACTATTTTTACATACAATTTTATAAGAAGACAATTTAAATGGCAAACAAATAAAATGGCAAAGAAATAAAATCATATTTTTCTTTATCCTTTATATGAGTTTATTTTCTTGGCTAGTCTGGTTGAATTGTGAATTTAGGGAATTTTGATTATATATATATAGTGATTGACTGATTAACTTACATATATGGTTATAATTATAGTTTTTCAAATTTTTGTGGTAGAAAGCTTAAAAATATATTAGTATATTGTTTTGTATTTATTTTAAATTTCTGTAAAAAACATATATGGTGATGAGGAGTTCAATTAAAGTTTCTATAGATATTTAATCATGTTTATATTCTGTTTTGCATCTTCTTTGGGTAGCCATTGTATGTTTATTTTTTTATACAAATATTTAAACTTTTTTTTACCACTCATTTACGTAATTTTTTTTTCCAATTTCTTTTACTAGTTTATTAGATTTAATCTTTTTGATACTTAAGTATATTATTATTTTGTGTATGATTACCATCTATTATATATAAACTATTTTAAAAAGCTTCTAAATTTGTATCTTTTTTTGTTATACATATTGTACCAGTATGGAATGAGAAGTAATATTGGGGAAATGCTAAAACATCATCATCCACAAATATTACAAATATAAAAGAAGTATGATATTTGTAAATAATAAAAAATACTAATAATACTAATAAGCTTTAATACCACCAGTATTAAACCAAAAATAAATGTGCATCCTTTGTGACTGGATATAAGTACATTATAAACAGCTAAATATCTAGCTACTGCCAAATATTGAACAAAATGTAACAATCACCTGGATGCTCATATCTGAGTGCTAATCTGTCACCCATAATTAAAAATAACAATGGGATATACTGATTATTATTGATGCTCTGGTCACATGCTCCCATGAGGGTTTAGCTCTATTATAAATTAATTTCTAATCTAAAAAAATAAAGTGCAGTGAATGGACTTTAAAGGTGATACCTTTCCACCATTCCGAGAACTATCTGGATGTTTAAATACAAATATAAAGACACATAATTAAATTTACCATCATTACTCTAGAGCTAGCTCAAAATCACAAGACTAGGGACTGTTACTGTGAATAAAAGAAAGATAAATGTATATACTTATTCTATTTTAATTTGTATAGTTTTACTGGGATAATTTATAAATCTCTTAAACACTATGTAGTAATGAAATCAAATCACACATTTGCAGAACAAATAGGTGGAATAATGAATACATCAAAAGTATTATTTTTTTTAACAATTATAAATAGTTAAGAAAATTGAAAAATGACATAATATGATAACTTAAACTTATAAATACATTTTTATCAACAAAATATAATTTCACATAGTAAATAATATTAGCTTAAGGGTGGCTCTTATTAATTTAATTAACCAACATTAACTTTAAACAGAATTGTTTCCTCCTTCAATGATTAAAATTGCAAAATAGTATCTCAAAGGTAAAGGAATTTAAATTAGCTTAAACCCTCTTTTCCATTTTTTATGAAAATGAAAAAGTCCTATACAGTTGTGTTTGGAAAGAAAATACATGTTCAATTAAAAAATCACTAATAAAATTATTCATTGCCATTAATTATTACTTATTTAAAAATATCTATAAACGTGAATATAATGTGCATGTTAAAATAGTTTTTTTGTTTTTTTTTTGATTTCTTCTTTGGTTATTATAATTTTCAGTTTTTTGTTTTTTCTTGTAATCTTCTCTATTAACACATATTTCCAAGATAATGTATACAGTTAAATCTATGGTCTTAATGTTATAACTTGCAAATTGGGCTAACACACATAATAAATCTAACCATTTTTTTTGTCTAACAATTTCCAGGTCAGGCTAAAACATTCATAAAGAGACAGTCATGTTTTTGGATGGAGATAAAACCTGTTGCAGATTACTTCAAAGCTATTCTTTTTATTTTTTTAATTGACCAGCTTACATGGTGATGTTTGATGATAGCTTCTAGCTAAAACTCAGCACATAGCTTTTCTCAATTCCATTTTAAAAATTATTTGTTTATCTTGTGAGATGAGTCTTACTTCAGACTAGCACAAAGTTTCTCAGTGCTTTCCTTATAGCTGAAATGCTGCTTCTGTTTTCTTCAACAACTGAGTCAAGACTAACTGCATTTACTATTTTCTTCAACAGTTTGATCAAGAATAACTATTTATACTGATTTCTTTAACAATTTGGTTAATTATGTCTGTTCCTCATAAGACACTGAAATTCATTGTTCTAACCTGCCCTCAATATTATTTTTTTGGAATAATCATGCATACATCCAATCACATATCCTTTCAAACATCCTTACATTAAATCCTGACTAACTGAGTCTATTGTTACAAAATGGTTGTTTTGTTATCATAAAAAAAAAAACATTTATCCTGCAATTTTTTCTTTTATGCCAGAAAATAAGATAATCTTTTAATTACTTTTTGGTTTGAAAAAATATTGTCTTTTGTTTTGGAAAGAGTTAAAGAGAAAATAAAAAATAACTTTAATTAATTAAAATGAAATTTTTTATAAAATGTTGAAACCTTATTTTTTTTCTTTTAAAAACATTTATTTCTCCTATTATTACCTTTTTAAAAAAATTAAAACTAAGTGAAATTACTGAAGAGAGAGAATAAAAGAAATTATTTTATCCTATACTTTTCTCTCTTAACAAATTATGAATGTTCATATTGTATTATGAAATTCATTTTAAACTTTGTACGTTTGGTTAATATTCTGTAATTCAATACTGTGTTTATGCGTTTATAATGCTAGTATTGAATTACAGAATATTCATATTATAATGAAATTGGCTTTTTCCCATATCACATCTATATATCTATATGCACATATGTGTAATTACACAATAGTTTTAAAAATCTGTGTGCTTAAGGCATTTATCTAAGACAATTAAACAGGTTTTGGTGAAACTCGAACAAGCCACCGTATTTAAAGTAGTATAAGTAACTTAATAATATGATGCAGTTTATTTACATATTGCACTAATTCAATATTTATTTAAAACAATTCGAAAAATTTATTCCTATTTCTCGCCCAGCATATTTATGGACATCACTTTATGATTCCAAGCGACAATCTTATTTATATATAAGAATTAATACTGGAAGAGTTGAAGTACCAATAAGAGATAATTAGAAAAATCCTGCTACTAGCTAGCTCGCTCAGGGCAGGTGGTTATTAACCGTGGGAAGTATACAAGGTAACAGCAATACACAAATATACACTTAATCAAATTACCTAACTCTTACACTAATTCAAATTTATCTTCCCGCATTTTCCATGCAACCCGAAATAAAGAAACAATATAGATATAGATATGTTTTCATTTAAAGTTTAATATTCAATATAATTAATAAATCATGGAGTATAATATTATTTTGTGCTCAAATATTAAAAAAAAAACACATTCATACACACACACTGCATAGATCGATAAATCAAATAATAAAAGATACAAAAGAAAAGCAACATCTAATCTATTCAGATGTGAAATAGTATTTTGAAATGCTGAAGAGAATCAATCAGATTGTCAGTATGGAAAAGTTTTTACACATTATCATAAAAGACACACTAATATTTGAAGTAAAAGAAATATAGATGATAAAACATTCATATTACCTTGATTTTTCCCCAAGGAAAATGATGAATCCAAAAAAGTAATTATAACAGGTTTGCTCAACGCTATGAAAGGAAATTGATGATCTCCAATGGGTTTAGTCTGCGTGATTCCTTAACTTGGTAGTAGTTTTCTTTGGAATCAATTTCAGTTCAAATGTTTAGGAGCGGCTTCCTTCCAGGATAGGCACTTATTTTATATTATAGTAGCTTACGTATCTTCATGGGATGGAGTCACAAAGCCCAGCACACTTAATTTTTACCCCAGCATGTTTATGGCTAGCAAATATATTTGCTGACTCCAATAATTTTCCAAATCTTCAATGTAGAAATTAAATAACACTAACTAAAGGATGTATATAATAATGATTTATCTCTTCAAAATGACATTTAAAATTACAGCCAGAGTTAATTAATTAACTTTTAATTTTATTTTTATAGTCTTCTCTTTTTCTTCCTGGAAGTTCTCATTCCATGAGTTTCCATTTTCTTTTCACAACTTTTAAACACGTGTTATTTTAGGTCCTTCTTTTCAGAACAAAAACAAAAGCTTTTAACACCTTTTTTCTCTTTTGTCAAGGCCAAGGAAATTCCATCAAACACCTGTAATTTATTTTCGTCCTTCACTCTTTGTCTTTTCTTCTCTTAACAGTTTTTAGATAAAGATCTACGTAGTTTCAATATTTTTTTTTCTATTTAATATCTCCTTTCTATCATAAATAAAATAAAATACAACAACTTCCATCTTGGAAATAAAATTTATATTTTTAATTGCATCCATTCGTCCATCCATATGGCAATATATATACATGTGCTTTAACAAAACAAAAGAGCACAAACACCCTCCTTCCATCCTTCATGATTATTTTAACTCTTTATTTACCTATTGGGTTATATATTTAAAAAGTGGAATATAGTATATTATTAAAACTATATATATCTGCACATATGTATATATATATATATACAAAATTTACCTTTTGAACAGGGTTTGAATCCACCCTGTTACAATATTATTCTAAAAAAATGTTTAGAATTTTCATATTATTTTATTGTAAAGAAGGAAATTAACCTCCAGTCATGCACTGTTTATAAATGTATATTAAAATTTTTTGGAATCACTCCCAGCAATAGTTCAAAAGCATAAAGAATTCACTTATGGTGGTGGTGAGAGCTGGAGATTTTAATGTACATTTATAAGCAGGGTATGATATTTCTCCTTTTTTACTGATTACAGTTATTTCAGCACTTAATAGTAATATATTAATATTATCATTCAATAAACCAAATATTTAATTAAATCAATATTTATTATTATAAACAAAACATGAGAAAATTAAATATTATCTTTCCATTCTGTTTTTAATAAGCTTGTAATATTTGACATGTCAAATGTTGGTTTCTCTCTACAATATTACAAATATATTTAATCAAATATCATTCTTCTTACTAAGCTTTAGCTTTGCTTTTATGCAGAACATTTTCATAAACTGCTATATATTTATATTTTCTTTGATTTTAAATATAAAATATATTAATGTTAATAATTACTTTTCAATAATATCTTAATTATACTTAATAAAATATTGATTGTATCGTACTATATATTTATATTGCTATATATTAAGTTACTGTTTTCCCCACCGTTTTAATATATTTTTCAATTTGCTTTTTTATTTCCCATAATGTTGCAAACTTTTTAATTCAATAGATGAACAATTTAGGAATATAATGATTTCTTATTCAAGTTTGATATTTATTACAATACTTTGAAACTATGTATATGTCTGTTTTTTAGACACATTTTAAATTGTTATATATATATATATAAAAAGGTTTTTTGAAAGAATTTAAAAATTTTACTTTCTATAATTGTATATTTAAGAAGTTCATTGAATAGTAAAATATTTTTATAGCCAATTTTATATTTATATATATTTATATTAGATCAATTATTCTTTTTTGTTGTAATGCTAATTTTGTAATATTAGAAAAGCTTGCAAAACCATATCACTAAAAATTTACATAAAGATTTATATATTACAATGAGAATATTTAAAGGCAAAAAATATCGTTGACTCTGTAAAATATTGTTATAAAATATCTAAATTTATTAATATGTTAATATGATGTTACCAGGATGATTTTTAATCTGTTATCATTTCAAGATATTTAATATATTTTATTTGTTTTGCTTTTATATATTTATTATCATCACATATAGATTTTTTTGCTAAAACACCAAAGGACAATTTTATTCGAGCATTCTTGACATTTTTAAATTGCATTATCAATATTATTACTAACATTCATAGTAATAGTAAAGTGTGAACCCTTCCATGTTACTATTGCCTAGGTCATTTATAAAAATTAGAAAAAACAATGCACTAATTGGAAACTTGAGGATTTTCATATTAATTACTCAATATATTTGATATAACGTATCAATTATTTAAATAATTTTTGAAAAAATTGAAGAATTTCCGCCTAATTCCATAATTTTCTAAATTTTTGTGAATCAATGGTTTATTTTCAATAATGTCAAACGCCTTTTATCTGCAAAATAACATATTTGTGTTTCTTTCTTCTATGAATCCATATTGGTTTTTATTAAAAAAATATTTTTGTTTAATTTTTTCTTTTTCGAGTCTATTATAAATATAATTTTCTATTATTTCAGCAGTTGTAGTAAAAATTAGATATAGCTCTGTATTTATCAAAATTATTTTTATCATCAGATTTAAATACTGGTCTTACTACTTTCTATTATTTTATTAATTATATAAATTATAATATCTGATAGAATATTAATATTATTTTTTATCTCATTCTGATTTGATTTATACCTGGGCGCCTATTATTATTTTATATACATATATTTCATTTAAATGTGGCATAAATATTGAATTTTAAAATATTAATATCATGGTTAAATTTTCTTAAGTTTGTAAGGTCTTTCTACAAATATGATATTAAGAGAATTTGCTAAAAGAAAACTATCAATTATATTAAAATCTTTTTTTAACTTTGATCATTTATAGAACTGGATTTTCTTAGTAATATTTCATTTATTTTTTTTCCAAGTTTTTAAACCTTTTTTATGTCATTTATTTTCATTATAAAATTTATTATAAAAACCAATTATTTCTGTACTCTTATCATAGGCTTGACTTTATTTCATGATGCATTATGTTTAAGAAATAAATTATGATCTGGTTTATTTTGCATTCTCTCCATAATTTTTTTTTTTCTTGCATTAATATCAATATTTTTTATTTATCAAATTCTAGAAAATTTCGTAGGCATCATTCATTCAGACATGGTAAAGAATAATTTAAAGTGATTGGTTTATCTTCACGCTTTCATTTTCAGTGCTTAAGATTTGCCCACACTTAAGCATTTGGGTTGAAAGAATAGGTGGATTCATCCTATTCTTTCACAAAGACTTTATCTTGTGTTGGAAATGAAAGTGTTCATTTATTATTAACATTCATAAAAAAGCGTATGCACATTATCTTGTAATGCTGATCTTTAGTTTATTACAATTTATATACATCACGCTATATAAATAAATATCTCATTTACATTGCTTTTTATTATTTTTTAAAATTGTAATGATTTCTTGTGACTTTTTGTATATATTTCTACAAACGTTTAACTTCATTCAAATCAGTTTCTTGTAGAAATCTTCTAATTAGTTTATTATTATACAATATCAATATATTTTTATTTAATTTCTGATAAGATTTTATTATGTTGTATTGGTTTTGAACAGATATAAATGTAAGATAATGATTAGCAATCTTTTCTTTAATAACAGCAGTGGAAATATTATTTTTTCATTTTACTTGTATTAATGTGATCAATACATGAAGAAACTATATTATTCATTATGTCTTTTCTTATATATATTTTAGCATGACAAAATACTCCATAAATAGTTAACGAATCTATATAAACTTAACAGTTTTAGAATTTTCACATAAATCAATATTCATGTCAATTATAACTATTATTTTAATGTAATCACAATTTTTATTCATCTATAAACATTTTATAATTATTATCTGGTGGTCATTGCCAATCTTATAACTTTTTTGCTATTTAATTTAAAAGTTATATGAATCGATTCAAAACTGTTCAAATTGATTTTTATGTTTTCAACAACAATATTTTCTCTAATAAAAATTAATATATTTGCATTTTTTAAAATAATTTTTACAATATGCAATTTTTTCTTACAATTTATACTATTAAATAAATTACGTTTTTTATTTTTTATATTTTTTTCAGTTAATATTAAAAAAACAATTACATTAATGTTGTAAAATCACAATTAATTCTTCATACTTTTTTCTTATATTTCCAAGATTAACATGAAGTATATTATCTATATTGTTTTTAATCTTACATTAATTCCAGTTTTCAAATATATTAAAGTCCTGTACTTACATATCTTTAATATCATCCAATATTACAAGATTATTCATTTTTCATTAAAATATATTTAAGGACATTTACAATATAACTCACATAATATTGATAATGCCATTTTTATTATTTATATATTTTTTTTTCACCAGCATTTTTTGCAGAAAATTTGCTAACTTTTAATCCATATATATTTTAATATTTTTAGTTTACTGTATTTTTAGTTTTGCCTAAGTTTTATTTACTTTATTAATGCTTTATTAATATATATCCTTTTATCTTCTTTATCTTGAGTAATCAAGTCATTATAAATGTCTTTATTTTTTAAAAGCTTTTATTGAAGTTGCAATCTCAATTTGTTTGTTTGTTTCAATTAAACACTTTTATTTAAATTAAAATTAAATTTTAAAATCGAGGTTTAATATATTATATACAAGAGAATACATTCAAATTTGGTATATTTGATATGAATCAATGAAAGTGCAATATGACATTAAATATTTTAGGTAGGTTTAATAAGTTTTGAATAATGTGTTTGAGGTGTTTTATATATATATATATTGTAACAATCCGGAGAAATAAGCTACTTACCGTGATCTGCACTACAGGGCGCCATCTAGGCATTTGAACCTAGAAAAATTTATAAAGTAAGCAGATACGTAAGTCAAAAAAAAAAAATTTTTTTAAAAAATATTTTGGTGTCGGTCATTAGCCCATGTCACTAGCTCAGTGGAATAGCAGAGATTGAATAATATAATCTAAGAGTATATAAAAAAAGAATAAAATAAGCCATTGCCAGTAATTAGCATACAAACATTTATTTATGCACATATATATATATAAGATTGAAAATTGTTTTAGTATCAGTTTACATTTTAACATTTAACATTATTTTTAACTTTACTTTAGATTCTAATTTACATTTTAATTTTTATTATATTATAAGTTTACATTTTAATTAAGTTCACACAGATGGAATTATAAAAATTTGTTTTAATAATGTTGAGTATAGATCGGTTACATAGATTACAATGGTTAAAAACATTTCAAAATAAACATAAATGATCAAAATATAAAATCATTCATACTGACAATTGCAGAGGGAAATTTATAAGTAACCCAATAGTATTCACCATAAGATACTTGCATTGTCACCAATAACTTAAAAGACATCTGAATAAATACATTTTAGATACTCACCGTAAGGTATCATTATTTATCGAATGTCTATATATTTTGATCAAATATGAAAACCCAAAACATACTTAACCGATAACCAATCCATGCAAGCGTCTATAAACAACTTAAATTTAATGCATTTTTATTTAGTGTCGAGTATGAATAGACTACATAGATTTGCTTTTGAAAATAAAACATTCTATCCCTATTTAACCTTAGGCTAAAGGTTCGCAGTCAAAACTGGCGTCAATTTATCTGATATATCGATGCATTCAATGGAATACGAAATACGGCAGCACCAAAAAGTTAAGAGAAGAAATTGCTTCTCGTCAAATAGGAATATTACATCTATCTGACAAGAAGAGCAATAAAAAAAAAACTCCATAGAAAGGAACTGCGTTCTCCGTCTTATAATTCCTTCCATAGGCAAACGGGTGAGTGCGGCGTATGAAACGATTCTGCCCGTAGCGAATCTGATATTACATCTACTAATCACACCAATATATCCCATCCATTGACCCAATTCAACTACGACACAAATAACCTAAGATTACCCTCCCCTAATATAACTTTACAAATCTATACAGCCATTCACGCCCGACTTAAGTTTAACATTTATATAATTAATTTAACGAAAAACAAAAATCATGATAAAACTTAAAAAACAATAAATAAATAAATAAATGGAAATGATTTTACAAAAGAAACACGTCAAATAAAATTATAACTAATTAATAAATATTTTAGTTTGGTAAGATAGGATTCTATTGCAGTATTTACCAAAAAGTTTTAAAATTTAGAGTTCTTATTGTTCAAATGAATATAAAGTTCTTACGATTTTTTAAAATGTCCAATTTTATCCGTTGCTTGCCATGAATGTGAATTCCCACGCCGTCCTAAGATTGGTATTCTGTTGGCCGATTTATTTATTCATCCGGAGGTTTTTGCTTTAACTGGTCCTCAATGTAGAAAATGATAGTTCATTTCTCCTTTTTTCTTAGCAGAACTGAAGGGATTGAAGAGTGCGTCTTTTCAATCCCTTCTCCTTCACTTCCCCACTAACACATATCTGTCATATCTCTCAATAATAATCAATCAATAATTTTCAAATTTGTCCTTTCATATTAATTTTGTGGATTGAATTGACATTATGTCATCGATGTGATGGTCCTTTCGCTGAGGTCCGATTTCCCGATGGATTTCTTTCATTTGCTAAAAGTTTCTATTGTTTTCCTATCTGACCGATGCTTATACATTTAAATGCCCAAAGGCTAGTTTACTAATTAAAATAATCATTTCCATTTTACAAAAGATTAATTAATTTGTTTTCAAACTTAAATATATATTTTTATCTCTAAATCTTTTCTGAAAATTTAGTTTTAAACTACTCTTTTTTTAATAAAGTTTTATTTTAATAATTATTTATCTGTGTGATTTTATATATATGCGAGTTTAAGATGATTTTTCAATTTTCAGTTTTTAATTCTTAAAAAAGAAATTTTTATTGGCTAACTTTTTTTTTTTTTATGTTTACTAATAAAAAATAATGTAACGTATGTTTTGTGCCCGTTACGGGATGGGGAGGTAGGAACAAAGTGGTGAAAAGATTTGAACTGGGTGATGGCAAAACATCATCACTCCCAAGTAAATTAAATTTAAATATTTATAAACAATATAATAAAGGTAAAATATATTTAAGGGGATCATGAGATCAAGAGATCTCTGAGAGATTGAGAGATCAGCCAATCACTAAAGGCATAATTAATCATCAACCAGCATTATAAAGTAAAAGTAAGTAATTATAAGTACTAGACACCATTCATTGTCATGAATGATCCACAATTAAATATAATAAAATCAATAGTCCATCTTGTGGCTGGATTTGTACAATAAAAAATAGATATCAACAGTCAACCTTGTGACTGGATCAGAAATGGGTCTTCTGTAGATGAGGCTATTGAGCCTTTGGCACCTTGGGCAATTATTTAAACATGACTTGGATGCACCAACTTAGTGCCCTCCATTAGAATACACACTAATCAGAAATCAAAACAATAATGCTGGGAAATAAAAACATGTTGATTATCATCAATGTTCTGGCCACTTGTACTGGGCAACTCTAAACTTAACTCCTAATAAGGCTAAACTAAAATAAAAGATAGTGCATGGGCTCTAAAGAATATAATATTGTGTGCCAACGAGGATAATGATGATTGATCATCGCTGGATGCCCCAGAAGCACTAAATACATATCCCCATTTATATATTCATCCCGTGCTCAAATCTAGCTCAGAGAACATAAGCTCTATTACTGTATGTGACAAAGAGATGATGCAATACAATTTTAACAATTGAATATAGGTTTATTATTAATAAAAAAATGAATGATATTTAATATCTTATAGGTTAAGGATTCTGATTTTGAATCGTCCACAAAATTATATACACAACTAAAGTTATTACATTGGTTTACAATATTTCTTAATAAGTATCTATAAACGCATACATATATCCATACACAGATGTGTGTTTTATAATATACAATGAAAACATTTCAATTAATTGTAAAAATAAATGATTAAATTTTACACATGTGTTATAATTGACAAGCATTGGTATTTGCAATACAATTGACAGATATACACACACATACATGTGTGTGCGTGAAATTTCTGAACATATTTGACTTGCTATAAAATAATTATCTAAATCTTAAGTTATATAAAAATATAAATGATTTAAGTTTCAGTTAAATAGTATACATTTTACATACTAGGTTTACTGAAACATATATATATAATTTTCACAGACATGCAAAATATTAATTTATCTACTTAATATTTGTATTTATCACAATGAAATTATTAAAGATTATTTTTGCTTTTTAATTCTCTTTGCTGAATATAGTCCTTTTCTTTAAAATAAGAACTATTAAATTTTTGACAGATGATTGTTGATTGATCTAAAATGTCTTTCTTTTTTTTAATGAAAGATATAATCGTTTTATAGAATTAAAAAAAATATAAATTTCAAAATGTCTTTTTGCTTGATTAGTTAATGCTAATGAAGTAGGCAAGGTGAGATAGGAAAAGTGAATATGTGAACTGCAGCTCCATGCCATGATAAGTAGACAGCCAAGCATAGGCTACCAGAACACAAGGCCCTATGATGTTGTGAGAAAATACCTCATTTTTAAGCACTGCCCCTTCTAAGTACCTAGACCGATCATCCGCAAGAAGTAGTATCCAGAAAAAAAATCAGGCATTGAGCCAGCCATGCTCATCTCTTGTGAGTCTTAGGGGCTATAGATGAAGTCTATTCATGAGACCAAGGCCTATTCATGAAGCCTACATATACACCACTCTACTACTCCGGGAGCTCAATATCTAGGTCTAGACAGTGCTGAGCCTATACTTTGGAGCATCATGAACACACTGCATCCAGGTAGCCCTGTTCAACTATACACCCACCATAAACATGAAAAGTACAAATTCATGCATCACTTCTAAAATGTAATTTTTCTAAAGAAATTATTTAAAATCTCGTGGTGAGTGTTATCTGTGCTTTTATGCCTTTAGATACGTCAGCATATATATGTAATTACTTCTTCAGCAAGTTGGGATTCCCTGGGCAAGCTGGAAGATTTTTCTTGGTGAGTTTGCTTTTAGTGATTGTCATCATCAGGAAAAAGTATAATCCATGTAAAATGTTGGTCTGTAGTTGGTCTCTTTCTGATTAGGATGATTCCAGGCAAGCAGCTGTCTTAGTTTGATAGATTTCAGGCAAGCAACTGTCCTCTCCATGTTTAAGGCTATGAACGTCAGCACAAAGAAGTGGGTCATTTTCTTCATGTAAAGTCAAACTCCTGCGATGAAAAATAGTAGTAGTTCCTGAATCTATTGTCCTACCTTTAGCTACATCAGTTCATGGTAGCTATTCTGCCAACTCTATGGCAAGCTAAAACCAACTGCTGCAAACTTCAACAAGCTGCAACAAAATAATGTAACCAACTCTGCAGCTGACCCATTCTTACAAAAAAAACTACTATTCAGACTGCAACTGATATTTTTATCAGCCCTCTTATAGAATCATCTGAGGTAATAACAAAATCTTGATTGAAAAGAGTTTTATTTTTATTTCTCTAATCCCTTGGAATCTACGTACATGTTTTAATTAATAAAAAAATTTCAAAAACAGGTATGGTGTTTTTACATTTCAAAATACTACTACTACTACTACTACTACTACTACTACTACTACTACTACTACTACTACTGCTACTGCTACTGCTGCTGCTGCTGCTGCTTATTCAGACCTTTTAAAAGTTTAATTTATAAAACAATTTTTATTTTAAATCAGAATTATTATTTATTTATAATGTACATACACTATATCACTGTATGCTGTAACCCAACTGGTTACAATATATATATATATATATATATATATATATATTTGTATCTATACATTGTTTGGTTATTTTTTTCAATTGAATGCTTTTATTTAAGTTAGTATAAAATTTTAATATTGAAGTTTAATATAGTTATATTCAGTAGAATTTGTTCAAATTTGGTACATTTGATATAAATCACTGGCAATCATTATTTTTACCAGCTGTTGATAATTCATGTATTATTATGACATGAAAATATTATTTAAATATATTTTAATTATCAACTACACAACATTTCTTTATTCTACTAAGGAGAGCAAAGCTGCGGGAACAGCTAGTTTACAATATAAATGGTATTCATGTTTTCCAATTTCTCTTTTTTTTAACATTTGCTAATTTATCAAAATTTGTTTTTTTTATGTATTGCAAATTACCAAAGTTTTTAAAACAATTAAGTACCATAAATCAAAAATTTACAGCCTATAACATTCTATGCAAAAACGAAGGAAAATCACTCAAGATTCATCTAGATTAGGGATTGGCAAACTATGGCTTGTAAGGCAAATGGTTCTTTGATCCAAATGTTGTGGCTCTTTTTATCATGATAAACCTAAACACATTTTTTAAATTTCCTTTGGTAATTAGTAAATAAATATTATGATAACTCTAGGAGAGGAAAAATGCATATTATAATCTTGTTTCTTAAATTTTGTCTTATAGAATAATTATTATATTAATATAGTGTGCAGGTTTGCATCTGCACACACACACACACATATATATATATAAGGGATTCAAACTCAGACTTACACGACCCCCAACTCTCCATGCCATTTCATATTGCTGACCCACCTGATCACACACATGTTGAAAAGATAAATAATCACCAATATATATATTTTGTGCTAAACCAGCACTCATCAGTTTGTCCAGATTACCATCTCTACACATATATATAATCAGTGCTCAGCTTTATATTAAGATAGCTAATCTTCATACTTTAATGGACAGGCTTCAAACTACTCCAACCCACAACTTTTCAGCCTTCCATTTCATTGAAAATCTGATGATGAAATGTTCGTAGCCCTCTTTAGTGCCAAGATTGTCATCCTACCCATGTTGACATTAGTCAATCTGACCCCTCATGTACAGGAGAATAATCCATACATACATATGCAAGGGATGGGCAGACCTTTAATGCATTTTATATCTATGTAAATTAATACACTGTGCAGGCTTACACTTATTATGGTATCTGATGAAAATTTAAATATTAAAAATAAATAAATAAAGACTAAAATTACTTTGACAGTTTGACACATTTCTAAGAGAATTTTTATAATTTCATTAGGATGGATACATATCCTATTATATTTTATTAATGTTCAAATATATCCACAGCCATTCAGAAATTTGTATTTTTTTATGAACATATTTTTCAGCTCTTTCATTATAGCTTTTTATTGGGGTGTGTGTATACCTCCTTCTCTGCATCTTTTTAATGAGGAGGGGAGCGATTTAAACAAAATGAGTCTTTGTGTTAAGTGTTTGCAGACCCTTGATTCTAGATTGGTGCAATATTTGTTGAATTATAATGTTACAAACAAAACTTTCATATTATTAATGTAAGTTAAATGTCAGAAGGGGTGATTAACATTGACAAATTTATAGCATTGATAAATAAAGTTTTTCTTGTGGCTATTGCATCATCTTTATTGCTGTTATTCTAAATTTTTGTTTTTGTAGAAAAACAGAAAAGAAAAACATAAATCCTCATCCTGCTGGCATACCTATAGTTATGTTTAGTTATGGGATCAGAGTGAAAGCACTCATGGAGTTACAGCCCATTATCCTGGGATTTTAAGTATCTATTTTTAGCCAGAAAATTTACTGACCTGTTTTGAATGTCTAATTAGATCGATTAGACATGAGGTTTATGAAAGTTGGAATTTGCTTAAGAAATTGTTAGCTATGAGAAATAATTTCCAAAGTTCATTTCGGTTTGAATTTTAGATCATGGGATTAGCAGATGAATATGGAAACCACAGTACCACATGGCATTATAAAAAAGTATTTTAATTTTTTGCCATTTACAAGTAAGGTTTGGCTACTAAAAAGGAGAATGTCCTGCACGCATGTATATAATATAAACCACATAACATAAACGTTTCTCCCTAGACTTTTGAAAAGCAGTGTAATGATTTCGTATACTTTGCTGGCCTTATGATTGTTATCAGTTATAGTTTGTCATTGTTTGCTATCTATATTTTAAGTAAAAGTATTTCTGTATAATATTAAGTTCAGAATTCGAAAAGCGTTAATTGTGATATTTAGGAGACGTACGTTTTTGATTATACAAAATTTTACATTTTTATATGTGCAGGCACGCACAATATATAAATCTAGAAAATCTATAAATAAATAAAAAATCTTTTGTATTTTAAAATAATTGTTTTGACATTTAAAATATTGCTTTCTTTATCAGTAATGCATTTATAAATAACTACATAAAAAAAAGATTTTTTTTTTTTGAACAGATTCCCCCCTCAAAAAAAAAATCATTGGGAGAACGAAAAGAAAATTCTGTTGATTCACTCACTCTTATAAATAGTCATTATTGAGTGCAAATGATAGCTAAAATGAACATCGCAAGCAAAAGGAAAATAAAAATTGCTGTGCTTTTATTTGCTTCTCGTTGAGAGGGAGATAGTATATATTGAAGGTTAGATGCTGAGGTTTTTAATATATATATCGTTGGAATTATACAAAAGAGTAGTCAACCAGAGGATTGCTTTCACATAAGATAAAATTAGAACTGAGTCGGTCAGATACTGCGTTAACGATAAAAGTTTGCATCTTTTGCTTATCTCACTTCCTCTCAGGAATTGGAATGTATTTGCTTTGATTAGTAATGATTTTTTTTTTTTAAGTTTTTAACTGCGGAAAACATGTTTACACAGTTGTTTCTTTTTGATTAGTATATACTGAAAAATATATTACAAAGTTAATCATATATTTTTTATATGAAGTATTAACATTTTTTTCATATACGTGTCTACTGTAATCATATTAAAAAGACAATTTACATATGCCTTTTAAATATATAAAAGTGTTGGTAGTTAGAGAATGGGGGGGGGGTATACGATGTTCGAGCATCAGAAAGTTGGAGCTGAGATCCAAGAACTGTTAGCTCTAGATTATCACTTCACCAGTGCATTAAACTGCATAAAGTATACATTCTTTATGCATTTACATGCGTTTTAGCGACTGTTAAGCATAATTCAATCCATTTGGATTGGTTACTTAGCTTTTAATCGCAGCAAATCTGCCAAAACAATATTTTCTATGATTTATGAATGTTTCAATGTAATTCTCAAGACACCCCCCATTCCCCAATATTAGTCAGGAAAGGCGAAAGGATGCGGAACTTTGTATTGTAGATTAGTAAGCATAAAGCACTGTACAATAAAGTCTATTAAGAATAGTTGATAAAATATCTGCATATAATAATCACACATATTTGTGCTCATAATTTTTTTTTAATTTGAAATAATTTTTATTAACTATTATAATAATTTAATTAATATATGTAGTAGTCCCTTCTGTATCCATATCATTTGGTTCCGAACCTTCATGTGGATTTCAAAGTCATGGATAATAGGGAGTCTTATATAATACATTTTTAATATATATGTAATGCAGAAATTTTTGATATCTCTATATTACAATATGTACAGATTCATGCATTATTTAATTCAAAAATTATAATATGAACGTTAAGATATTAAACAAAAATAATTTTAAAAAAAAGACAAGTGTATACTTATTTAATGTATAATATAAACATTTTTAATATTTATATATATAAGTAGTATTATTAAGGCTGCAGAAAGGAGTTTGCTATTAACTGAAAGGAGAGCCTTTGATTCCTGTTGGAGACCTTAAAGGAACTGAGCAGGGCGAATTCCTAATGTCCACTCCATACGTTCTTGTCGTTGCAGCTATTATTACTATGTGATTATTCATATAATATACAAACATGGATGGGCTGCTCACCAACATACATTAGCCAGCATGGTGAGTTTATAGACTTTTTATCTCTGAGTTTAAGATCAAGAAACACCATGGTCTTTCTTCTCAGTTGCCTGATAAGGCAGAATGGTTTCTGTAAATGATACATATTTTTCCAATAGATATATACAATTATGACAAGACAAAAATAAATCATGGTCCTTATTCCTAGGAGATTGTAAAGTCACCAACCAAGGCAGTGGTTGGTGGCCGAAGGTGGAGGGTGCTAAGAATCCCCTGATTGCAGATCCAGGCTGCCATTTGATGATGACTTTTTATTTAGATACTTACAACTGCCGATCATTTTCAAAGGAAGATTGCAAGAATTAGAAGAAGAACTTTCTTATATTAAATGGGACATTATTGGAGTTTGTGAAGTTAGAAGAAAAAGTGAAGAGACAATTTAAAAAAATGGAAATGTACTCTATTATAAAGGCACAAATATTGGAAATACAAGTGGAGTAGGATTCATTATAAATAAAAATTGAAGAACAACATTGTGGAGATTGATGGTGTATTGGACAGAGTGGCAAGATTAGTTATACATCTTAATAGCAGATACCAAATGCAGATAATTCAGTTTTATGCCCCAACAAGTTCTTATAATGATGAAATAGTAGAAGATTTTTATATGGATGTACAAAAGACTTTTTATCAGAATAAACAACATTTTAAAATTGTTATGAGAGACTTTAATGCTAAAATTGGTAAACAAATGAAAGATGAAAGTACTGTAGGTAATTTTGGTTATGGTAATAGAAATGATAGAGGACATAGACTTGTGGAGTTTACAGAAAAAGAAAAACTTTATATTATGAATTCTTTTTTTGAGAAGAATGTTAAAAGGAAATAGACATGGAAGTATCCAAATGAAGCTACAGCAGAATTGGATTATATTTTGACTAACAGAAAATACACATTTCAAGATTGTAATGTTCTTAATAAATTTAACACAGGAAGTCATCATCGATTAGTAAGATGTAAGATATGTGTTAATGCAAAACTAGGTAGACAAAAATTATTAAGAAAAACAATATTTACAGTTGATATTTTTAATCTTCAGAAACATTCTAATGAATTTAAATTAAAACTTACAAATCGGTTTCAAGTATTAGTAGATTTTGAACATGGTTCAGATTTGAATGAAATTAATATGAAAATAACTTATACACTTTTAAAAACTGCAACAAAGATAGTTGGTAGAAAAAGTAGCAATTGACCAATAAAATTTCTACTGAGACTAGAGAATTTATGAAGACAAGAAGGAAAATGAAGATATACAAAAATGATGCACTAAAAAGGACTGAATATCTCAAATTTTATAAAATGATGCGGAAAAGAGTTTGAATGATATAACTGTGAACTAGCAAGGAAAGCTGTAGAAGAGAATAAAAGTCTCAAGAGTGTAAAACAACATTTTGGTATTGGTAGGAAATTTATATTTGCAATAAGAAAAAAAGATGGAATTATTACTAAAAAGAGAGGTAACATCATGAAATTGATAGAAGACTTTTATCAAGAATTATATAGTAATAAAGAACAGGTACCTCCTATATTTATTACATCTTCTGAATTACCCAGAATTTTAAATGAAGAAGTGAGACATGCAATTATATGTATGAAGAAAGGAAAGACTCCAGGTATTGATGGAATTATAATTGATATATTAAAAGAAGCAGGTGAAGAAAATAGAATTTTTTTTAGCAAAGTTATATACCAAACGTCTAAATGATAAAGATGTACCAGATAATTGGAAGAATGCAATATTAATATTAATATTTAAAAAAGGTAATAAAGAAGATATTAGAAATTAGAGACCTATCAGCCCTTTACCAAGATAATTACAAACTCGTCTACAGAGAACATTGAATTTCCACTAACTAAGAGAACAAGCTGGATATAAAAGTGGTTTTAGTACAGTAGATCATATCCAGGTATTATGAGAAGTAATAGAAAGGACAAATGGATATGAGTTGCTATTATGCTTTGGATTTGTAGATTATGAAAAGGCATTTGATTCTATAAACATTTCTTCAATGATTAAAGTATTGGATCATGAAGGTATACATCCAGGATATTGTCATATTTTAAAGAATATTTATAAAAATGCAACAGCAACAATTAGATTACATAATGATACTGGGAAAGTCAACATTGAAAAGTGTAAGACAGGGTGACTTCATATCGCCAAAACTTTTTACAGCAGTGCTGCAAGAAGTATTTTGTGGATTAAAATGGGAAGCTAAAGGAGTGAAAGTAAATGGAGATTATTTAAGTCATTTAGATTTTACAGATGATGTAGTTGTTTTTGCAAATAATGCTTTAGAGCTGCAGGAAATGTTGCAGGAGTTATCAGATGAAAGTAGGAAAATATGACTAAAGATAAATGTTAAAAAGATTGAAGTAATGCTCAATGGATTTTCTCAAAATATGAAATAAAGATTGATTATGATGAGTTAGAAGAAGTTAACAGTTACAAATACCTTGGTCAGATTATTAATACAGATGGAAACATAATGAATGAAATTAATCATAGGATTAAACTTGGTTATAGATCTGAGACTTGGACACTTAATAGAAGAGCAATACAGAGACTTCAGACCACTCAAAGAAGTATGGAGAGATGCATGTTGGTAGTAACAAGAAGAGATCGAAAACGCAGTGTATGGGTAAGAGAACAAACAGGTGTTACTGACCTCATTGAAAAAGTTAAGTCTGAAGTGGAGTTGGGCTGGATATATTGCTAGAAGAGATGATAATAGATGGACAATTGAAATCTTAAACTGGATTCCAAAAGATTGTAAAAGATCCAGAAAGAGTACCGCATGTGAGAGGGATGGATGAAATAAGAAACTCTGTAGGGGTGATGTGGAGAAGAGAAGCTAAAGATCGAAAAAGATGGATTGAACTTGGAGAGACCTTCATCCTGCAGTGGATTGATAATGGTTGATGGTGATGATGATGATGAGTATTATTAATGATAAAATTATTAAAAAATTAAACATTAAATTATCCTCTATTTGAAACAAAAATAAATAAATAAAACTTATATGCTTCTTCATTATATTTTTGATGGAAATATAATTGCTTGAAAAAGATAGAAGCTGTCTTTGTCATTTTGGGATCATAGCACCAGTAATTGAATTGAGAACTAAAACAATCAAAATTTAGTTTTTTTGCATTTATTTATTTTTGAAATTTGGTTTATTGCAACCATAGTTATTGAAAATGTCGATATAAATGACTGTATTTTACCTGTGAAAAATTCCACAAGGCTTAGGTTATATCATTCTCCATTATTAGTTAGGCATGTTTTGTGATGTTTTTGTTGAAATTATCAATTGAAAGTTGAGAAATTTTATCAGTGAAAGTCTTTTATTGTTTATTTAAAAATTCATATTTTTCATGTGCCATAGCATCAACCGGGAAGCAAACCCACTAACCTGGGACAACTCGACCACCAATGCTTGACAAAAAAATTGTCTTTTAATTTATTTGAATCCAAATATATGTACATTGAACATACAGTCATGTTTCTTTAAAAATTACTTTACAAAGATCAAGATTTTTTGCAAAGAAGCATAACACATGCAAACTACAAAAATTATGTTGGTACTGGAATTATCTACTAGTCTGTTTCAGTGGCTATTCCACAATCCTTTGTAAAATTGTACAAGACACACTTTTTTTTTTTTTAATGATTAAATATTTATAACTTAAAAAGTAGTAAATGTGATAATATGTTGGACTATTTTCATTATTTACCATTAAGTGTTAAATGTCTAGAAAATTTTTAAATTTTATTTAAACTTTTCAAATACAAACAACTAGTAGCAATAACACACAAATAGTAGATTACATAATATTTTGAGTGGTATCATTCTCATTTCTTCTTCAGGTGTTACTGATCAGTGACAATATTAGCATAGAAATTGAACTTACATCTTTAGATCTTAAATATTGAATTTTTAAAACAATGCTGTAACCAATTGATTTATTATGTCAAAAGCAACAGTCAGTAGAAATTTCTTATATTACTTACCTGCGAGGGTTGATTCAAATGCTCTTGATTCCTCCAGTTTCTTTTTATATAGTGCCACACCAGGTTGATTTATAGGATTATGTTCCAGTGTCATATGAGTAACTTTTTTGAATTTTCTTTGTTTTTGCATCTTTTTTCTCTATCCAATATTTTTGTATTTTCCCAGTGAAGCATATGTTTATCCATGGTCTGTTACTGTAGACATCTCTGTTTTTCTTTTCTAACCATTATTTTGCATTCTGTCAATTGCTATTCATGTGGTATTTCATAAATGCAGTTTTTGTTTTTCAGCATTTCAAGTTCAGATTTTGTAGAAGTTAGAATTCATCAAAATTTGGTATGGCTTTGGAAAGCTGTTCCAATTTTATATTGATTACAGATTTTCTTTAATTTGTCTGCCATCCCTGTGTGTATTGATACACTATATTGCTGATAATAGTTTTTTCTTTTGGTATTTCTTTTTGTTGTTGATTAAAGGGTTTTTGGATGACAGTTAATGGATAACCATTCTTAATAAGAATTTGTTCTATGTAGATCTTTTCATTTTCCAAATCACTGGTTTCTGATCTAATTTTCTTTTCTCTGTTCCACAGCGATAGTATAATTCCATCTGATTGGATGTGTATGACAAGTATTTACCAGTGTATGTTGGTTTCCTATAAACTGTTGTTCTTTTTTCCATGAAGGAATCTTGCCAGAAGAATATTTTAGAATGCCAGCTTTTGTTCTTATTTTGATTCCTTGGTGAATTTAATTGAAGGGGGTACATTGTTGATGTGTGTACAGAATGACTGTAACCATGCTTCACGATGCACTATATTGATACATTTCTTGTATGATATGCCACATGGTCAAGTACAGTTTCATTCATTCTGGATGCATATTAACAACATATCCCCATTAATTTAATTCGTAGTGGAATCATTACAAGTAGAAAAATTGGCATTCTTAGATGTTCTTGGGACAAAATTTCTCTTATAGAAAAGTAAAAACAACAATTTATAGGCCACCAACACACATTTGTAAATATTTGGCATATACGTTCATTCGTGCCAGAAGCATAAAACATTGAATTTATACTATCATTATGGAACAGAGCAAAGGAAGTTTATTCAGAAACCAGTGATTTGGAAAATTAAATGACCTGTATAGAACTAACTATCATGACAAATAGCTGTCATAGAGACACCAAAAGGAAAAACAGTTATTAGTACAGCAGTCTTCATACATCTCAAGGATGCCTTAAAAATTCGATCTTCAAGATCTAAAAGGGTAAGTTTGACTCCTATGCTAATACTGATATTGGTCAGGCTAACAACGCCTGAAGAAGAGTGGAGAATAATATCTCTCAAAACACTGTGTAGATTACTAACCAGTGTTGTCTACTTATATGTTATTACTAACAATTGTTTGTATTTGAAAAGTTTAAATAGCTAAAATTTTTTTTTAGACATTCAACATGTAATGATAGATGATGGGAATAATCCAATATCATATCTAATGTATCATCAAAATTAACCTTCAGGCAACTATTAAAAAAAGGTATATTTTTCCAATTCATATTTAGTAAAAAATGAAGAACAATTTTATGAATAATGATTGAAAAAAACAATGTTAAAATGGTTTTTTATTCATTGACTCTTTAAAAAAATAAATATAAAAATTAGTGGAGTTTGAATCTACCTGAAATGACAGCTGGGCCACAGTTCATGAACCTTGAGCTTTTGTTTTGTGACTTTACAACTGTTTCACACATACAGGCTTCTTCATTTAATGAATAATATTTCTGTAGTGTAATGTTCATTACAGAATTTTCTCTAAAGAAATATTATTTATTAAGTGGATAATCTCCATTCCAATGAATGACTAATAAAAATTGTTAATAGGCTTCTTCATCTTTTTGTAACCCTTTCACCATGCATGTTTTAAGCACTTTTGGGTCCCCCAAATGAGATTTTTTAAAAACATATTAAATTATATATATATATATTTCTACATGCTAGTTATTTAGTTGAAATTCTAGCATTTTTTTCATACAGTTCAAAAAATATTGTAATATTTTAAAAAATATATGTATAAAATGGAAATTGGTAAAACATTTATCAGTAAAATATTTGGCCTAATAAATTACAGATAAATCTCTAATTAAAATTTTAATACTTTGATATATTTGTGCTTATGAAATAAATAACAATTTTCCCTCTAGAATAAAAAATATAATATTTTGAAATATATATAAAATAGAGATTGTAATTAATAATTTGTTAAGTGCATACTCATTACGTAATATATATTAAGGCTATAACCTTAAGACTATGTGCCTAGATGCAACAGTAGGGACCTCTACAAATTTTAACCCAATATTATACTTTAAAAGACAGGACCGGCCACTCTTATCTTCAAACTATTTTTTAATTATATATATTAATCTAAAGCATTTTGATTTGAGAGCATGAAACTATTAACTACTTCACTGATTACGTCCACAATTTTTATACAAGCTAACATATGCAAAATCTTTCGATTTACAGTGAGTCGGTGTGGAGCTCTTATAATTAGAAATCTTTTAAGACAATTTAAAGTTGTAATTAATAATTTGTTAAGTGCATACTCATTACATAATATATATTAAGACTATGTGCCTATATGTGACAGTAAGGACTTCTACAAATCTTAACACAAGATTAAACTTTAAAAGTCAAGAGAGACCACTCTTATCTTCGATCTACTTTTTAATTATATAGGTGAATCTAAAGCATTTTGATTTGAGAGCATGAAGCTATTAACTATGTCACTGATTCACCTATATAATTAAAATGTAGATCGAAGATAAGAGTGGCCGCTCTTGTCTTTTAAAGTTTAATCTTGTGTTAAAATTTGTAGAGGTCCCTGCTGACACATGTAGGTGCATAGCCTGATTGGTAAAATATTTGACATACTAAAATATATATATATATATTTACTTGATTGGTAAAATATTTGATGTGCTAAATTATAAATATGTAATTAAAATTCTACTACTTAGAAATATTTGTGCTTATGAAATTGTCATATTTCAAGATTAAAAAAATCAATAAAATATTTGCCAAAAATTATTTGTATAACTTTATAATCTTTTATTATGTGCAATATTTATAAAATCAAATAGAAGGTATAATAAAAGTAGTTATTATTTACCTATAATATTGAATAGTGTTCAAGTAAAATTGAAAAATATACTCCCCCCAAAAAAAAAAAAAATTTTTTTTTTATAAGATGCCACAAGATTCTTTTTTAAAAGCTAGGAACAAAATTGAGGATTTTTTCTTACTAATCACATATGATAAACAGAAAGTATTGTGCTCTATTGCAGTTAAAACCTAGAGAAAATTACTAAAGAAAAACCAAATACTATAAATGTATTAATGAATAAATCTCCTTAAACTATTAAGTTCAGGCAAAATATTAGATGGTAAAAATATTAATATTTTTGCTCTCCCTGTTATTATGAAATGTTTATTGTTTGTTTCAAAAAAGCATGCTCGTTCTGCAATTTTAAAATGTATTAATGTTATTGTAAGCGATAATGACCCTGATTTTTTTATAATTAAAAATTTCTATAATACTTTTATTGATGTTTGATTTGCAGACAATCAGCTTAAATCTAAGGGATACCACTATTGTTTGGCAAGAAAGAAAATAACTACTGGATGTTTACTTTTTTCTAATTTCATATTCATGCGAAGATTTTGATATAAATACAATTTTATGTTTTGCTTGTTTATAAAATATTTTTGATTATTTTTACACATTAATTGTAAATTGTTATAAAGAAAATATCAGATTTTAAAGCAGAAGTCTATACATCTATCATAAACCTACTTTATTTGTTATTATTAAAAAAAAAATTAAGCAAAAAACATTTTGTTCATTTTTTGAAAGAATGTTTACATTAACTTATTTGATGATGTGTATAGCACATTGTTTGTTTTGTAAATTAAATATTTAAAAATGCCAAATGTTATCTTTTGCAATATTATTTATTTATAAAATTGAATTAAAAAGAAGTCAAGTCCAACTTATTGACTTTTAGTATAAAATAAAGATTTTATATAGTAGTGAAGGTTAAGCATTTTTAAAAACTCACATCAGGTGGGACAAAAGAAGATATTAAATTGTTAACTGGTTAATTTTTTTTTGGACACAAACCATGAACACCAAATAGTGTTTAACTTTACCACTATGAGACACCATTGTTAGAAATGAAGACAGGGTTAATGAGCTCTGAATTGTTTGTAATATTGATTGTGTTTGATTAACCAATTTATGCAGAGCTAAAATACTCTGTATTTTTATTTATAATGAACAATATTATTTGAATGATTTATTGTTTGGGGGTTTCAGTATCAAAATTGACTGATCTGGGCTGTGATCTATGGAGTGTTAGGTTCAGAATCTGACATTCTACTTCATCAAGATTGTTCATTTTAGTTAATGTAATTTATTTGAATTATTGTGGAAAGATAAGAACTTTGGATTCATAAATAGAAATAAAACATAGTTTGTTGGGAATATCAACAAGAAAATAATCAAAAAAATAAAGAAAACAAGGATTTTTAATACAAAATTGTCATTAATAATATTATTATGTAAAGATTAACCCATTTTAATTCAGATAATCTATGCAATTTAACAAGAGAAAATAAGTCAGTGGTTTAAGAGAATTTTTGATTGGATAGCAAAAATTAAGAAGTTTTACCAGGAAAAAAAACATTTTGAGGTAGGATAGGAAAACTTTTGGTTCATTAGGGAAGAGATAGATCTTTGAGGAAATATATTGGAAACATCTTTGCTTGCATTGAGCTGTTGAGCAGCGTTTTTTTTTCTTTATGTTGTAGTCATTATTTCCAAATTGAATCACTATAATTTCTAGTGGCAGCATTACTGTTTTTTTCTTCATGCTTTGGAAAATTTCATCGTTCACCATGCATGCAAAAATTAAATTGGCATTCTCCAATCCTCAGTATTGATTTCTGATTATGATTTTATATAAAGCAATAACAAGAAAACAATAGTAATAATAAATAATTTTAAAAAAATTGTTGTTCCTTAGTGTCATTGCTATTCATACAAGCAGGATTTGAATTTCAAACTTTTTTCCAGATAATTGAGAATATTTAATTAATGTTAAGATTTTTTTTTTCGAACTAGCCACGTACGGTCTAGTTAGCCAGTTAATTATTTGTCTTTAAATTGTTATGTAGTTATACTATGATAGTTTGTAAAAATTCTACATTAACCCATCAGATTAGATGAGCAACAATCAACGGACACATGAAACTAATAATTTATTGTATAACTACTTGACTTTACTAGTCGATAAATTAAAATAGAACAATCAAGAGATAGTTTGCTTTCAAATAAAGTTTTTTAAAACTCATTATCAAATGATCTAACATTATCTGAATATATAACAAGCTTATCTGCTATATGTTGAAGTGTTTCAAATCATAAAGATAAACGTTCATTGGTGGGGATGATGATGATGACCTTTATATAACAATACACATAGACAGGTAGATTATCATTAATTCGAAATTCTTGATTCTGGGGTTTTTTTGGATTTCATGCCCCCCTACTATAAAAAGAAACTGTTGAAAATTTAAATAAACATTACTCTTACTGTCTATAATCTGTATGAATAATTTTTTTTATAATTTATACATTTATTGTATTTAATAACAAGTCTGAATATGTTATTGACAATTTATAAGCCCGAGTCCCAAAAGAATTTTTTAAATAAACCTGTAAATAATGCTCACCTTTTGATATATGAATCACAATCTATTTTGTCATCTTATAAAAGGTGGGTATGATTTGTAGATTTATTTAAATATTTTTTGGATATGTCTTAGCAATGTTTATTTCAAAAGGAATTTATTCAGTGAAAAAAGTTACAGATAAGCATAATTATATATATATACATAATGAATAATTGAGATTACATTGTATATAGGTAAAAAAATTTGCAGTAATTGATATAAGAGCCAGAATGATTTGGTGACAATGATAAAAATAAGTGATTAGCATCCTTCATTACAGGTTGGAAATATGCCATATGGGAGACAAAGATGCTGCATATATACCTTCTGGGGAGATTTTTTTTTGTCTTATTTTAATTATTTTCATTTTTGGAATTATTTGAGGGTCTTTTACTCTTACTATTACAGAGGAATATGCATCTTGTATACTATAATGTCTAGAGTATAGTGCAAATTTCTGCAAAGTTTGTATTTGGGAATGATTGTGTAAGTGAATGGATGGTACTGTTCTTTTTCCTATGAATTGTATTTATAAAATTTCTGGCAAGTTTTAGAAGAGAAAATGATTTTGACTCTCCTCTTCTTTGTAGCATACACCACATATGAGACCGCATATGACATCAATATTTTTATAATAATATCTTTTATAATTAAGGGAATGTATTCAGAGTTGTTTGTTTTGTAAATTCTTAGCATTACATAAGTTATGTGCTCATTTTATGTTAGGACAAAATTTTTACATGACGGTTATTAAAACAATAAATCAAAACAATTCTTTGTATGTTTGAAATATTAGAACTTTTTAAATTACTGGTGTTGGGAATAATAATAATCTATCTGTACTATGAGTTTGTAGTAATTGCCTGGTATCATGTTGGGTAGTATTAAAACAAGTTGATTAAAAATCTATGTTAAAAACTCTAAATGATGAAGAATTAATACATTAAAGCTGGGATATAAATCATTGTGATTCGGTGAATACTGTGACTTATTATTAGTTTTTTTTTTGTTCTGTATGTTATAAAGTGATGATCTAAAAAGTTAAAGGTTTAATTGAAGCTTGACCATTATTAGCTCTAATATCATTTGATCCTCTAAGCAAATAATAAGAAAATTAATTTTTTACTATATTTTATGTAATTTTGTCTTCTACAGAAATTTAGGTAATATAAAATTGTTCTGTGTTCAACTTAATAAAATACTGGAAACTGGAAATTTAACTGCTATTAATTGAAAGAAGACTCTGATTCCTCTTTGAGGTCTCAAAGGAATTGTTTATAGCAAAATTTCTAACAACAGCCCATATATTCTTATCTTCGTAGCCATTATCTCTATATATTATTCATACAGTAAATGAACATGGATGCCTGCTCACTAGCATGCATCAGTGATTATGATAAGTTTATTGGTTTCTAGCTCAGTTCAAAAAAATTTTTGGTTTTTTTTCTCAGTTAGTTATGGATTGAAATGTCAGTTGAGTTTTCTTAAAGGCAGGTTGAATGTGTGCATGCAAGAATGACCTTTTTTAGATATTTATAATTATGGCAGACAAAATTAAAATATAACTGTTATTCCTAGTCTGTAAAGTCATGAGCCGAAACACTAGATGGCAGCTGAAGGCACTGTTGATTGTGAACTCGGGCTGCATTCAATAATGACCTTATTTAGCTATCTATAATTGAAAATCACTTTAAAATGGAGGAAGATTACATGAATCAGAAGGAAAACTATAATATTAAATGGGATATTATTGGACTTAGTAGGTTAGATGAAAACCTGAAGAGTCAATCGATTTAAAAAGTGGATATGTACTTTAGTACAAAAACGTAAATATTGGAAATATAAATGGAGTGGTAATTTTTATAACTAAACAGTGAAAGAACAACATTGTGAGGATTGATAATGTACTAAGCTGAATAGGAAGATTGGTTATTTAATTTAATGGAAGATACCAAATGCACATGGTTTAGATTTATACCCCAACAAGCTCTGTTTGTTATAAAATAATTGAAATTTTAAATGGAAGTACAAACATCATTTTATCTTACCAAATATTTAAAGTTACTGTGGGAGACTGTAATAGTAGAGTTGGAAAATAAAAGATCATAGACTTGTGGCTAAATTTGTGCATGGTGACAGAAATGAGACATTGCACAGGCTTATAGTATTTGCAGAAAAGGAAAAACTATATAAAGTGGATTCATGGACTAAACTGTATCTAACTACACAACTTCCGTTATATGTTATCCAAAGAAAAATGCAAGCAAACAAACAAATGTAAAAACATTAGAATTTACAAAGTTTACTATAGATGGCAGGCATTTCCCCATTCTCTGAGTACTGTATGCAATTATATATATATATTGAAAGCACATATATTTTATTTTTTTACTATCATTTTTAAATTTGATATGCTATATTTTGTAAGTGTAATGCTAAAAGTTTTATAACATTTTATCATATTAAAAGTTAAAACTATTTTAAAAATGTCAAAATAATTAGAGAGATTCTAATTTCTTAATAATGTCACTATTATGTTTCTATAAGAGAAAAAAGTTATTAAAAAAAAAGAATATTGCTTATAGCACATTTAATAGCTACAAAAGTCAGACATTTTGCTATTTTTTTTATTTTAGAAATAAAAATACGGCAGTTAGGTTTGCTTTCTTATTGGTTCAGTGAGTGCACAAATGAACACAGACTTAATAAAATATATGTAAATGTGATCCTTCAATTTATTATTAATTACTATATTATAGTATTTTAAATTTTGTTTGTATTATAATCTTGATTTATATTACTAACATACATATAAAAAAGCATCTGGGTTATAAATATGTGTACTATACATTTGCATTTCAATAAGCAATACCTTTTCTATTCTAATTACGGTTCATCAACAAAACATGAGCTATTTATATGCTATATATGTTGAATGCAAGGAGGGTTTAGAATGAAATATAGCATAGTTTGCAGCTCCTCTATATTATTAATTTTTTATTTTTTTTGAGAATAGACACTAAATGGAAATGGACATGGAAACATCCAAATGAAAATACAGCAGAATTAGACTATATTTTGACTAATAGAAGATATGTATTTTAGGATTGTAATGTTTTTAATAGATTCAATTCAAGAAATGTTAATTAATTAATAAGATAAAAAATACATACTAATGCAAAACCAGAGAGACAAATTATTAAAAAAGATAAAAGTGATAATTTGTATTACTTATCTTCAGAAACACGTTAATGAATTTAAATATGAACTTGCTACTTATTTTAAAGTTTTGACAGACTTTCTAAATGAATCAAACTTAACTGATATTAATAATACAACTGATACTCCATTAAGAATCCCAGTAGAGGTAACTGCTAGAAAAAAACAGTAATTTATCAATACATTTTCAAGTGAGAACAGTATAATGTATGAGGAAAAGAAATATGAAAATATTTAAAAGTAATCGTCAAGAAGAATTGAATATCTAGAGTTCTGCAAAATGATATTTAAAAGAGTTAATCATGATATAAGAAAATATAAGGGTAATGTGGCAAGAAAATCTATAAGAAGGAATAAAAGTTTCAAAAGTATAAAACAGCAATTTGAAATTGGAAAAAGAGTTATTTCAGAAGAAGATGGAACTATTACTCAAAAGAGGAATGACGTCATGCAATGTATGGAAAAGTTGTACAATGAATTATAATAAACAACAAGAAAAAAAAATTTACAATTATTGACATCATTTGAATTACTAAGCATTTTAAATGAAGAGATAAAATATGCAATTAAATTTGTGAAGACAGGGAAAGTTCTAGGAAATAATGGAATTTATTACCGATATTTTAAAAGAAGCAGATGTAGAAATATGTTGATGAAACCACATACTAAATGTTTAATTGGTGAAGATCTATCAGATGATTGGAAAAATACAGTCTGTTATTTTAATGTTTAAGAAAGGTTATAAAAAGGATATTAGAAATTACATGATCACCATTTTTTATGCTTGCTCATAATTTTTTAATATTAGAAATTACAGCCTTATCAGTCCTCTACCAGTTTTACACAAAACATTTACCAACTTAATTAAAACTTTTATAATGAACTTTGAATTCAAACCCATCATAAAATAAACTGGATTTATAAGTGGTTTTACCACAGTCGATCACATCTGAATATTGAGAGAAGGCGTAGAAAAGTCCAAAGAGTATGAATTGCAATTTGTAGATTATGTAAAAATACTATATATTATAGATATCTCCACAATGATTAAAACTTTAGATCATCTAGATCAGTGGTCTTCAACCTTTTTACACCTGCAGACCAGTAAAAATAAGGATAAGGTTTCGCGGCCCAGCAAAAGTAAGAATAAGGTTTCGTGGACTGGCAGAAGTCTATAGATAAATTTTCTTAAAGAAGTAAACTGCTTAGCTTTAGATGAGCATAATTGTTTTAACTGATCAAAACAACAATGTGCATACAAGATGAAATTATATATATATGGAGTTTATATAATAAATTTTTTTTTTTTAATTTTGAATTTTTTTAGAAAAGTAATAAGAAATTTAATTCTACCCCCCCTCCCATTAACATCTGTGATAACTAAAAAAACAAATTAATAGATGTATGATTGATTAGATTTTGTTTTCGTTCTGTTTCTTTTTTTTTAATTGGGTAAAAATGAGATGAAAAAATTAATAAAAATTGTTTATATTAATTAAAAGTTTAAACTCTTATTATTTTGTTATTACAAACTTTCCTGCGGCCTGGCACCGGTCCATGTACCGAGGGTTGAATATCACTGATCTAGATATAGACATAGAATATTGTCATATTCTATAGAATATTTATAAAAATGCAATCATGACACTAAAGATTATTAACATTGATAAAGGATATTGACAGATTGATTCCATGTTTCCAAAACTTCTCACTACAGGTTTACCAGAAATATTTAATAGATTAAAATGGGAGGTTAAGGAAATAAAAATATATGAAGATTCTTTAAGTCATCCAGATTTTACAGTTTTGTTTTTGCAAATAATGATTATGAGACTCATGCAACCAATGTTCAATAGATTTTTTTTCGATGAGGAAAATAATGATTGATAATTAAGAATTTAAACAATTAGAATTATATTGGTCAGATTATTATAGCACAGTTGGAAACATAGTGAATGAACTTAATCATTGGATTAAACTTGGAGTGCTTTTGATAAAAACAATTCTATATTAAAAGTAAGTATATTTTGTGTTTGAAAAGGAAACCTTTTAATAGATGTGTACTATTGGTTCTTTTTAATCTTACATATGTACATTTAACAGAAGAACATTACAGAAGCTTTGGATCACTAAGTGAAATATGAAGAGATGTATCGTAAACTGGATCCCAAAAAAATGTTAAATACTAGGAAGAGGCCACTTGGGAAATGATTGAATGAACTAAGAAAGTGTATTGATATATGGAGAATAGAAACTATGTATCAGAAAAACTGAAATAAACTTGGAGACACTTTCAACCATCAATAATACTCAAAAATGATGATGATGATAAGTGTTTATATATAATATAGAAGATCCATATGACATCTAAAGAAGTGAATATTAAATAATAAGTGTAATGATTACAATTTATTTAAAATATGCTTGTAATTTTTAATTTCTAATGAATAAAGACATTTGAAAAGATTAAATGACCATCCAAAAAAAAAAAAAAAGAATGAAGTTGAATTAATTTTTTCATGTGGTTATGTTTAATAATAATAGATATATTAATCTTCATTTAAATATTAAAATATATATCTGTCTAAATGATTTATAATATCTAAATATAAAAATGATTAGTAATTCTCATTACGGTATTCATCTGGAAATGATATGACCATAGTTGTGAGTGCAGGAAGCTTGACATCTTTCGATTAAATTATAATAATATATTTAAATAAGTTATTGAAACTTTGGATAGATTGGAATGAGTTATAAAGTATAAAAGTTAAGAAGTATTAACTCCACCTAGTTCAACCACATTATTAATAAATGGATTGCTATAATATTAGCAAGCAAAGTTACTAATAGTGATATTTATAACCGAAAAGGTTAAAATGAACAATTTCATGCTTCGACGATGAAAGTTTATTTATCGCATAAAATTTTAGAATATATGAAAACATAGCTCACCTGGGGTTAATATTTTTTAAATATGCAATATCACATCATATCATATTTTACAATCTTGCCAGATAAAAAAATCAACTCTCATCACATTTATACTCTTAACCACCTGTGCACATCTTGGAGAAGAAAAAAACCTCTCTTAATCAATAATTGTATGAATTATTTATCAATTTAAAGTCATTCTAAACATTTAAGAATTGCAGATGTTTTCTTTTTTTTTTATTTTTAAAAGCCAAAAAGTTTGAAATTACTGTTTTTTTTTTTTAAGTTTTTATTTTTCAACATTTTGAAAAATGGATTTTTTTTTTGTACTTCTCTACTGCCCTTTTTCATACCTAATATCTTTAAAATGCATAAGCATTGTTTACTTATTATTATTATTATTATTATTATTATTATTTTTTCCCTTTGGAAAATAGTTGTTTGTAGTGAGTATTTACATGTATAAAGAAGTACTAATATATATATATACACACATGCAAAAAAATGTCCATATGGTTAAGGATTTGATTATTTATATGATGTTGAGTGCTGAAGTGTTAGATTGGGTACCAACATTTTATTAGCTAAAAAAGGGCAAAAAATGAATGGTTGGTCATTTGAAAAATCACATGATGATAGTCTAGCACCAGAAATGACAGATTTGAGCTGTGATCCATGACCTCTTGAGTCCATTACTTGCAATTGTGCTAAACCATATAGGGAAATTATTTTACCCAATTAACCAAACTTAGGGATTTTTTAGTCATAAAATATGGGCTCCTTCTTAAAAGCTTCTAGATTAATAGTGGCTAACGAAGTGCTTTTGCAATAACTTTTGCAGTCATACATTACTCCAAGCACAAATGACGTATGTCCACACTTTGAAGAATTTATGTCTTATAAATATAACTTAATTGTGCACTCAGAGTATTTACTTCATGCAACCAATTAAAATATTAATGTTCTGTAATGCAGTTTTTCACCTTTTTTTTTTTTTTTTTACAAAAGAAGAAACAAATGTCCCAAGTAATTCTCACTTATCTCTTTCTATATTTTAAAACAATGTTCTCAGAGAATTTTTATTATTACTGTATTGTACTGTATTATTCTTGGTTTGTATGAAATTGTTATCTCCCTCTTCCGGAATTTTTAAATTCGTCATATGTCAACATGGGTGTGACAAGAATCTCGGTCCCAGGGTGGCCTTTGAGCATTCCATCATCAGATTTTCAATTGGATGAATGGTTGAAGAGTTGGAGCATGAAGTAGATTGAAGCATGTCCATTAAAGTATGAGGTTTGGCTATCTTAATATATATCTGAGCACTTATAGCATATATGTATAGAGATGGTAATCTTGACCAACTGATGATTGCTGGTTTTGCATGAAATTTACGTATATTGGTGATCATTTATCTTTTCAACATATATGGTTCAAGTGTATCAGTGTTATGAGATAGTGTGGAGAGTGGTGAGTTGTGTAAAAGTCTGTGCTCATATACCCTATATATTACATATTCACAAAATTTAGAAGCCTTTGTGCATGAAGGTAGTCAGGTTTTCGGTAAAGGAGTCACACGCACCCAAAAAAGAACTTTATAAACTGAATTTATTTGGTTAATTTATGGATCCACCCAACCACTCACTATATATATATTGTGATATGTAAATCCATTACATATCATCTATCTATAGTATTACATTGTAAATAAAGAAAACAAGAATCATTTATCTGTATAATGTTAAATATAATTCGCATTTAAATTGTTAATTTAATTAAAATTCGGACAGTATGCGAGAGTGAGTGTGTATTTTATTTAAGTGAAAATAAAAATATTTACTTTATCGCATTGAATGATACTGAACTTTGCTATAATTATGAAGAAAAAATATCATGAGCCAATTTAAAAAATAAACACATTGTTGCTTAGTAACAACGCAAAATTGTTCTTTTTCTTTTGGAGATATATATTTTTTACATATCTTATTTAACATTTTATGGACTTGTTGGGCAAATTATAATGCATTTTGAATAAATATTATGAAGGAGGGGGCATGAACCCTTCTTAGACAACATCTATAAGACTATAAATGAAATGGATTAACAATATATATATATGAGGGAAATAATCTTTTTTCTGACATGTTAGAAATACTATGCTTAGTAATTCAAAGTAATCGATGTTCGAATATGAACATTAGTATTTAATAAGTGGAAAATAAATGGATACCATCTAGGGATAATGTACATGGACGTACATATCATTGTGGGAATCCTACAGAAAGCATGAAAAAAAATGGAACTGTAATCAAAGAATATCAAAGATGTAGATGGGAATAATCAACACTTGTATACATAAACTGCTTATGAAAATTATTAATAAATTTATTTTTCTTATATTTTCAATATATATATATATTAATAGATATCTAGTTAAAATTTTTTCTTCTTAAACATTTAAAATAACATATTTTATTCATAATATTTAATTCGAATTTAAATAACAAGATCAAGTAAGTAAGACTTGAATCAATTAATATCAATAAGTTTAGTAAAATAGTATAAAGAATGTATTTAACATTAAAAATTTTTTTTTTGAATATACATAATTAATTTTATAGAGCTAAAATAAAAATAAAATATTAAAAAAAAACAACACTCACTTATAATATGCATATTTGTATTTGAATGTCAGCGCAAAAGATATTATGTCCTAACCATTTTGTGGTTATAAAATATATATATCAAAACATTATTTAAAGTGCAGATTGCAATTGAGTAATTGCAACATTCAAAATAATTGAAATGAGCAAAAAGTTTAGACTTTGTGGCTTATTATTCCAATGTTTAAATTTATAAAATGCGCTAAAACGCACGCACACACAAAGCTAAAGTCAAAGAAATCTTTATACTGTAGATTGATACAAACTAAATATATGTATCCAAGTATGTGTCTTAGCGCTTTCGAAGACCGTGGTCGTCATATTCATAGCCATCTTGTAAATAAATAGATAGCAACTCTATAAACAGAAATAAGGTCTCCAGGAAATGGAATACTTAACTACCTCATTTACATAAATTTGCATCACTTTTAACCAACCTATTTATTTACAAGATGGCTATGAATATGAGGACTTTGACCCTCGTAAGCGCTTAGTCCACATACTTAGATACATATATTTAATTTATATCAATTTACAGTATTAAGATTTTTTTGTCTTCAGCTTTGTAGTGCATTTTATATATTTATATATTGGAATATTCAAAATAGATTATCATATAATGAATTTGAAATTATTACTGTTAACCAATATTTTTTTTTGTTATCTTAATAAAATTGCACATTATTATTAATTAATGCATCCTTTGATTCTCTTTTATAAGACATTGATTCACCTATTTTATAAATTACATTATTTATAGGATACTAATTCATATAATCCACAAATTACATATTCACTGGGTAATAAATCATCGGTTGATTGAATTGCTTGTTTACTGAATTGAATATTTATCGACTTGTGGACTCATTGGTGCCTTATAAATATAAGAGTGTAATAATTTGGACTATTATAAATTCACTTATGGGCAAAAATAAAATTATAACTTAATGATTTATGATAATATTTATTGTTATAATTGAATGATAAATTATGGTACCAATAAAATCATTCTAGCTGAGCTATACATTCTGATAGATTTTTTGTTGTTTGCTCAATTTAAGAGGATAGTTTATTTATTACATTTTTGAGTATACCAATGTGAAGCTTAATTAATATAATCTTTATTATAATAAATTCAGCTATAACCTGTGCTATCCATTATATTTTAGTTATCTAATGGAACACATAAACAATACAATTTTAATAAGATATTTTGTCTATTACAGTTGGTCTATTATAATATAATATACCACACACAAGATAACAACTATGCAAAATTACTACAAACAAATTATAGATATTCTCACCTATAGCTTTCCTAGTTCTTCAGTTCTGCTACTGGTAGCATAAATTGATTGATAACTATTTAAATACAAATTTAATTTCTAAATGCATGTTAATTGTAAACAGAGAAAGATATCTATTATAGGCTTGAGTTATCAAGAAATACTTAATATTATATATTACACTTACATTGTCAGTTTAATTTCTGAATTATGAATGTGAAGTACACGAGGAAGAAGACTATCATATAAAAATTAGTATGAAGTATATAGTTATAATGGCACAATCACTAAATATCCGTTGATTATTTAAGCTGCTCTGGAATAGAATGAATTACCTTTAAAAATGATTATGTAGGTCATATTAATAATTTTTATTAGTCATTCATTAGACTAGAGATTATCCACTTAATGAATAATATTTCTGTAGTGTAATTTTCACTTCCCACTCATGCAAGATAGGGACTGGTTTCTATTTGCTTCCATAAGGTGCTAAAAGTGAATAGAAACTAGCTCCTACCTTGCATGCGAGAGTGGTATAGTGATAATTATGCTACAGAAATATTACTCATTAAGTGAATAATTTGTAATCTAATGAATGAGTAATACAAATTATTACTATACTTTTATTAAGTGTTTGTGTCAAAATTATGAAGGCAATAAGTTTGATATTTATCAATTAAACTGTAGTTATTGGCTATCTATATATACTGAATAATGATAAAAGATATGTGTAAGAGATTGTGATCTGAATAAACTGATGAGTACAAGTTCAGCACAAAATGTATATCCTAGGGATCATAATCTTTTTCACATCTCTTTGGTCATATGGTGTTAAAAGCAGATGGGAAACAGTCCCTACTTTGTGTGAGAGTAGTGTAGTAATTGTTTATCTATCTATCTATCTATCTATCTATCTATCTATCTATCTATCTATCTATCTATCTATCTATCTATCTATCTATCTATCTATCTATCTATCTATCTATCTATCTATCTATCTATCTATCTATCTATCTATCTATCTATCTATCTATCTATCTATCTATCTATCTATCTATCTATCTATCTATCTATCTATCTATCTATCTATCTATCTATCTGTCTGTCTGTCTGTCTGTCTGTCTGTCTGTCTGTCCGTCCGTCCGTCCGTCCACCTGCCTGTCTGTCTGTCTGTCCACCCATCCTTCCGTCCATCTGTCTGTCTGTCTGTCTGTCCAGTCCTGTCTGACTGAACAATGATAAAGATATGTTAAGAGACTGTGATCTTGATCAACAGATGCATGTGGATTCTTTATGAAATAAACATCTTGTGGGGATCATACATTTTTTCATGTCTTTGATCATATGTTTAAGATTGCACCCTTCCACCAGGTGTTAAAAGCAGATAGAAACCAGTTCCTATATTGTGTGAGAATGGTGTAGTAAAAATTATGCTACAGAAATATTATTCATTATGGACATCATAGTTTATGTTTAGAAGCTTTAAATTTAATTCCTGAAACTGATAAACTCAATGATTTTGGACAGCCCTGAATTTATTAATGATACTTTGTTAAAGTTTAATGAGATCACATTTACCTAATTTTGCTGGATATAAAAAAAAAATCTTTGAAACTTTGGACAGATGTCTGTTTTTGTCCCAGCTTTCATGTTGTTTCTTACTAGAAACTGTTTTAAATATAACTTTTGGTAAATGAAAAAGAAGTTAATGTGACACTCTGGGCTTTTTTTGAAGTGCTATTGGAGCAAGTTCAAATCTTTTTTGTATTCAATTCTGTGTTTCTTTTATAAATTGCATTCTTATTTAAAGATAGGAAATTGAACAAATTGTCTTTATGGCATTAGCAATGTTTTTATTTTTTTAAAAAAAAAATCATGAAATAATATACAATGATTATTTATTGAATCAATTGAAAGTATTTTTTTCATCAACAGACTAAAATTTGCTATTAGCATTCATAAGTTAACTTTTTTTAAAGTATAGCGATATCTATATTTTATATATATATATATCATATAATTCATATAATACAATTCAAACAAAATTGTAATTACATTTAAATATCTATCTTCATAATAACGTAAAAAGAAAAAAAAAAACATCACAAGATGAAACAAAATGTTATATATTTAAATTTTGGCGATTTAAGGAAACTAATGAAATTAATAAAATGTACAGTGTCTGGCCTAGAGTCATATCTATATACCTATAAACATAAGTTGACTTGAGTTCAAAATTTTTCAGATGTTTTGAGTTTCAAGTGGTAGCTTGATAGTTTTCAAGAATTGAAAGATGACTACTAAGTGCAAGATGTGTTAAGTCCCTACTTTTCACCCAAAAAGATCATAAATTTGAAAGTTATTTGGGATGTGGATGCAATAAATAGCATTACCATCTAGGATCTACTGATTACCTAAGATTATAATAAATGGCTATAGAATAGCAGTTGGACAATCCATAACTTGTGGATGACTTACTGACTTGCAAAAACATTTGGGTTGATCTATTAATTGCTTTTCAGAAAAGTACTTTTTTTATTGAATTGGTAAATTTAGAAAAATAATACAATATTTCATTGGATTCTTATTTTATCAATAGTTATTTAATTCAATATAAATAATACTTACATTAGATATACTAAGAAAAGCTTGTTTAATACTTTAAAATAACTATGCTGAACCCGAAATAACTGGAACAATTTCCTGATTTGCATGCCTCTTGTAGTATATGCTTTTGTTGTTACAACCTTTCTGCATCAATCTTCCAAATCAATTCACCACGTGAAATCATGGTAGCTCACAGCACATTTTTTTGTAAAGGGGTTTTTGCATATTTGTCAATTTTTATAGTGACTGAAATGTTTGAATAATGTGAAATACTGTTTTTGTTTGCAGAAAATAGCAGGGAAAACAGTTGTAATGCTTGAAGCAGATTACAAGCAAGCTAATTTCATAAAACAAGTTTATGAGTAGTTTAATTGAAATATTAAATACATCATGTCCCTAAAAAGCATGGCAAGTGAAGTTTTGACACAAATGACATTTTTCTCTCAGATTTAATTCATTTCAGTCAGGCATTTTATCTGCAAGGTCCAAAATATTTACTTGATATGGTAAAATGTAAATGTATCATTTTGTAGCAAAGAAAAGAGTGCATGCTTCACCTCAACAAAGTGCCATGTATCAAAGTTTGAGTGTGAAACACTTTTTAATTATATTCAGTATGACCAGCTTATCTATCAAATTCACTTGATCTAACTTTATGCAATCTTTGATTGAAAAAATGACCTAATTCCTTTTTTTGCAGACTTAGAAGTGGTGAAAAAAAAATGCTAGAGGCATTAAAAGGCATCACTTTGCAGGTGTTTTTGGACTACTTTGAAAAATAAAAAAACATGTTTAGATTAGTGTTTTGCATCAAATGGATAGTAATTTGAAAGTGATTATATTTATAACACTTTATTATCTTTTGGGTATTCCTTCATATATCAAAGTAGTATACTGAGCATATTTTTGACTAATTAGTAGTCACAATCATATTTATTATTATCCAAGATGATTGCAAGATTTATAGAAGAATTACAAAAGTGGTGATTTGTAAATGAATTTATTTACATGACCCACTTTTTTGATGGGGGGCACAGAATTCTTTTTTGTTGATTGCATATGTATTATTGGTAATGTGCCAGGCCTCTTTAACTTTGCATTTGACATTGTTTCTCTCAGAGCAGATAATACTGACTGATGCAGGTTAAAAGCTATGATTGTGTTTGGGAAAATAGATTTAATGTCTGTATGTTTTGGCTCGATTATATTGGTATTTGTGTTGTTGATTCTTGTAGAAAGATTGGCAGTACTGTTAGATAATAATAGCTATGATTATGAAGACTAATTAATCGAAAGCATCCTTAGCATACTATTTTGCTATATTTAGAATGTTCTTTTCTATGTATTATTTATATTGAATTACATTTTTTTTTTGAGAAAATTTTAAATTTCTTGGAATTATAATAATTATTTAATTCAGTGGTTAATATTTAATTTTGATGAAGATAAAGTTTTACAAATGATGTGCAGCTTCTGGAAATGGAATTAATTGATTTTAAAAGTTCTTTCATTTGGGATAATAAATTAAAAAAAATATGAAAGGAAATTGAAAAAATTTCCAAATATACAAATAAACCTTGGGCATTTATTATTACAGTTTGTAGTTAAACTTTGATATGTAAAAACATAATTTTTGTATGTTTTTAATACTTTGTACTTTTTAATGAATTTGATAGAAGAAATAAAATGTTTTCTACCAATTATTCTTATTATTTTAAATGCTTTTATATTAAGATGTCCTGTCTATATATGTTTCTGTCTATATATTCATCTGTATGTCCATATTTTTGAATTTTTAACAATAAAAAAAATCTGTTCTAACTTAGAATTCTAACTCACACCCTTATGTTTTCCGAGAAAACTTTTTAACAATTGAACCAACAGAAATATTACATTTGTAGAATAAAATTTTATTAATATAGATTTAACTCATACCTAATTAAATAAATAAATTATAATAAAATATATATATATCTGACAGAAACATTACATTTTTAGAATAAAATTTTATTAATATTTGTTTAAATCATACTTAATTAGTTACATTAATTAAAAAGTCAATACATAAGTATCTTTATATAGTAGATGATCACATAATATTTAAATTTAGAATTCATTTGTTAGAAGGCTAACTTTTTATTTTTATGTCTTATTATTAAATTATAATTTTTGTCAGATTTTTTTGTAATTTTAATCATTTTTTAAAATAATATATAAATCTAACTAAAAAGTAAAAAAATAATATGTACATTTTTAAAAATGGCCTTTTCTGTTTAAATGTTTAAATCATTTATTAATACATTATAATGCCTTTATGTAAATAGCCAACTAAAAAGTAGAAAATAATTAAGTAATCCATTTTTTGATTAATTTACCATTCTTAGAAAATACCAGATTTTAAGAATCTAGACTTGTTACAAGACAATTGGAAATTACAGGAATATTGTAATTTCATGAAAACATTTGAGACTTAAATAAATCATAAAAGTGAAAACGGCTTCAAATGCTTTTATGAAATAACAATATACCGGCAATTTCCAAATGTTGTATAGCAAGTCTAGATTCTTAAGATCTCAGATATTTTTCTAGAATGGCAAATTAAGCAGATTACTTTGTTATTTTTCTACTTTTTAGCCAGCTATTTATATAAAAGCAATATTTAAAGAAATTTTTTTTACATATTATTCTGTGATAAGTTTGTATTTTAAGAATAATAATATACTTTTTATTTTCATCTACATATTAATGCATTTTTATTATCTTTTTAATGTTAAATCTAATTTTTGCCAGTAATCATCAATTTATATTATTAATTTGTTCATTTTACTCACATATGAGATGCAAAATATTTGTCATAGAAAGAATGACCTAGAGTAAAAAAGGTTGCTGACTACTGCTCCAGAATAGGATGAAGAGAACTACTGTTCAAAAGAGCACCTCTTTTAAAATAATTTATTTTAATGTCTTTTTTTTTTTTTTTAGAACTTCATAATTTTTAGTGAACTTTGATTTACTTCAATATTATGCAAAAATGAAATTTTTATATTATTAATATGCAAATTACCTCTTGTATATATATATAATGATTATGTATAAGATTTAAACAAAAATTGTATAGTTCTTTTTATTTACAAATTATGAACACACCTATGATTGTCTTCAAGGTAGTTTTCTTCTAATAGCCTTTTATGCTTCATCTGTCTTAAGAAAGTCATTTGTACAAATTATTTATGAAAACATTTATGGAAGATGCAATCTTTAATGTATGTTTACATTTAATTACTAAACAGAATTTGTTAACTCATTTGGTTTGCACTCCAGCATTTTCCAAAGAAGTATTTGAACATGCATCCATTTGCACAATGAGGAAATCCAGTTGCATTTTAGTCTTATTATGTCAAATGTTGTTTGTTGACCATATGTTTATTCTTCTCCACTCAGTTTGATTCATTACTTACACTTACATTTTTTTTGTATCAGACTTTGTATATAACACACACATATAATAGATAATTATAACTTTTTTTAAATATCTGTACTTGAAATGGAAGTATATAGTGTGTCTATCACTGAGTCATGTGATGTCTAAACAACAAATGAGAGAATGGTACTTTTGTTTAAATTACACATATATATATATGATTTCAAGTTTACTGATTAATTAACTCTAAACATTGTCAATTCACTTTTAGTAATCCTTTACTTATTAGATTGCTATGGCAATACAAAATAGCTATTTACATTAGCTTTTCGACATGTATATTAGAATAGCATAACTGCAAGTTGCTAAACAAGAAATAAATCTAATATATTTCACATGTAAATTTTATGCATTTTATATAAGGCTTAATTCTGATTTTTTATTGTCCTTATAAGTGAATTGTATATGTTGCATTTCATTGCTAGATAACATATTTTCTATCATCCTTTTTGTGGTTTATAGACTATGTGCTCAAATATTTATAAATATTTTTTGCTTGAAGACAGGTAGATTAAAATAAAGTGATAACATTTGATCATTATCATCAGTAGTAAAGTTTGCCCTTGCCTATCATTTTCTTAATACATTTTATTTTGACATTTTAATTTCAGAACTATCGATAACGTTTAAGTGTGAAATTAATGATTGCGTGTTTTTTTTCAAAGAATTATTACATTGTAAATATTCTTATATATTATTTAAAATATATTTACAAGTGTTTATCTCTAAAGAATTAATGATATAACGTTAATTTATTAAGACTTTCTATATAGTCACAATAGGGTTAAATCTTATGGATTAGTTGCAGCGTTATGGGAGACTCAGGTAGGATCTTTAATGTGGGTTTTATTTAAGCTTGTGCTGATCTTTGATGAGGACCCTTCTTGTTTAAAAGATTGAGCGCTTTTGAGACCTTGTCTCTCATCAGCAAAATTCACTTGAAAAGATTGATGTTAGAACTTGGTGTTGACTAACAATCAAGCTGCTACAAATGGCAGCTGAAAACTTATTTGACACTGATTGGCTGATGTTATGAATTAATTAGGTCTGATGGTTTGAATTTTTTTTTAATCTGGTAATTTATTAATTTTATATTTACTATTCATCCCATCTCTCGTTTTAGAAGTTTGGTTATTTTTTCTTTAATGGGAATATTTTCAATTTTAAAATGCTTTCTGTGATTTATATCCTTTATAAATGTGAAAAAATGATATGAAGATTCAAGAAGAAATGTTCAAACTCCTCTTTATTCCTTCATCATTTATTTCTTCTTCTTCTTTTTTTTTTTTTAAAAGTGACATTTTATTTAAAAAAACAAACAAATTAAATTTATATAATAACAATTAATTTTAAAATTATCTTCAGTATTGTTCAGTCTGTCATATTATTATTTCTCTTCTGTCTGTTTTGATCCTATGTAAAAGTAGTTTTCTTTATTTTTTGATCATTATTTAATTAGTAAAAAGTCTTATTATTGATCTTAGTCATAAATCAAAATATATACACACGCACGGTTATGATTGTAGACATAAGTCAAAGGTATAAATATTTGCTTTGTGAATTTATTTGACAGATACATGAAAGTTTAGGAATTTGTTGAATGAATGATTTACAATATTGTTAAGAGACTTTTTATTATATGAAAGCACAATAATAAAAGAGAGAATACAATATAATGTTCTTTTCCATTAAATCCAATCAAAAAATACTCACCCCCCCAAAAAAAACTTTATTTTTCCATCACCATATATATATTGTTTAAACATCAAGTATTTTGACCACATTATTTGTAGTCATTTTCAAGGATCATATCCTTCCACAAAAATGTCACCATTTTTCTGATTGTCCAAACTCCCTTCCCTCATCTATACAAGTTTACTAATTCCAAAATATATTTTGCTTATTATCACTTATATTTTACTTATTAGAATAGTGACAGTTTCGTGGAAGGATATGATCTTTGAAAATGATTACAAATAAAATGGGCGAAACGTTGGATGTTTAAACAAGTATATATATGGTGATGAACAAAATTAAGTTTTTGTAAAGAAAAAAGGAGAATGTATATTTTTGATTGAATTTAGTAGGAAAGAACATTATATTTTATGTCATATATATTTGAAAGAAAAAAGAAAGAAAGTGTGTGCTGTTGTTAAAAAGATGTAATGGCAGTGATAATAAGGAGAATACAATAGTGAATGGTTTCTGTATCAAACTTTTATCTATTACTTGTGATGCTTGAATAGGTGACTAACTACTTGATTTATTTTAATTGTTTACATATTCATAAGCATTTAAATTTACTAAGACTATAAAGTCAAAATTACTCAAGGCTTTAACAGATTTATAAATGTAGATGATAACAACCAACCCTTAATTAAGCTATCAACATACTCAACCTCTGGTCAAGACAACAGCCTTTAACAATAATGGTGGTACAGTATTTATCTATAGTCTGATCTGTCTCTATAGACACTAAAGATTACAATTTGATCAAGGAGTGTGAGTTTTATAATGCAAAGAAGTTTAAACAAACCTTATTAATCAGGAAAATACAACCTGTTCTGAAAGCAGAATAATAAATAGTGAATTATAACTTCAAGATTTTGAAAGCAGACCTATAAATAGTGATTTATAACTTCCAAATTCCATATAAAGTATATATATATATTTCATGTATCAAAAGCATCGGCCGGGAAGTGAAACTATGAACCCCGGACAACTGCTTGTAAGGCAGTTGTGCTAACCACTCGGCCACCAATGCTCAACTAAAGTATATATTTACTAAGACAATAAAGCCAAATGAACTAAACTCTTTAATAGTGATAACAATCAACCATTAAGCTATCAACATTCTCAAGCTGTAGTCAAGGTAACCTTTAACAATAAAGGTAGCATAACATTTATCTAAGTCTGATATGTTTATATAAATTGTCTTCATTTATAAATTTATTAAAGCCTTGAGTAATTGGTTTTATTGTCTTAGTAAATATATAGTTGTATGGAATTTGGAAGTTATAAATGACTATTTATTAGTATGCTTTCAGTATCTTGAAGTTATAATTGACTATTTATTAGTCTGCTTTCAGAATGGATTATATTTGCCTGATTAATGAGATTTTTTAAAACTTCTTTGCATTATTAATCTCACAGTCTGTGGTCAAGTTGCAATCTTTAGTGTCTATATAATCAGATCAGGCCATAGATAAAGGCAATATCACTTATTATTAAAGGGGATTGCCTTGACTACAGGTTTAGATTGTTGATAGCTTAAGGGCTGATTGTTATCATTAACATTTAAATTTGAATAGAAAACACATATAGATGGTTATATTTTTCTATTCAAACTTTTCAGGTAGTTGTGCATACTATCCAATTATTGATCAGTAAATGGGTATCTTGCCAGTCTTATCTACAAAATACAAGGAGGGAAAAATTAATATTCATTTAAGTGGAAGACTAAAAAAAGAAAATAAATATTTGAATGCATTTATTGCTGAAGAGTTTATAAGAAGTTCCATTACTGTAGTGCCAGAACTGGAATCCATTTGAATCATGATACTCTACCATTATATAAAACCACAACCCTGTTTTAATTATCATTATCTAAATTATTGTGATTTTTCTTTACAATATCCGTATATTTCATTTTTGTTAAAAGCATTCATGGTTCTATTTATTTATTATCACACGAATAAAGATATATGAAAAGGTAAATGGCCACCATGATGCAGTTCATGCTGAACTAGAACTTATTAACTGATCCACGTCACAAACCATTCACATTACCACCATCAAAATATTATAATGTATGGTGAAAGTGTTACTTTTTATTGTGTGTGTGTGCATTAATTATGGCACCTTCACAATAAACTAATAATTTAATATCAAGAATTAAATCAATTAGTTAGATGTGCAAAACATCAAAATTGGCAATTTGTCATATATACTAAGCCTTTGTATTATAGTAGTTAGTGTATCTATAAGCCTTGTCTGGTGTTGTACAGTGGCAGAGTGTCAGACTCTGGAAGGTGAGGTCTTAGAAATGAATCTAATACTGGTACTTTTGGCACCTAAACCTTTTATGAATTTTTGAAGATCAACATTTTATTAGCATATCTATCATGTTCTGAGATTCATGATCAGGCAGGATGAATGCTAAGATTTTTTTTAAGTATAATTGACTTACAGTTAACTAAGTTAGTTAGTATTGATCAGTAAATGGGCATATAACTATTATTAGTTAGAAGATACAAATTCCAGTTTAATCAATCAGACTGAGTGTCAATGTAATAGCTTTAAACCCAAAAACATGATTTTTATATGATGTGTCATTTATTGGTGGAAGAGAATTCATACTTCTATTGGCCTCTTTGATCACTTATTTTATTTTCTAGATTTTATTTAAGTAAATGCACAAATTTAAACTGCTTTATGAATACAATTAAATTTTTGCTTATGGATTATTAGGACAAGCATTTTTTTAAATATTTGAGTAAAGGTTATGAATGATCAAATAATAATCTTTTTTTGTTGCAGAGTTTAACACATATGTTTCATACAGAAAAGACAATGGCAACAGTGTTATATAACTAATCCTCAAATATATATTCCACTTTGAGAATGTGACAGCTTCTCACTCACATAATTACAAATTATATTACATTTCAAATAAATATGTTGGCAAGCATAATATTAAAACAAGAAGTATTGTAACACATATTTACTAACATTTTTATACTAAAATATTTATTAGACATTGATGGAATAAGTTATTTTTTATATTACAATATGATTGACAAATAATGTAGATTTTACTTCTCACTGGCTATAAATTTCAAACTAATTTCATTTGCAATTAAGCTTCACATTGCTAAACAAAACTATATGGTAAAAGAATAAACCAAATCTACATATGACTTATGGGATTGGTCTAAGATTTAATACTTCTGTGGTTGGTGAATAAAACTTTCACTATTCACCACACATGTTGTAGTGGGAAAAATATATATATCATTATATATAGGTACAGTGATAACTCAATATATATATATTGAACCGGATGCTTTATCCACTTTACAGGTTCCATCGCAAAATTATAACTCACTTTGGTTTTTATAAAGTTTTAAAGGAAACTATTTGAAAGTTTTATATGTTATAGCACACATATGCAGCTATATTTTAAAATTCTGTAATTTTACCTTTTAGATTAAAATAAGTTTTTTTTGACACATTTTAAAAAAAATCTATTTATAAAAACATTGTAATTTAAAGTTTTAATCTTTTAATGAAAAAAAAGAAGAAAATCATTTTAATTTTGAAAGTTTTGATTGCATTCCTGGTTCTTTTATTTTTTGATTGTAATCTATGTTTAATTTATTTTTAAAAAGAAAAGCTGAGTCTTAATTTTGTATGTATTTTTTTAAAATTAATTTTGAATAAGATAAGAGCCTTGGTCAGATTTTTTAAATTATGATTAAGTCTGAGATAGAAATTTTCCCTGGACAAAAACTTCTGATTAAAGATGACATGGGAGATCAGAGTGCACATAAATAGCTCTGGGATTTTGGACTAATTATTATTTGACTATTTATTTTTACTCTGCTTATTGAGTATTGATTTAGCCTTTAGTATGCTAATAGTGATCATTATGCTAGTTGTTGTACTGACTTAATTTTTTAAAAAATTACCATCTGCGTTTACATACTACCAGTGCTCATATCACATTTTGCTGTCTACTAATAAGAAATCTGCCAAAATTATATTATTGACTACTATTTGCTAAATAGAGATCATCTCTGCAGAATGCCAAGACTACATACCATGATGATTCTTTTCTACAACATGCAGTGCTAAATCAGCCCAAAGATTGACCCCAGATCCCAAGTTGTTCCTTCAATATCATGTCTTAAAGGCCTGACCAAGAACTGATCCCTAAGATTGCCTCCAGACTCCCAAACATATGAATGGAAACAAAAATCTTTGTAGGAACTTTAAAGTGAACTAAACTGTGTGAGCTGCTGAAAGACATTTGCCATACCTGACCTTGTGGCTTGAGCTAAAATGTTTTCATATTCTAACCAGGGATTAAATCTCTGTTAAAGTCTCAGCATAATCTTTAAAGCAAACTGTTTTTAGTATAAGGGTATATTCCTTCAATATTTTAATTATTTTATGGAGTTTCTGATTATTGTATTTAGAGTATGTATCGGATTTTTAGCTTGAAGATTCCATATTTATTTATCTATCCAAGAGTGTATTCTGAGTATTTTATTCGCTTCATGTTCTTAATCTTTTTTATTACTAACCCTTAATAAATACCTGGGTAGATATTAGTAATTTTCTTTTAACTCACCTGTTTCCTTTTGCTATAATTAGTTAATTAAGCTTGGTTTGTATTTTTCCTGCAAACCACAAATCTTTTGGCTGGTGGTTTACCGAGTATATTGTTCTGTTTTTCCTAAATCGGAGATTTTGTTTTGTTCTATTTAAGATTACAGGAAATTGTAAACTTTTCTTGTTCTATTTTCTTGTCTTGTATTGTAGTCAATCTTGATCACCTTGAATGTGGTTAATCATGACCTGTTCTTAGTCCCAATGTTTTTTTTCCAGGCCAAGGAAAGCTCACCAGCATTGTTTTGTTGTATTCCCTACAAGACCCCTTTTGTTTTGAAGTCTCTGAGTGGGCAAGCTGGAATTAGTTTTTATAAACTGTTGATCTCCTTTCAAATCATAGGTGAGAAAACGAATCTATTTGACCAAGGTGTTTGAAGTTTCAATACTCAAGTACATTCTGAAGATTATGCTAGAGGAATCTAGGGTAATCTTTTGTAATTTGTCTCTTTCTCTCCCTGGATCTAGCTGGTAGCATTCATCATCATTAACTTTTGATCACTGTAAATTAAATTTTCTATGTTGAGAGTGGCCTAGTGGCACCCTCGGTAAACAAAAAAGTGTAGAAGTGACTGGTACAGTATATATATGTATTCAATATAGTTTTATGCACTTATTATTTTATAATTAATTCAATATTGAATTCATCTTTATTCTTCTAACATTTTTTCAAAGGAAAGTCTTCTTATTTTTTAGTTTTGATTTTGCCTTTATTTTTTCTGCAGTAATATTATTGGTCATATTATTATTTCAATTTTTATTTTGCTTTCTTCTATTTACTTTGCTTATATTTTTTTCATATCTTATTATTTACTAATTTCTATATTGGATAAAAGCAATAACGGAATAATATCATTTCAAATTACCATATGCTATATTGAAAATCTAATGAATAAATCTCTTATAGTGTTGAGAAATAGTCTTCAGCATACTATTGAATTAGAAACATCTTTTTTTCTATATGTGGGTGGTATAGCATAGCTAGAATAGCTGTTTGGACACCATGTTGCTGATATCACTATGTAACAAAGGAAAACCATGATAGCATTGAGTAGTTTATTAGTTTTGGTACATTTTAACTTTTAATGAGAAGTTAAAATAAAATTGATATTTATTAGTAATAAATGATTTTTAAAATGATAATTCATGAACTTTAAATTTAAGTACATATAAATAGAATCCAGATACAAAATTTCATATTATAGGCAAATATCCTTTAAGAATTATTCAAAATATTTAACAACAGATGCACATAGTTGTATATATCTACATAAATACACTATTTAAAATTAAAACTGAATTGTCTTTGGTATTATGGTTGAAATATAGAATAATTGCCATTATTGTTTTCATTTTTTCCCCATTTTTTAAAAATAATGTCAGTTTATTAATTTTATTTCAGTTGCAATTAAATAAATTGAAGATATAAATAAACTCTTTCATTTATTCAGTTAGTTATAGTATTACTTTTGACAATTTGGATCATGTAGTTTGGGTTTTTTGTTAATATATTATTTTATTAGAATTTGTTGTGATACTATCAATTTGATTTTTATGATCTCTATACATGAAAGTTACCATAATGTAATGCTTAAATGTCCACCTACCATAGTCAAAAGCATGCTTAGCATGGCAGGATATTATAAATAATAATATTTTCTTTTAAACATAGAAAATGTGTTTTATATTAAAATATGAATAACAATTTATAATTTTTTTTTTCAACATATTGAAATTATCCAAGAAATCCTAGAACTATTTTGGATTAGGAAAGTCATTACCTAAAGTAGTTAGTCATCTCATTTTTGATCATGAAATAGATACGTACTATAACAAAACCCTTACCTCTCACTAGATGGTGTGCACTACCGAATATATATCTATGATGTATCAATATATGTGCCTATGTATTTTTATTTAATTAAGTGGTTTTGACCTAAAATATTATTATTCAAAACTTATGGATTCATTCTCACAACTGTAATATATCCCCAATGCGTATTTATGGTCATCCGAAGGACACCAAGCGCCAATCCTATATGAATATAAGAATTACGCGAAGTGGATATATTACCAACAAGAACACTATTTATGTAATGTGAGAGAGGTTTTGACCATCGTCTATCTCAGTCTCATGGTTGGGTGGCATCACAGCCGGGAGTACACGAATGGGGTTAAGAGAGTTCTTTCTCTTTTTTTTAAACATAAAAATAAATAAATAATAATAACTAAATAAATAGATTTATAAATAAATAACTAATTCAACACTCTACTTTCTTTGTATATATATATATTTTAATATTATAAAACAATGTATTTATTACTCTGTCATTTCAAATCGCACACATACATACGTCATTCTTTCCAATAGATTTCTCATACGTAACTCAAGTAGTGAAGGTCGATACTACGAAAAAGTTTGTATCACGTGACTTCCAACACTAATTACTTTATTATGTCCGTAATGGAACGAGGCTTTAAGGAAACCTTATTAAATTAGTTCATACATCACCTTCACTTATTATAGTAAGTAAAAAATTTCCTTTTCATAAAGGAAAATAAGAATCAGTAATTAAAGTTCTTTACCTGATTCTCCCCGGGGAAGTAGTAGAAGCAGATTTATTTATTTATTAAAGAGTTCCGTTCTACAGGTAAAAAGGCAATTCAAGGCAAAGGTTTGATATCTTCATGTCCGTTGGCTGACGAGGTTCATCCTGGTTCCATGTTGGGAATTATGTGTTGTTTCGAGGCATCATAGTTTTATTGGTTGAGGCAGCTGCAGCAGGTTGGAATTAGGGGTTTGAATCCAATGCGGCCTTCTCTTACCCTGACATTTCTTTTGAATTCGCCATTATATAAGAAAAATATTTAAAACCCTTTTAGGTGTTCACAGTTGTAGCTCTGCCGGGCCAAAGACAAAATGCATTCTGGGTGGCTCGCTTTTATAGCCCCCTCCATTTGTTCTAGAAGCTTCTTTTTTATCTCACTTCCGATTTTCAATGTGGACTAACCAGATCTGTTAGACATGTGAAACTTGTGTCGTAGCTTCTATTGTATATAACAGAAAATGGAATCTCATTCTGCCGGAAACCTCTAGTTTTTTAAACATGAAACAAAAAAATCTTGTTTCTCTCTTTTCACTACTTAATCCATTCATACACACATTTGTCACATGCACATATATCATTTCAAAATGACAGAGTCCCTCCCCCCACGTTTGTGTATTTGTAACCACCACCATGTAATAAAAAAAAATTAAATATTATATATATGTACGTCTACATATGTTTACCGATTAAATAATATTATTTGTGACTGGGTTTGAACCCATTCTGTCACAATACCCCCTCCTCCAAAAGCCTTCAAATACCTTTGCATATTTTGAACGGCTCATTTTTTTTTTGGTCCAACACTATCTGTTTTGCCTCATATTTCCCTCTGCTTCTTTTTCTGGTCCGAAGTTCAGCTTCTCAGGTGGTCTCTTCTCTTCAGGTATTTCTCTCCATTTTGGAAAGGTATCCACTCCCATTCTCCGCCCTCTTTTTTCCTCTTTTACTGCTTTATGATGCCCGCCGTAGTCATACGAGCTCATGTCAATGGCATTGAGCAACTCGGCAATCTCTCCAATGGATGCTTTCCTTGCCCCCATGATCATCTGTTCCGCTCTCATGGGCATACTATGTCTTACAATGCAGAGTATATGACTCTGTCAGGTTGCATGCATCCAATGTCCTCAGTCTAGCCACCTGTTTATGAAAAAATTGTGAATAGCTATTGTTGCACTCTTCTTTAAACTTCTCTTGCATGATTTGATAGCTTGTTAACTCCTGCCTATCCTCGGACCAAAAGGCTTCTCTCACTTTTTTTTGATACTCTTCAAAAGGATCCGGCTGTCGACCAAGCACATCCCACCACGACTGGGCATTGTGAGGTTGCCACATGCGATAATTACCTTACTTTCTTCCGCCATGGGATTTATATTGAAATATTTTTTTAGGCTACGTAGATGCTCGACAGGTGCTTCTCCCATCCTACCTGAAAATGGGTGAATTTTTAGGAATTGGTTCACACTCCCTTGCACCATCGTGTGACTTATTACCGCTGCCAGTTTTCCCAAGGGGTTTACTTGAGCATCTTGCTTCTGTTCATCTCTCCATATCTGTCTTTTCACCTTCCTGTTCCCCCAAATCATTTTTGTCTTTGATTCCCACTTTCTGTTCCAATCTGTCCATTCTCTTTTCTATTTCTCTGAATCTCAATTCTAGACTTTCAAGCTTTTTCAAAATTCGTTCAAACATATTTTCCTGTTCCTCTTTTTTCATATTATTTTGCGCCCTTGTTTTCATAAAATTCTTTTATTTTATCTTTGATTAATGCCTCGGAACCACTCCCCCATCCCAACATATTGCACTGCCTTCCTGTTAGCCTCTTTAACTCTCGAAACCTCATCGAATTAGACAAAAAAAAAACAGATTGCGTATCTTTGACCTACTGCACAACTACGAACTGACAAAATGGTTATTTCTTAATAAACATGTATTTAAGAAACTAACACACTTCGATTTATTTAACGATTCATTTGAACTATATATCTAAACAATCCTTTCTTCAATAAAAATATAAATCTTTTCGCTTTATTAACGTATTTCTGAAATCTCATAACTCTCCCCATTCCCCTCTTCTTCTCTTCGAAGCCCTTTAGTTGGGACGCCATTATAACAAAACCCATACCTCTCACCAGATAGTGTGCACTACCGAATATATATCTACGATGTATCAATATATGTGCCTACGTATTTTTATTTAATTAAGTTGTTTTGACCTAAAATATTATTCAAAACTTATGGATTCGTTCTCGCAACTGTAATATATCCCCAACGCGTATTTATGGTCGTCCGAAGGACACCAAGCACCAATCCTATACGAATATAAGAATTACGTGAAGTGGATATATTACCAACAAGAATACTATTTACGTAATGTGAGAGAGGTTTTGACCATCGTCTATCTCAGTCTCATGGTTGAGTGGCGTCACAGCCGGGAGTAGCCACGAATGGGGTTAAGAGAGTTCTTTTTTTAAACATAAAAGTAAATAAATAATAATAACTAAATAAATGGATTTATAAATAAATAACTAATTCAACACTCTACTTTCTTTGTATGTATATTTTTTAATATTATAAAACAATGTATTTATTACTCTGTCATTTCAAATCGCACACATACGTCATTCTTTCCAATAGATTTCTCATACGTAACTCAAGTAGTGAAGGTCGATACTACGAAAAAGTTTGTATCACGTGACTTCCGACACTAATTACTTTATTATGTCCGTAATGGAATGAGGCTTTAAGGAAACCTTATTAAATTAGTTCATACATCACCTTAACTTATTATAGTAAGTAAAACATTTTCTTTTCATAAAGGAAAATAAAAATCAGTAATTAAAGTTCTTTACCTGATTCTCCCCGGGGAAGTTGTAGAAGCAGATTTATTTATTTATTAAAGAGTTCCGTTTTACAGGTAAAACAGGTAATTCAAGGCAAAGGTTCGATATCTTCATGTCCGTTGGCTGATGAGGTTCATCCTGGTTCCACATTGGGAATTATGTGTTGTTTCGAGGAATTATGGTTTTATTGGTTGAGGCAGATGCAGCAGGTTGGAATTAGGGGTTTGAATCTGATGCGGCCTTCTCTTACCCCGACATTTCTTTTGAATTCGCCATTATATAAGAAAAATATTTAAAACGCTTTTAGGTGTTCACGGTTGTAGCTCTGCCGGTCCAAAGACAAAATGCATTCTGGGTGACTCGCTTTTATAGCCCCCTCCATTTGTTCTAGAAGCATCTTTTTTATCTCGCTTCCGATTTTCAATGTTGACTAACCAGATCTGTTAGACGTGTGAAAACTTGTGTCGTAGCTTCTATTGTATATAACAGAAAATGAAATCTCATTCTGCCGGAAACCTCTAGTTTTTTAAACGTGAAACAAAAAATCTCATTTCTCTCTTTTCACTACTTAGTCCATTCATACACATATTTATCACACGCACATATATCATTTCAAAATGACAGAGTCCCTCCCCCCACGTTTGTGTATTTGTAACCACCACCACCACGTAATAAAAAAATAAATAAATATATATATCTACGTCTACATATGTTCACCGATTAAATAATATTATTTGTGACTGGGTTCAAACCCATTCTGTCACAGTATCTATTTCTAGGTAGATGGCAAAACCTAAGTAAGAAGCTCAAATACATTTTTCTCAACCAGCAATTGACTAGAGTCTACTTGAGTAATGTTACCTTCATTGTTTTTTGAAGGAGATAACTGAAGAAGCTTTTACTCTGCAGTGAGTATAAATTTGTTTTGCATTCTACATGCATACATATTCATGTATATGTGTAAAATTGGTAGATTGATATTTAACAATATGGAATTTAGCTTAGTATATGATTTTATACATATATGTAAAAAGTTTCAAACTATTTATCTGGCCGAACAACATCTATTAATATAAATAAAAAAAATTATATATATATTGAAATGTTTTAAACTACTTGAATTTTTTAAAAATTTATCAACATCTTTATATATTTATCAAATCTGAGAATCATTTTTGAACTCACTGGAATGTAACTCTTATTGTTGTTGGATGCAGAGCCATTGTGTAAGCAAGAGGCACCTTTGTGCCGAATTCCCCCCCCCCCCATTTTATGAAATAATATTTGTAAATTAAAAGACATTTTCCCCTAGCTCTTTTGACAGAAAAACTTGAAAATATGGATTTAGTCATTTAACATGTTTGGTAAATACCTTGTTTTATTCATTTATTTCTATAAAATAAACCTGGACAATAAAACAGATGCTAAAATAAAACAAATTAATGTTTAAAAAAATAATTTTTGATTCAATAATTTAATAGTATATTAAAACAAAAATATTTATTTAGTAAATTTTTAATTTTTTTTTTCAAAAGTTTTTCATATTATTTTTTGGACAATCCTGTGCAATTGCAAGTAGAGATATGAAATATCTGGAAATAAGATAATTTTTTAAATATCTGTATGAAATATGATTCTTTGGAATGCTTCACTTGTGAACTCCATTATTCTTTCTGGATTAATATTTAGATCAACTTTAATTGTCCGGTCAATAATTTAACTGCTAAACATCACATCACATGATTACCATTTTCTATGCTTTCATAAAGCTATTAAAATAGCTTGTCAAAGCATAGAAAATGGTGATCATGTGATATTTAGTGGTTCAGTACCGTTCTTGTCCATGAGATGATGGTGACTATGATTACTAATGAACCAAAGATCAAAATGTATAGACCTGAACTGGATTCAGATTCATATGACTATAAAAGTGAATGAGCTTGGATTGAAAACTACCTGTTTTTATTTTAGAAACATAGCTTTATAGTTACTTAGAAAGGTAAAAGGTGGTGGCTCAAGGGTTGCATTAGATCCTAAGATCTGGATGTAGTGCTCTCAGATTCAAGGCTACTCACCGATGAAAGCCACTAAGCTAGATACTAGTCTGAGGATATTGAATGAAGTAGCTAATAGATAGAGATTTTATGCATAAATCTTTTTGCATTTATTGATTACTAAGGCTTTTCCTGAATAGCACTACTGTATGGAGAGTTTTTCATATCACCTTGACTGCCTTGCTGTGTTGATGTGGCTGATTTTGCTCTGCAAGATTAAGATTTATATATTTTTAATAGCATCTAGATAAAAATTGCTGATAGTGGAGAATACATGTTTAGAGAGTGGTTGGAAAAAAAAAGTTGGAGTGCAGCGAGATAAATTTAATTAGATTTGGAAAGATCAAGAAAATCATTGCTAACATTTAGAAAGTGATCCGATATGCCAACATTTTAAATACAAAAAGAAAAAATATTTTTTTGTGTGTTAACTATAAAGGTCTTAAAACTAAGGCATGCATAAGATTAGTTGGATTTTAGAAAATTTTCTATTAAAATTTATTTCAATTTAAGTAAAAGAGTGATTTATTTGAGAAAGAGAATAACACTTTGAGGTGTAAGTTTAGGGGAGTACGTATTTATCGATCGCCATTTAAAAAAAAAGAATTTTTTTTTTCTTTTGTATAAAGAGGTTTGGGGAGCGATAGAAAAACCATAAATTTGAAATATAGAGTAGAGAAATTGGAATAGTAAGGAAATATGGATTGCATTTGTATCCCACAAAGTATGAATGATAGTCAGAAGGAAATCAAGTGTGCTCTGTTAGAGTGTGCAGTATGTGATAAGGTTTTTTATCTGAAGTGCTTAAATAAGTCTAGGAAGTATATAAAAGATGTGTGATTTTGTAGATTATGTATAAATGTGATAAAAGAGGTGAAAAAATGGTTTTTAAGTGTAGATAATTTAAAGAGAAAGTTGAGGTATGGAGGAAAATGTAGATAAGGATGATAGAATGGGGTATATATTTAGTGAAGTAACAAGACATATGAATGACAAAATAAGTTATGCAGTGGTGATAGTTAGGCAAAGAATAAGCAAGATAGAGGAAGAGATAAAGAATGTAGAAGTAAAATTAAAAGTATTAGACATGAAGTATGAGCAGATCAAGAAATTAATGAATACAAATGATAAGGAAGAACTAGATAAGTAAGTACGAAGATGGAAGAAAATGAGACAGATGAAATAGGGAAAGCAAACTATGGGATAGTCTTGATAGTGGACTTGCTAATTAGAGGATGTGGAGATGTAATTCCAAAGGAAAATAGGAATAGGTATGTAAGAGCGTTTTCATGAAGGTTTGTGATGATGGTGTGCTCAGTTGGTTAGAGCATAACCTTAAAATTCAATACTCATGAATCTAAGAGTCCAGGTTCAAATTCCATGCTTGTACTGTCACTGGTCAGGTCAGCAACACATTAAGAAGAGGGGAAAATAATACCTCTTGAAACATTGTGCATATACCAATCTGTTTGATGTGCTATTACTAACAGTTGAATGTATTTGGAATATTTAAATAAAGTCAAATTTTTTAAAAGACATTTAATGCTCATATTAGATGAGGGAAATAATCCAATATAAAAATACAAGGTATGTAAGTGTATGTTTGCATGGAGCTAGAATCCTAATTCTAGCTCCATGCAAACATACACTTTGTTAGAGATAAGATAAAGAAATAGGGAAATAGAGATGTTTATGTTATTGTAGAGACCAATAATTTCTCAGAGCCATTGGAGAGGGTAATGGATGAATATAAAGAATTGATTAGTAGTTTGAATAAGGTTAAAGGAAGTGTAGGAGTAATTAGATTTCTACCAAGATTTGATAATAGGTATATGTTAGATAGGGCATGTTCTATAAATGAGAGATTGAAAAAAATGTGTGAGAGAAATGATATGTTTGTGGATGTGTGTAATGTTTTTATTACTAAGAGGGAGTTATAAAGTAAAGATGGATTGCACTTACCAATCAAGGAAGTGTAGCATTACAGTGTTTGATTTATGAAAAATACTAGTTCAGGAAATGTATAAAATAAAGGGGAGTAGGGTTTTAAATTACAGTATTAACCAAAAGAAGAATGTGATGTAAGAAATAAATAAAGTGTAGCTGATCTAGATACAAATGTAGATGTGGAGAGGGAATGGGTCTGTAAAATTAATGATAAACTAATTACAAATGTAATAGAGAAGAAAGAAGCAAAATAATTTATAAAAGGGTAGTAGGTAAGAAAGAAATTGTTAAAATTGAATATTTGAATATGCAAGGTATTAGGAAATCAAAAAAGAAGTTGGAATTAAATAAAGCAGTTAAAAGTGAATGGCTTGAGGTATTAGCAATAGTGGACACACATCTATGAGAAGAAGAAGACTGTACACTTGCAGAGAATATAAATGTGCTATTAAAAACAAAGAAAGTGAAAAAGATGTTAATATTAAATGGGAAAACAAAAAAAAAAGAAGTTGGCTAAAATAGATAATTATATAGAGAGAATGAAATTAAATAGTAAATTATTGGAGGATATTAATAAAAGCAGGAAGAAATGGGAGTAAAAGAATTGGAAATATATTAAAATAAGGAATATAGTGGAGAGAGCTATAATTACTAAATGATGAGGAAAAAGAGTATAGCTCTAGACAAGACTTAGAGACAATCTTAAATAAGTATATAATGGATATAGAAAAGATGTTAGATGTGAAGGACAGAGTAACAAATAATCATAAAAGCACATAAAGGAAATATTAGTTTTACAGAAAATGAATAGAATAGCAGGGAAAAAATTGAAAAGGCAATAGGTTTAGGTGGATGGGCAGCAGAGATGGTGATGAATTTGGGGAATAGGATAAAATTAAATCTATTATCATGATTTATTAAGATGGAACATAAGACAGAATTTCCAGATATTTGGGGTAATAGAAGAGAGGCTATTATTTAAAGAAAAGGGTAAGGACCAAAGATAAACAGTTATAAATTAATAGCGGTAATGTCAGGGTTATATAAAGTTTTTGCATATGTGGTAGCTGGAAGAGTGGCAAAATGGATGGAAGAAAATGATATGGGATAAATACAAGGAGGTTTTAGAATGGGTAGATGTATAGGATATAGTTCATTTGTAGTCACACAATTTATAGATACGCATATGAATACAAGTAGGCTGTTATATATTGTGTTTTCTAGATATAGAAAAATCATACGATAGAGTAAATAGAAATAGATTATGGGTAAGTTTAATAAATTTAGAAATAAATGGAGCTTTAGTGGATCTTATTAAGAGATTGTATGAAAATAATTACTATGTATATCAATTAGGGAATAGAGAATCAAGTTGAAAATGGAGTGGGACTAAAGCATGGATGCCCTTTGTCACCTATTTTGTTTTGACTATATTTGAGAGAAATGGAAGAGTGCAATAGAAAAACTAAGAAGAGGGTAGAGATACCATTAGTAGCTCACAATGGAATGTAGGTCTTTTATTTGCTGCTGATATCTTTTTGTTCACAGATAGTGGGGAAAATATGAAAGTTGTGGTGAATACTTGAGCAAGGGTGGATAAAGAGATGGGATATTAAATTATGTGAAGAAAAAGATGTTAAATGCTGAGGAAAGAGAAGATAAGGAATTTTTCTTAGGGGATATAAAGTTAAAATAGTGAATAGGTATAATTATTTGGGAATTTTTTTAAGTAACCAGAGGAATTGCTTGGATGAATGGGAGAAAAAAATTGATAAATGAAATGAAAAGACAAAGTGACCGTAAAGAAATTAACTGTTTTCATATAATAAATATGATGTAGCTAGAATTGTATGGAAGGGAATGGCAGTAGCAAGGTTAACTTTTGGTAATGATGCATTATGTGTTAATAAAGGGGTGTGAAATTACTTTAAAAAGTAGAAAGAAATGTGATGGTCATGTTTTTATATGAGAGATGCAAAAAAAGGAAAATGAAAATGTTTGGTAGATTGCAAATTTATACATAGTAAGAGAATAGTCAAAATAGTATTTAATTGGGTTATAAAAAAAAAGACAGGTAACAAGATGGGTGAGAAACGTAGTACAGTATCAGAAGATTTGGATAAAGATTTTATCAGTATACTTGTACAAAAGTTGACATGATTGTGTTAGGAGGATTGTTGTATATTATAGTGGCAAGAATGCCATGAAAGAATAGATGCATTAATAAAAAAATCAGGAGCTGGGGAACTAGTATGGAGAATAAAAAGCATTTAAATAAGTATATAGAAGTAAACAATATTGGGTGTGAGTTAATTTATGATAATAGCAAGGAAAGTAGTTCTCTGGTTAAGACTCAAACAGGATCATTAGCTACAAATAAATATACACATAAATGGAGAAATGTGGGTGATTTAGTCTGCAAATTACTGAAGGATGGTATTCAAAATATCAGACATCTGCTAATTGAATGTAGATGTTTACAAGCAGAAATAGTACAAATAATGTTGTGGGAGAATAAATATAAATAAAGTTATTAAACAGAAAGTGGGGTTTTGGGTTTTTATGCTGGGTTTGGAAAAGGGTAAGAGGGATCTAGATATCAAGGTCATAGAGTGGACAAAGATGATGTTGTGGAAATGGGATAGAGCAAAATAGAGAAGAATATGGAGAAACTTAGAATTGGGAATGGAAAGGAAGAGAAGGTGACTAACAGGTGTCTCTGGGCATAGTGTCTGAGAGGTTCCTGACTTCAATAAAAGAGTAGCCATGTCATATCAGATCACATATCTATTAATAGTTTTTGTTTGTTTTAAAATACATTCAAACTCTCCTGCATAAAATTATTCATGTTTTTTTTTATTAAAAAAGCTATATTTCTTTCATTAATACAATATTTATACTATTATTTATTTTTTTATTTGGGGTTATTCCACTGTTAATAACTAATTTATTATGTATATATAGTGTGATATTTTAAATTTATATACTTACATTGTTTATTCATATAACTTATATTTCATTAGAACCACCAAAATTTAAGTCAATTTTAAATAATATAGTTGATACAAGTCTTGATATTCCATTAGCACCTTCTTGTTAAAAAGTTCTTCATTTTAAAAATCCATTAGTTTACTTTTATTTCAGAATCTATCACATACAAACTTTGGTTATATTTACGTTTCGTATTAACAAAAATAGTTTCACTTGTTTTCATTCAATAATAAAATATTTATACTATTATATTATTTCATTTTTTAATCTTATTAATAACTAAGTGTACTTTTTTATGTAGTTCAACAATTAGGGATTTAGCCAGGGTTTATTTAAGGGAAGTAATTTAAATTTTTACACTTAGATTGTTTGTTCAATTATTTTTAAAAATAATTAAAATGCCTTGCACTTTATTTTGTTTATTCATAGATTATATTGGATAACTAAAAAACTAAACCCTTGGTTTGTTCCACTAGACATATTTTTTAAATGTACTTTTATTGTATCTTTATTTATATGAATTTAAAAAGAATGGGGAAGTATGGAAGTGTTTATTATTTCTATAAAGATATTACATACAGGACAGAGAAGGTGTGTGTAAATTAAAAAAAAAAATCAGATATATTAATCTTTAACTGAGGTTTAAAGTTTATATCTGTGCTAGAGATAATCTCTAGTTTCGAAAATGATTAGTAATAATCATTGGTGTATTTATCAAAAATGGATGGCGTCAAAGTTGTGAGTGGAGGAAGTTTGACAATAGTAAATGAAAATGTAATAATTTACTCTAGATAAATACTTTGCATATAATAAAGATATATATGAGAGATAGTGACCTGGGCCAACTGATGAGTGCTGGTTCAGCATGAAATGCATCTTGGGGGTCATTTGTCTTTTATTGTATCTTTATTTATATGAATTTAAAAAGAATGGGGAAGTATGGAAGTGTTTATTATTTCTATAGTGCAATCATGTAGGGATTTTTGTATTAAATAATGTCTTTACTATGAAATTTATTAAAAATTAAACATTTTGCTGTGCAATAATATCTTATTTAAAAATTATGTTTTTTACTTCTCTGTTATCCATAAATTTGGACTGTCATGTGGATTATAGATCAGTTACACGTTTTTAATTAGAGAATCAACCTAAGTCCACATCCAAGGAAAATCTGTTTAGTAACATGTGGAGAAAGATAATACTGCATATATAAAAAAAGCTAATATTATTAAAAATAGGAAAAGCTATTTATTAAAATATGTAAGCGAAAGATAACATTGTTATTAAAAAAGTTTTGCATAAGTCAGCATCAGAATTGATTCTAAGACCTCACATTTCACAGTTGGCCATTCTACCAGTATTTTAAAGTAAATACAACTTTTAAACTCTGTAAAATATTATTGATAAACATAATTTCATTACATCCAGAATTACAACAATTATGAGGCAATAGGTCGAGAGGTCAGCGTGACTGCCTTGCACTAGCAGGCAGTTGCCCGGGTTGTGGGTTCGCGTCCCGGCCGATGCTATGACAAAAAAAAAGTTTTATTTTTAAATAAAATTTTAATAATATACTACTTTTTATATAAATAAGGATATTTAAATGAAAGTAATTCAGAAATCTAAACATTTTCATTTACATATAATACGTTTGGGTTATTAATTATAGTTCAGTTTTGTGCAATGGTAAAATATATATGAAATATATTTCAACATAACAATAAGCTTAAGTTTTATATTTAGATAAAAAATATTTATAATCAGAATATTTTTCTAATAATAAAGAGATTCGGAAATTAAAAAATTATATATAACTTTTATTGTCACAACAGCCTGTTCACTTTAGCATAATGATAATATTACTTATGTAATGTATTTTGAGGCTTGGGCAATTCTCACAATAAGTTAAGAAAATAAGTATTCATCTCATATTTAAATAAAAATTATTTACTTTCAGAACATGTTTCTAACAATGAAGTGATTTGAAAATGTAAATTTTTTTATTTACGTATAAAATTTATTAATTATTGTTGCTGTCTTGGCATCCCTGTGATGAAGTGCCTTTGTGCCTAGCACACCTTGCACACCCACATGTGGTGGCCATGGTTGGATGAGACAAATATTGAATATCTGTAGATTTCTCTGTCCATGTGTGTGTATATATATATATATGTTGCATTTCTATAAATTTATAACAATTCTAACCAATCTCTTTGATGTTTTATAGCGGTGATTCTAATGTAATATACTTTTTGAAATCCGGAAACATTTTTTTTTATTATTATACAATTTTTGTATAGAACTCTAAAATCAATGATATATATATGCAAAGTATTCTGTCATAAAACTAACAATAAAACTATGGATAAAGATATCTTTATTAAAAAATATTGATTACAGGTTATAAAGCAATTTTTAAAAAGAAATCATTATATATGAAGTAAAAAAAAAAAATCCTAATATATATACTGAGTTAATTGCAATGCAATATTTAAGTTTAATGTCTTGTATTTTTAGTGACATCAGGTTTTAAATAGTTTTATACAGAATTATGTTTTCATTTATTCATTTTGCATCATGATAAAGAGTAAATAATTAACTGTATTTCTAATGTAGTTAATTTTAAATAATAATCAAAACGTCTAATAAAAACTGAAAATAATTATTAAAATTATCTATTAGCAAAAAAAAAAAAAAAAGTAAATTACTTGATTAAAGCTGTAAGAGATGTGAATTAAAAACATTAGAATTTAATTATATTTATACATTATATATGTAAAACGAATTTATATATGTAAATTACAAAAACTAACTTTGTCAGGTATTTCAAGTGAGTACATATAGATAGGTTTAGGTAGTTGACCTGTAATTGTAATTCCAACTTGTCTGCGTTATAAACTGCATATGCTATGTGTTATTTGAATACTATTATATGCTGCTTCGGAATAATTGTCTTAGTTTGTTAATTGTATTTTATATAGAGGGTTTGAACTCAGACTTTTACATGACCCTCAAGCATCCATGCTATCTCATACCACTGATGTTCTTGATCACACACATGTTGAAAAGATAAATAACCACCAATATTCGTATTTCGTGCCAAACCAGCACTCATCAGTTGGTCCAGATTATCATCTCCACACATATAATTGTATTTTATAATTTTGCAGAACCTTGTAAAAAGTTAACACTAATGTTCCCAGAAAATAAATTATGAAATGCTGATTTAAGGGTTAGCATTTTTTTCTAAGAGCTAGTTCTCAATTCGGAATGGAAATGAAAATCTTGAGTAGATAGCCAAAAATTTTTCAAGTAAAGTCAGTTTTTTTTAAGTGAGTGCTCTGTATCCAACTCAGTATATTGATTGAAGAACAGCAAGACATATATATATATATATATATATATATATATATATATGTCTTGATAAACAACTTTGAGTTATATATATATATATATATATAACTCAAAGTTGTTTAATCCATTCTAATTCTAAGTATCTTGATAAAATATCTTTTGCCATCTCTATTTTTTCATTTTATTATATTTTAAACATATTCATGCTATTGACATGAATTACATCACAAAAACAAGATGATGATTGTTATTACATTATCTACATATTTTGAAATTATTGCTTAGTTGAAAGTTACAATTTATAGTGGTATATGAAAACAATGTTTAATTTTTAAAACCTTAAAAGTTTTCATTTTAATTGTGAGATTTTTGTAAGCATCTCCAATTTTATCAAGCTATGGATTCCATTTTACTGGTAATAATTATATCAAATAGTTCACATTAAATCAGATCTATTTTAAATACAGAACTATTATTATTTTTTGCTTGGGTTTAATGACTGGCTCAACTATGGCTATCTATTTAATGATTTATGGTTTTATCATGAACATTATGACTAAAGTATTTGTATAAAAGTTTACCATTTGTTGTATATGGCAAGTTAATAAATTTTTTTATTATCACCACTGAGATTCCCTTTTAATTCTTTATTGGTTAACTCTTGATATTAATGAATCAAATATTGCAGAACACGTACACACATATATATATCCACATTGACTGCTCTTGTGTAATTTATATCAATTTTAATCAATCTGTGATTTTAACTGATGTAGTTAGTTATAAACATATATTCCAAAGTTATTAAGGGTTTGTGGCACAATAATACCGATTCTATTTATGACTTAGATTACAAATCTGATCTAAATTAACTTTTTTTTTTTTTAGTAGACCTGGCAACTGATATTTGTTTGTAAATCGGTGTTTAGCTATTCTTAAATATGTAAAATAAGAATTGAAAATTATTCAAACTTTTTCACTACTTGGCAATCGGTAAGGCTTGTTAGTACTGCCTTTTAATTTGGGGGCTGTTTGAGAAATCTTAGTGTTATATTTGTAAAAGCTGTCTTATCTTTTTTATTTCTTTTATTTTTAATATTATTCTTTCGTAACTTTATGCCATTATTGTTTAATGTGCATTTTTATTCCACAATAAAAGTAGGATTTTTTTCCCCCCAAGTAACAACCAATGACCAACATAGCTTTTTTCATTAATGGTCTGGAAATCGTTATCTAACTAATTTAATTAGATATCCATTTAGATCCTAGGTTAATCCGAGTTTCCAGATGAGTGTCGTGCTCTGAGTTAAAAATAAAAAAGACTATTATATATATAAAGACTATTGTAATATGATGCGATCTTAATTATTTGGAGGACAATGGGAGCTGATTTTATATTTACTTTAATCTTTGTAAATAGCAAAATCGCTAGATGATTCACTTCAGGATTTGCTCATTTATGTTTACACTCATTTTGTTGCATATATATATACACACACACATAAAACATCTAATGCTTGTTCATATATTTTAAAGATGAGTTTATTTTCTAATGAAAGTTTAATATTTTATAAGAAGTTAAAATTAATATCATAAGTCTATCTGTCATAGTACTTTTATTTAATATATTAATAGTTTTTTGCTGCAGTCATTATAAATATTTAATTTCATACGCATGCTTATTTTTTTTTACTTTTAAAATGTCTATTTTAGACGTGATGTTTTAAAAGCCTACATTGGTAAAAAAGAAAAAGAAATATAGCTAAGGAAAAAAAAGGCTACTAGCATAGAAATTAAATTACTGGTTATTTACATTTATCTCTTAAGTCGAAATAGAATTAGATTGAAATGAAATATAATTATGTTTATGCCATGCTTTCTTTCTATTCAGACACATACACGCGTTGTTATATTAACTAAATTTTTCTTTATAGTAATTTTTATTGAAAGTATTTGATCCTTAAACAAAAAAAAAAAGAAAAAATCGAAAAAGGCTTTATTTATTACTCGGGAGTTCATAAAACGTTCAGGTACCGGAAGTGCCAGATCTGCAAAACTGGAATCGTTACGAGGACTTTACGATTCAGAATGTAAACATGCTGCCAAACTATAAAACCACATAGGTCATTTGATTCTTGTTTAAATAGGACATAAAGACTTTTGCCATTGATTATATAAAGCCATTTATTGGTTAATCAAGCACATCTATCAACAGATATATATATGGATGAGGATCAAGAATTAAAATCACCTCTCGTATAGCTAGATTGGTCATGAGTGGTCATTAACCCAATGAATAATTTTATTAAGGGATAATTTCTATATAGTCTTCTGTATGTATGGAAGGTTATGTAAATGACGAGTTGAGCTTTGAGCTAGAAAGCTTTACTTCTTAAATCCACCTATCTTCTTCAGGATTGTATAGGACAAAAAATAATTCAATGGTTATTGCTTAAGAAATCATTAGATGTTTAAGCACGAAAGTGACAGATTGTGGTTCGATCAAAAGAATCTTTAGTTCTTGACTTTACCAATCTACTATTGTATTAAAGTACACAAAGCAATGAACAAAAAAAAAGCTAATGCTTGGTAGCTCATGCGACCTCCATTATCAAAAGTAGCAGGTAGTGCTTCATGTCAAAAATGCGTCTGTATGGCTATTTCGTATGAAGTAAAAGAAGTTAATGTAAGAGGGAATACATTATTACTAATTGCAAATTAAATTAGTTTAATTATGCAAGTATTTAAATATATCTCAATAAATTTAATAATTATTAATTCAAACAAACAATGATTGGTATATATTTATTCCTGTAAATATATTAGAATGTTTATGGGTGGGTTACTGAAAACCTACAGTGAACTAACTATATGTAAACTAATATAACTTTGTCAATAAACAAAATTACAGAATGAGCTCTCCTGTATGTTATCTTGAATTGTATATAAGCATAATTTCAAGAATACTGTAAACTCTTATGAAATCATTATGTATTAATATTTATATTTATTAACTGTTGATTCATTTAATATTCAGGGGTTGTTAAATATCAGACTCGGCCTTTTCCTGTGATTATTTACAGTGACCAGAATAGCTTACAGTTGTCCTGAAATTATGTTAATATGTTGGGAGTAACAAGAAGAGATTGAAAACGCAATGTATGGGTAAGAGAACAAACAGGTGTTACTGACGTCATTGAAAAAAATTAAAAGTTTGAAGTGGAGTTGGGCTGGACATGTTGCTAGAAGAGATGATAATAGATGGACAATTGAAATCTTAAACTGGATTCCAAGAGATTGTAAAAGACCCAGAAAGAGACCACATGTGAGATGGATGGATGAATTAAGAAAGTGTGCAGGAGTGATGTGGAGAAGAGAAGCTAAAGACTGGAGAAGATGGATTAAACTAGGAGAGACCTTCATCCTGCAGTGGATTGATAATGGTTGATGATGATGATGATAGAATTAACGCTAGGTGTTGTAACACATCAATAAATTGAATGCTTATATATTATCCAAGCTAAAGTACTACAGACAAGTTTATTCTATAATTAATTGTTTTTTTGGCAGAGGTGTATTAGTTTATATATATGTTGCCGAGAGGTTTTTAATAATTTCTGCATAAGGCATATATTAGAATGTGCATACTTCTTCAGTTAAAGTAATTCATATTAGAAATAATTAAGACAATTATTTTATAAAAATGGGTTAAATAATGTAATTTGTGAATTTTAATGTGAGATAATGATTTAATTTCTTTAAAGAAATGATGCAGTTTTAAAAAGGTTTGAGTTAATTTTTTTTAAACTTTGATTTTTTTTTTTTGAAAATTATTTTTTAAAATGTTATGTTAGTAAGATATTTTTAGCATTTAGGTAAACAAAAAGTAGTTTTTATTTTTAATGAAGTTTTCTATTTATTTATGGTTTTAAGACATCAATCTTTCAGGGTTAAATGAATTGGATATTTGAAAATTAGATAGATGTGCTTAATTAATTAATTTATGATTGCTTAAATGATGATTTTCTTATCAATTTCACATTAAGTATTCGTAATATACAATATCTTCATTACTACTTTTTATTATTTAAATCCATTACCAATCTGATATTGATGACAGTTTTTTTGAGTTTAATTCGGCCTCTGTTTCATAGCTCTTCTATTTTAAATGATTTAGCAAACTTTATTGTCTATCCATCACTAAGTCTCTTATTAAAGTCCAGTTTCAATTTTCAATTGTTTTTTATTGCCATCTTTTTTTTTAGCAATATATTTATTCTATGATATTACTGTCTCTGTTTGTTGTATCACCATTTCGTTTACTCCAATGCTAACATACATCTTTTTCATATTTCATTTGTCTGCTATCTGTATAGCTCTTATATTATTTTTAACTTTTAGACCCACGATTAAGAAGTGATAAAACATATTTGTTAAAATTCATTTTAAATATAAAAACGTTTTTTTTTAATATATTATTTTTTACCAAAGACATTGCATCCAACTTTAATAAAATAATTAATTGCATTTTTTATATTTTTATTTTATACTAATAATACAACAAATTATTTATAGTTGTAATATAATAATAATTTTCATTTTTTTCTTTTTTTTAAAAAAAACCATTAGATATTATGTTACACATTTTAATATCATCTATCTTTATTTCTATTTTTTCATTTTTATAGACAATTCTTATAGCATTTCTTGTATCTCTTAATTATTTTTACATACATATAAAACTGCATTATCTGCATAATGTAGATGAATTTAATAGTGGCTGTATTCTTTTACTGCTTTTGCTAATCTAATCCACTTAAAAACTGAATTAGTAAGAATACTAAATAAGTATGATTAAAACAAAGCAAGTAAAACATTAAAGATGAGTTTTATGATGATTATATTCATTCCAATCTGTAATTTACAATAATGTTCATATATATAACATAGTGGACACTTGTCTACTTAATATGATATCTTGTAATACATACTTGTATTTTCTTCTGCAATAAACTTCTTATTTTTTGAAAGTTTTTAATACTTTACCTTTGTAGCTTTTCATTGTATTGCCCTTAGCTATAGTCTTCCATTACTGTTGGGCTTTTAAAAATATAAATGAGGTCTCCAATTTTCTAAAAAAACCATACTCATATGCTTCATGAAATCTATTTTTAGAAAGTCTTGTCATTCATTACCCTCATTTATATAATCAAAAATAATGTAGTTTTACAATAGTAGGAGAATGTATCAATTAGGCTTATGATTTTACAATTTTATTTTTATTTTTGTACAGAGCAGTTTTAAAAGATATTTTTTATTGTCTTTACATTACAGAGGTAAGAAATGTGTATTAATTTTATATTATCAATTAGAAAAAATGGCATCCTGTTTTTTAATTCCTTGAAAAATATCAGCACATTGTAATGTGAAAGTTGATGTAAAATATTTTTTTTATCATCAACTAATATACATACATTCAATGTCGTAAGATTATTCTGTGAATTATATTTTGAATTGTAAAAAATACCACAATCTTTAGCACATTCTAAATGTAGAAGACAAGGAAATGAAATCCGTTTAAAATATCTTCTGATTAAGATTTGCACCACCATACTATAGTACATCTTGATATAGGAAGTGGTACCCAAAAATATCAGAATCATTCTCTGAAGAGAGATCTCATTGTAGTACATGCTTCTGCTGCTAGATGTCTGCCAGCTGTTGTTATTGAGTACAGTCATGGTTCCACATCGTAAATGGTTTGGTTAAATGCATTTCCCAATTTGTCAATATTTGTAATGATTGAAAAGTTGGAACAAAGTGAAATTCCTTTCTGTTAGGAAAAACAACAAGCAAAATGTTTGAAACAGCTTCAAGCAAACTGTTCTGGCAAAACACAAGTTTATAACTAGTTTAATTGAAGTGTCAAATTCACCACAAGGCAATTGTCATCCAATATCAAGATGATGCTAATTTATTTTGCAAATGGCATTGTTCATTCAGGATTCATTCATAATAATCAGGCATTTAAAATCTATAAATTGTGAAACATTTGCTTGATGTGATAAAATGAAAGCATTCCGATTTGTGGCAAGTGCAAGTTTCACCATGACAATACCCTAGAACACAAAGCCTTGAGTGTACAATAAGTTTAAATTAAAACAGTATGGCCCAACTTATTCATAAGTTATATTCACCCAATCTTGCTCTGGACAACTTCTTATTTCCATGAATGACAAAATGCCTCAAAAAGTATTTTTTTGTGGACTTAGAAGTAGTGAAGAAAACTGATATGAGTGTTAAAATGTACCATTTTGCAAGAGTTTTTGGAATTACTTCAAAAAATGAAACCAGTACATTGCATTAAATGGATTGTAGTTTGAATGAGATTCAATTTGTAGCCCCCTAAAATTATACACTTTTTATTACAAAATTCCAGGTTTTTTGGGGGGCTCTTCTACGTCTGTCCATTTTATAACTCTGTGTGTAAACTATTCTGAAACCATTGACATAAAGATAGGTTTAATTTTGCAAAAATCGAACATGAAAAGAAGGTAATTTATATATTATTAAATAAAATGTCATGTTAACAAAGAGAGTATTTTTTAGTTCAGGGATTGTTAATATTTAGATCGGAATATTTATGCTACGATGCAATTTTTGTATAAAATACATTAAGTAATAGGAAATGATATTTGTCATTTTTTTTTTATAATTATAAGAATAATGTATTAGAAAAAATTTAAATAGTGTTTACTTTAATGAGACATTTGAGTCTGTTTCATAAACAAAAGCAGCAGAACTTACTAAAATTTGAATCATTCATTGTGATGAATTTCATGATGAAAGTAATTTGCATAAAATTAAACCAGTATATTTGAACAATTAGAAAATGAAAGTTAAAAGCGACTACTGCCTCAATCTGTCAACTTTATTTACAAAATAAATGCCAGAATAAACATTTTTTTTCGTTTCACTCAAATTAAAATTTTTGTTATAATTTTTTTTTTTTGTGAATAGTATTGCTTTTTAATTACTGTATTACTTTAGAACAATAGGATTTAATTTTGATTTTTATCACCAAAGGTGCAGTATGCTAGATTTGGCATATGTGTTATAGGTTGGCCACTACTGGCTTAAATAATAAAGTTGGAGTTAGTATACATTTTTGTTTAATATCAGTTCTGATTTTTTCATCATCCAAAATATTTCCTTATATATTATTGTGTGAAAGCTATATAATTTGAATAAACTTTGATTGGCAGCTACTTAATTTCAGACAATTGCCACAAAGCTTTTACATTAATTGAATTACACGCCTTAACAACATTATTAAAAGCAATATGTAAATCATGCTTTTGATTATAATACATTTTATATTTTTTTGTCAACTAAAACCAAGCCTATATATTATTTCTTGATTCTCTAAAAACATATTGCTTTCAGTAATCATTTATCTATGACTGGAACTAATAAATTCAATAAAATTTTTGTATTTTTGCCATAGTGGTTGATAGTAATATTCCATAATATTATTGTAATTTTTATTTAGTATTCCCTTTATTTTTATAAATTGTAACAGTAAATCATTTTCTAGCAGATATTACTAAATCCACCACTACCTTTATTTTGCTGAAATATCTTATATAAATGCAATTTCTATCCACTTTACTTTGAATACTTTTTTGCATTTTTTTAATAGTATATATGTACACACAATCTTATGTTTCAACTGTCCTGCACTTTTCTTCAGAGCCATTCCTACTTTAATTTCTTAAAGCTTTTAAATTAAAATAGGAGTGGCTCTGAAGAAGACTGCAGGACAGTTGAAACGTAAGATTGTGTGTACATATACATATACAATAATTTTTTTTTTTTTTTGCTAAGTGTTCAAAGTAAGGTGGACAAATTGCATTTATATAGATAGCAGATCTTCATGGATTTATATATTTCTAAAATATCACAATAAGTTTGAAGCTATCATTTTGTTACCATATTTTTTAATTTCTGTATCATACCTTTTTCATTTTTTAATATTACAAAGATTTATTTTAAATTTATTAAGATGAATAGCTGTGTTCAAATTTAAATGGATACATAGGGTGAATGTATCATTTGAATTACAGTAGGTCACTATGATAATTACATTGTTAAAATGTAAAAAATTTAAGGCACTATTAATATATATTTCAAGAAAATCATGAAAATATTAAATACAATTTTAATGCATTTTTTGGTACTGAGTACTATTTTTACAGATAACTGTTATATTATTTTTGACAATTAGGTTCAGCTTGGAAACAGTTGTCTCTCAATCCATTTAATTTATTGTTTATGAATTCATTATTATTTAAAAAGTGAAAAAAGAAAATCTCCATCTGTTTGAAATATACTATCATGTAAAAGTATTGTATCATCAGTTATAATAGAATTATGTTATTGTTTTTCAGGTTTATATGTTATTTCCAGTGCATTAAAAAAAGATTACATTTTCAGTCCAGTTTTAAATCACTTACCATTTTTAAATAATTGTAGACAGTTATAGAAGATTTTTTTTTAAATCTTGATATTTCTTAAAATTCCATATATAATTTATTCTGGCTAGCAAAGAGTACCTCATGTTTACTTTTAATTATTCCTCTAATAATATGACCATTAAGCCAATAAACATCACATGACTACCACCCCTTATGCTTGTGTATAACTGTTGTTAAAATAGGCAAAACTCATTATACATATGCCACACAGAGAAATCTAGAGTAATCAATGGATGCCAGAAGGCTTGTGCATAAAATCCCCATCTAGTTTGGGGATATTGGATGAGTAGGCACTAAATGGGGATTTTATGCACAAGCCTTCAGGCATCCATTGATTACTCTAGCTTCATATAGTGAGTTTTGCCTATTTTAATATGATCATTGTTAGAAAATCCATGAGTCAGTCTAAGAACAGACTTACCCATATCTCTTCAAAACAAATTCCAGGGTCAAATGATTATTGTAAAATGTTTTGAAGATATGGAATCATCATCTTATTCACTTTTATGAATATTAATCTTTTGGTGACTCCATACAGTCTAATCACTTTGCTGCATTTTGATATTTTTTTTTCAAAATTTGATGTCCTTTAGGGATATTTTTTTAATCTCCATATTCAATGCATAATGACAATTTAAAGTCATTGATTATTTTTGTAAATTCTCTTTTAATACTTAGTTGTGATTTGCTGTGCTATTGTTATTCACTTTAAAATCCAGCTTATGTATATATTGTCAGATTATCTCTTTTGACAACAATTTGCTTATTTTTCCACTTCCTTATTTTAAATTCTTTAATGCTTTCTCATTTTTAATTGCACGTGTCACCTAGTCATTTAAACCACATTTCTATTCTACGTTCTTGTTATTTATTACTATACAGTATAATTGTTTGACAAATTTTATACATATTATGATAGCCTATCTTATTTGCGAAATAGTGCCATTTTTTTTTTCTTACTGATGAAATGATTTTTCTTTCTAATAGCAAGATGTTTTATATTTCTGAAATTTCTATTTCTTCTCTAGCTTTTTTTTTTACTATTTTATAATTATATATATTTTTTACATTATCATTAACATTTTTTTTATCTACCATTTACAGGATTTCAGATATTTTGTTCTTCTAAATAGCAATTTTAAAAATATTTTCAAATTTAAATGTCTAAATACTAAAATTCAATTTTCTTTCTAAATATAAATCCAGAAAGCTTTTTAATTTTTTTTTTTTTTTAAATTTTGCTTTATTTTTACTGAACTCATGTTATATTGAAATACAAGTACCTAGATGTAATTAAAGGGGGTTTGAACGCAGACTTTCAAGCTCCCTAATAATTTACTCTATGTATTATAATCGATACACATGACTACATATATGGGAAAAGATAAATGGTCTCCAATATTCATATTTCCTGCTGAATGAGCACTTATCATCTACCACACACACACATATATATATATTATACTATAATATTGGCATCATCAAGGGCTTTGAGCATTCTATCATCAGATTTTCAGTGATGTGGATGGCTGAAGAGTTGGAGAGTGGAGATGATTGAAGCCTATCCATTAAAGTGTGTAGATTTGTTATCTTAATATAAATCGAGCACTGATTTTGTGTGTATATGGGAGATGATGATCCGGACCAACTGATGAGTGCTGGTTCAGTATGAAATACGTTTATATTGGAGATTATTTATCGTTTTCACATGCATGTGGTCATGTGTATCAGTTACATTGGATAGAATGGATTACTGTAGGGGGATTGAATGTATGGGGTCAAATGAAACTCATGTTAATAAATATTATTTTCGTCTGTTTTGACTCATTTCATATGTTCATTGCCAATGCCACCACATGGGTAAGAAGCACCTATGTGCAAGATAAATTTTTGTGCCCCTCCTCCATTTTATGAAATAAAATTTGTAAATTAACATACATTTCCCCCCATTGCTTTAGCAAGAAAAACTTGAAAATATATCTTTAGTCATTTAACACGTTCGGTAAATACCTTATGTGTTTTATTCATTTATTTCTATAAAATAAATCTGGAGAATAAAACATATGCTAATGGACAATCCTGTAAAATTGCTAGTAGAGATAGGAACTATCTGCAAATAAGATAATGTTTTAAATATCTTAAATCTTTTTATCATATTTAAAAGGACTATCATCACTGCAGATACCCATGAAAACATAGCACTGCTCGCCTCTCCTTCTCAGCCAGTTCTGATATTATATAAGTAATTATATAATATTTGTTATTTATCTGATTATTAAAAATATTATGTACATTCAGAATATGATTCTTTGGAATGTTTTACTTCTGACTTCCATCCTACATAACAAGAAGCAAGGGGAGCCTGCCTTGTGTTCAATATTTTTTCTGAATTAATATTTAGATCAACTTTAGTCAGCAGGACAATAATTTATTAAAAGTAGTTGTTTAATTGTTTGATAACCCACTGAAAATCTCTCATGCATAAACTTATCCGTGCTTTCTATTAACAAAATTATATTCCTTCAATAATAAAATATTTGCACTATTGTTTAATTTTTTATCCACTGTGTTAAAAACTATAATTTATTATATATATAGTCCAATATTTTAAATTTTCATACTTACATTGTTTATTGATATAACATTATATTTTATTAAGACCACCAAATTAGATCAATCTTAAATAACATCGCAGATATACATCCCATTAACACTTTCATGTTAAGAAGTTCTTTATTTTCAAAATTCATTCATTATTTTAAATCAGAATCTCTCTGACACAAAACTTATTTTCATTCAATAATAAAATATTTGCACTACTACTTTACTTTTTAACAATTATTAATGTTCTTTTATATATATATATATAGTTTGACAATTAGGGATTTAGCCAGGATTTGTTTAAGGAAAGAAATTTTAAATTTTCATATTTAAATTGTTTATTTATTATACTTTTAGAAGATATTAAAATACCTTGTACTTTATTTTGTTTAATCTTAAGTTATATTTGGACAACTGCATTTGGTTTGTTCTACTAGATACATTTTTTTAGATTTTGTCAATAGTGCAATCATGTAGGTGTTTGCGTTAAATAATATAATTACCATGAAATTTGTTGAGAATTAAATATTTTGGTGTGCAGTAATCTCTTTAAAAATTATGTTTTTTACTCATTCTGTTTTTTTTAGATTTAGACTAGTGTGGATTATGGATCAATTACCAGTTTTTAACTAAGAAATGCATTCACAGAATAAAAATACAGTATCTAAAAAAGATAATATCACTATTAAAAATAGGAAAAGTTATTTATTAAAACATGCAAAAGGATGCGGCATAATAAAAAAAGAGAAATATAACATTATTAAAAAAATTTGGCACAATTGATCCCACATTTTACATTTTAGAGGTGGCCACTCACCTCTACTGCAAACAGAACAACACATTTAAAATCTATAAAATATTGATAAATATAATTTGATTGTATGCAGAATTACTGTAATTATGAGACAATATTTGTAAAACATTTTTTTTTTTACATAAAATTTTTATTAATTTCAGCAATGAAAGGGCATTATCCTGTTCGGTTTTGTGCAGTAGTAGAGTATATATGAAATATATTTTGAGGCTCGAGCAATCGTCACAATAAGTTTAAGTAAAGAAATATTCCTCTTATATTTGAATAATAAATATTTACAATAAGAATGTGTTTCTAAGAATAAAGTGATTTGGAAATCTAAACATTTACATATAATCTTTATTAATGATTGTGATAAAATGGCATCATTCTGTTTGGTTTGGCATAATGATAAGAGTATATATGTATTATATTTTGAGTTCATGCCTAGAAATTCAAGGCTCAGGAAATTGTCACAAATAAGTTTTTAAATAACAAATATTTACACTTAACACTTTTCTAATGATAAAATAATTCAAAATGTAAACAATTTTATTTACATATAAATTTTATTAATTATCTTGGTGTCTTGGCATACCTATGATGAAACATCTTTTTGCCCCACATAATCTTCCACCTGAATGACCCTGGTCATTGTAAAGCGAATCTAAATGCATCAAAAAGTGAAAAAAGAAGTGTAAATATGCATGTATTTTATGTTTAACACATAAAATTAGATATTTGATAATTATGTATAGTATCAATCTTTTTTTTTAAATTTTATTTTTCCAGTTTGATATATTTTTAGATTATCTCAATAATGTTCATATCAAAGTAGTCTGAAAGTAGGAAAAAAATAAGATATTTATTTATAAAATATTCAAATCACCTTTCACAATGTTAAGACATTAATGGGTTGCTCTGTTGTAGCGTATCATACGCTTGCTTCAGCTGCTTTGTTGAAATTTTGTTTTCTTTTTTAAATTGTGTGAAAATCATAAGCATGACATCAACAGAAATCCTGTCATTCATTGCTGCTTGAAAATCTTTTTGAAATGGCATATCTTGAGTTGAAATTGGATAAAATTTGAATTTTTTATTAATATTTTTAGTAATAAGTTTATTTAATTTTGTTCTTTTCTGCTGAGTTTATTAGTTTGCACAGAGAAGATAAAGACAGATTTGGCCAAAGTCAATAATAAAATGGATTAAAAATACACTGATAATTTACATTTCAAGGCCTTTAATAACATAAAAAAATGTAATCACGAAATATCAGTCGTAAGTATTCAATTTTAATTTTTTAATTATTTGAATAATACTTTAATTTTTTTTAATTATTTGGTAAATGAGCTAATTTATTAATGTGTTTGCGTTTGTATTGGTGTATCTGTGTACTATATAAATTATATAATACTAAATCATTTATGCTCTTTATTATACAGTATATAAATTTGAATTCAAATATAACAAAAGTGATTTCTGTACAATGTAATTTTGTGTCTCTGATCCAAGTTTGAGGCAACCTTATTTTATAGACATGATTCTCAAAAGGTTTAATTATTTATTAATGTGTTTATATTTGTATTAGTGTATTTGTGTTTGCACTTGCATGTTTGTATAACAAATAATGATTTACATATATAGAGCAATGCAATGTAAATTTTAAAATTGATTATCAGATGTACAGAAAGATTGCAGTAAAACAATCACAAAATTTACTGGGTATAGTACCATGTGAAAATATAAACACTTAAAACCAATAAAGAGAGATTTCAAATGGTGTATGATGATAGCCACAATGATTATGTATACACCACATGGAATTGTATACAGGCAAAGAGTCAAATTCTGATTCTTGCCTATGCTTTGATACTCATGCTGTGGAGTCAGTAGTTTTGCCATATCTTGCATCACATTCTTTTCAAGTCTATAGCTAGCAAATGAGCTATATGCAAATAAATTATATCTCTGTGGGACAATAAATATAACAAGATATCATCATTGGTATGCATAAAGAATATAAACATCACTCGTGTACACAAAAAATATATAATGAAGAGATGAAACTCATTTTATCATTGATACAGACAGTGGTCTATATTATCTAGTTTTGGATAGACAAAAAGCCAATTGCTCTGATGACAAATTCATATTCACCTTCAGGAAATGATTTGTTTTGTATCTTTTATTATGATGAATCTTTTTCTTATAGACACCTTTGAGATTTGTTGGACTTTTGGGGTACAAGATAAAAATGAAGAATTCTTATGCGAATAGTTTTGGAGATTCTGAAGCTATGGATTATCTCAGGTAAGAAGTATTATATATGGTTTGAAAGATAATTTTGTGAGGAATACAAAGAAATTATCAATAAAAATGTAATTTAAACTTAATGGTAAATTAGAAATTATGAACAAACAATAAAGTAATAATTAGTCGGATGTTGAAATTACTTATTTCCTTATTTTTTAAATGGTAATCACTATTTGTCTTTGCCTTGTTGTTTTCCTTAGTTTTTCTAGTTTCTACCAATGTAAAGGTTTTTGCTCTAATATTATTAAAACTGAAGTTATGTCAGTTTTTTTTAAAAATTCAATATGGCGCCTGGGTGTTCAACCACTAAACAATCTCCTCTGTGATTAAATATAAAGTCTGAACTTCACACAGCTAAACTTAAAAGGATACCCTATATTTATTCACATAGAGTATTGCTGAAATATGTTAACATCATGAAGGGTGATTTGAAGGTTTTCTATTTTAGCTAGCTGTATGCATTTTCTATTTACTTATGTATGGGATTTTTAAAAAAAAACAAAAAACAGGAGAACTAAGAGGTTTTATTGATGAAAAATATTTTCATATATACATTACTTGCATTTATTGTTATGTTTCTGCAGAAAATGCACTGTTGAATTGCTATTTATTTCTTATATATGTGTTGCTTTTAGTAGAAAGTATGTGACCTTTTTATTGATCTGTGTTCACATTTGAACCATTTTAAAGTCTGTCAATCTTTTAAAACATTTTGTGAATTCTATCGAAATTCATTATATTATTTTTGAAAATTAGAAATATTTGTAAAATCTCTCTATCTTTGCATTAATGCATACTTTTTATATCTCACTAATTGAAAGTCACTTCCTATCTTTACTCTATTAACAATATTAATCGTTGATTTTTTTTTATTATAAAAAAATCTAATATACATTTTTTCTTTGTTGTGCAAATTCCACAAATTTATATCTTTGTGTTATTTCTAATTTTTTATATAAATTTACACAATGCCATTTTATCTTTCAATCACGTTCCAATTTTAGCATCTTTAGCAGTAAAATCGACGTCTGTCTTGACAGTTTAAAATGTTGATTGATTTGTTTAAAAATACACACAACTATATAAAAGTTCTCTATTTTTTTTATTTATTTTTAATCAGCACTTGTTGAGACATAAACCTAAATTATCTGATTGAGGTATCTTCAATATATTAAATAACTAATTTGGCAACACTATTTGAAATACCATGAATTCCACTACATTTATGCTTCCAATATTTCTGTCTTTTTAATAAAATATGTGTCCACTTTTTAAATTAATTTTTTTTAAAAGTTCTTTTCTGGACTTCATACTATGTGTCTCACTTCATATTAGACATTTTTTTTCCCATAATGTGCAACCTTCCTTCATTTGAAGCTAATATATAATTGTAGATAACTAAATAAAAGGTCATTATTAAATAGCAACCTGGATTCATAACCTGGTAATTTTTAAAGCATCCACAATTGCAGAGTCTAGAATATGAAGTAAGTTTTTTTTCTCTCTTATAATTTTCTTGAAATAATATTGACTGACTCTCACTGTGGATTTATTGAATGTTAGAAACTTTGTACAAATTACAGATTAACATTCAACATATAATTGTTCTTATGTGAAAGCTGTTTAGAATATTAATGAAGATTGGTGAAAGTAACTCAAGTCAATTGATTATTTATTCTCTGCTGGGTCTTATAAGTTAATAAGATGACCTGAACTATAGTGGGAGGAATTGTATTTGCTTAAATTAATGGATTATCAAACAATTGCATTTAATGTATGGAATAAACATCAACCATTAGGGTATTATTCCCTTATTGCTTCCTAAAGGATTAACTTGCTCATTTTATGAGAAATCACAATTCAGGCATCAGTGCATGGATAACAGATTTTATAATTATTGATCTATAGCCACAAATATGACAAAGACATTATAACATGTTAAATAAATTTTCTGAAATGGATTAATTTTTATAACTGTGCAAGCCGGAATAGAAGTAATAATAGTAATTTACTACAAATCTTTGGTAAAATCATTCGTTTAATCTGTGATTCAAATCTTAATTTTCAAATGGATTTTTCCATCACATGGACACTTAATAGAAGAGCAATACAGAGACTCCAGACCACTCAAAGAAGTATGGAGAGATGCATGTTGAGAGTAACAAGAAGAAATCGAAAACGCAATGTATGGGTAAGAGAACAAACAGGTGTTACTGACCTCATTGAAAAAAATTAAAAGATTGAAGTTGGGCTGGACATATTGCTAGAAGAGAGGATAATAGATGGACAATTGAAATCTTAAACTGGATTCCAAGAGATTGTAAAAGACCCAGAAAGAGACCATGTGAGATGGATGGATGAAATAAGAAGTGTGCAGGAGTGATGTGGAGAAGAGAAGCTAAAGATTGGAGAAGATGGATTAAACTTGGAGAGACCTTCATCCTGCAGTGGATTGATAATGGTTGTTGTTGATGATGATGATGATGATGATGATGATATATTATTAAAATTATAACCAGTAAAACATCAATAATCTTTGGATGCTGCTTCAAAAGTGTGATATGCCAAATATAATGCTTTTGAATTGTGAATGGAATTTGGGGATTACTTGTTAAAAGTGATTTTCTTTGAATTTTATTCTGAAATTATGGAATTATTTTCTTTAAATTATTATTGTTGTAATTATAATATATAAGAAGGTAAAGCTAACTACTTTCTATTATTAGTGAGACATGAATATAAATGTAATGTCTGCTGGTATATTTTGTTTTGGATATAGGTTACATTAATTTATATTAATTTATTAATCCTATAAACTCATTATATTTAACTTAATTTATGTTTTATTTGTTTCTTGTTCTCAGCTTCATGTTATTTAAACATAAACATCCTGAGTAGATAATTAAATTATCAGGGATATTTATTTTCATTTTGCCTAGTAAATATTATATATAATTTGATGGTTACTATACTGTGCAGTAAAGCACTCTGGTGGTATTAATAATTCTGAACTTTATCTGTTAGTTGAGGTTTGCTCCTAACTAAAATTTGAAACTTTAACATATAAGCTAGATAAAATAGCAAGTCATGCTAGCAAGAAATTCAATAGTCAGATTTTATGAAGTTATGTACTTCAATAGCATTGATACAATTACTAGATAAACAATTTGCTTGTTCTTAAAAGGGTTAAAGAAGTAGAATGATTTTAGAAATGAGGTTGCTATTGGACTAATTATCAAAATTTAAGGACATTGTGAAACATTCCTCTCCACTTGTAATTAATGGTAGGCATTGAAGAACCCTCTCCAATATATGGTTTTGTATTTGCATTATTTTATTGACTATACACATAATCATAATCCAATGTTAGATTATTGAGAGAGAACAAATAATAATATTTGTAATCATTTTGCAAAGAACCATTGATATTAGAAGTACGTTTATAGTTTGCTATTATTATTATTTTAATATAATTGTTATTAATAATAAAGTAGTTGTTATATTTATAATACCATTGTCTGTCATCACTGAAATCATCATCTTTTACACATTATTGAAATAAAAGAGGTCGTACTTCCACTTTGTTAAATTAATTTTCTTTATTGGTTCCGTTTGCATCATTTATTATTTCTGTCTAGTTGAAATACAGAATTCAATAAGGTGTGTGGAGGTACAACACAATCCCTTTGAAACCATAATTATATCTTGAATAAATTAATTCTAATATTTATATTTCATAAAATAAATAATTTAATTAGATTTACTTTAGGACCCTGAGAGAATTAATTGATTTAACATTGCTTTTAATCTAGGAGTGAGAGTTAACTGCTAGTCGTATCTGAATAAACATATTCATTGTACATTGCTATACAGTCAGTGCACATAAGAACAGATTAAGATTATTTTTGTAAATCCATAAAAGTATCTTAAGGTATTTAACTGCTATAATAATTATATATATTACTATTTTTTATACGATAATTATTTATTATTGTTGTTAACCCTTAAACCGCTAATTATATTATTGGTTGTATGAGGTAAAAATCAAATCTTTTAATTGGCCAACTCACAAACTGAAGACAAAGCCTATTGTTAAAACATATTCGCCTATAATATTAAATTCAACTCAGATACGTTTATAAAAGTATATTACTAATTTTTCAGGTTATGAAAGAGAACGAAAGTTCTTTCAAAAATAAATTGCTATTTATTTATTATAAAATATATTCAATTTCGGCAAATATAAAGCGAATGTCTAAACAAAAAAGTGCTGACGCAAACGCTTTTTTTCAATTTTACGTTCTGGAAAAGTAAAGATTTCTTTTTGCTAAATCTTAAATATTTTTACTAAAATCTTCAATATTTTTTGAAAATAATTTTGTTTTTTTTGGTATATTTTTTAAAAAACTAGTTTAATTTCTCAAATTATATTTTTTTAATACTTAAATTGCATTCGAAATGAAAATCTCAGCGTTTTTCTTTATTTTCTTTGATCAGGCGGTTTCTTTGTTCTTTCCAGCCAATCAGAATGTCTTTTTCAGCTGAGAGTCAGCTGACAGCGAATCTCTGACAAGGTTCTTTCTTTGTTTAGTTTAAAATGCGTTTTTTTTGATTTTTTACTTGTAAAATAATTCGGAAGAGGGCACCATCTTACAGAACTTTTAAAAACCTAATCAATACCTATCAAATGAATATTTTAGCATAAGAACTAGCAGAGTTAGAGTGACGTCAGATGTTGACGAGATGCCTCGTAAGAGGCGGTTGAAGAATTAACAGGGTAAAACAAATATATGTTCATTTTAGTTTACTTTCCGTAAAAGTGCACCCAATCTCAAATTTAATTCACATAAACACATTCCACATAAACACATACATCTTAACCCATCATCTTTTGCTTCTGCCTGATTGTGACCTGAGCTTTGGATTACAATATATTGTAACGGGCTTACACATGCCGTTACATTATTTAAAAAAAAAAAAAATAAAGTATAAATGTTCACAAATAAAAGTTAGAATTAAAAATTGAAAACTAAAAGTTTGCAAAAACATTTATATAAAAATCGCACAGATGGAAAATTATTAAAAGAAAACTTTATTACAGAAAAAAAAAAAAAATTTTAAAACTAAATTTTAAGCAAAAACTTAAAAGATTTAAAGATAAATATATATATATCTTTAAGAATGTACAAGAATTAAATTACTTTCTATTATGTTAAAACTCAAAATGGAAATGATTGTTGTTTTTAATTAATCTAAAGTAAAAGAGCCATTGGGGCAAATTTATAATTAAAGGTCAGATAAGAGAAAAAAATTAAAAAAAAAAATTGCATCACTCGCTTGTGGAAGGTCAACCAACACTCGGACCCCAATGAAGACCACTGGATCATGAAATCATGATCGGTGAATTCGGAGGATTAATATAAAAAGAAAAAAAAATCAAATTAAGGATAGTTCCAGCTTGGTTTTTGAGGGGGGGACGACTCACTTTTCACCCTCTTACTATTTTCGAAGGAAGAGACTATTGAAATATGAATGGTGCTATTGTAAACCCCGAATCATATGGGTCCTGCAATAAAATAGTTCCAGGATTAAACCAGCTAAGGCGGCCTAGATATTGATAACTACAGCATAAACAACGACCTGTCTTCCCTGAAATTATGAATAATAAAAGACTTCGCGGGAATTGGCACAAGAAACCATGGAGCTCCTTTAAAACGATAAATTATGAATTCTAATTATTATAAATCTTGACTAAATGAACTTTAAATCATTTCTTAAATGATTAAGGCCTAACCAAAGTTTAAATCATGAACTCTTATCTGATCTACATGGAATGTTAAATCAATTACTAATATTTTAAATATAATTGTAAATCAATCATTTTTATTAATTTATTTCTTATAATTAATAATGATGTTATATATTAAATGTATATGTATGCACAGACCTCCACACTTGGCATCTATCGGTAAATATGACATCTCATGTTGAGGGTCTTAATGTATTTACCTAGGCCTCCCCTAAAGTTTATATTTGTGAATTTGACACCTCATGATGAGTGTCTCAAGGAACTCAATAAGAGTCTAACCTTTTTATGCATTCCTATTAATAATAATAGAACTAGAATAATTTGTGGTGGATGATCATGTTGCATATATGTATACATGTACATGCTCATCAGCTTTTAAAATATTAAAGCTTAAAATTGGATGTGAATGGCTGCATGGATTTGTAAGTTGTTAGGTGCGTAATCTATGTAGCGTATTTACGTCTATCAAAATATTAAAATATATAAATAATCTCTCTCTGTGTGAACTAAAAGTGAAATTTAAATATAATAACTATAAAAACTAAACTAAAGTAATAATATTTATTCCTCAAATTCAACTTTATATTTGTGTGATAATAAATATTTTTGCTTATTATTACTGGCAGTAGTTTATTTATTCTTTTCATTCTTAAATATATATATTAATAATTTAGATTATAAAGCTTAGCTATTCCGTTGAGTTAGTGCCATGGGCTAGCAGTTTATAAAAAAATGGGATCTTACCAATACGTATCTGCCAACTATATAAAATTTTCCAGGTTCAAATGGCCTGGTGGCGCCCTGTATGGCAGATATGTAAGAGTCTTTAATTCTTGACTGTTATAATATATATATTATCAGATTATCTCTGTTTGCCAACATTTTCCCTAATTTTTCACTTTCTTATTTTAAATTCTCATAATGCTTTTTCATTTTTAATTGTAAGTCTCACCTAGTCATTTATATCACATTTTTAGTCTGCTTTTTTGTTATTTATTACTGTACAGTATAATTTTTTGATAAATTTTATATGTATTATAATAACTCATCTTATTTGTGCAATAATGTCATGTTTATTTCTTACTGGTGAAATGATTTTTTTCCTATAGGAAGATGTTTTATATTTCTGAAATTTCTATTTCTTCTATAACTTTTTTTTTTTTTTTACTCTTTCACAATTGTATATTTTTTATATTATCATTTATTTATTTATAGGATTTCAGATATTTAATTCTTCTAAATAGCAATTTAAAAAATTGTTTCAAATTTAAATTTAAAAATCTGGTAAATTTTAAAATTCAATTTTCTTTTTAAATGTAAATCTATAAATTTTTTAAAATCTTTTTTCTTTTTAGATCTTGCTTTTATTATTATTTTGCTCTGTTTGACTCGTTTCATTTGGTCATTGTAAAATAAATCTAAATGTACCTAAAAATGGGAGGGAAAAGATGTAAGGAAATGTGTATTTTATGTTTAACACATAAAATTAGATATTTGATAATTATGTATAGTATCGATTTTTTATTAATTTTATTTTTTCAATTTGGTATTATTTTTAGATTATCTCCACAATGTCCATATTAAAATAGTCTGAAAGTGATAAAAAATGATAAAATTTTTATTTATTTATTTCCTGCATTCATTGTTTTGTTTCTGGTGAAAATTCATTGTTGAATTGCTATTTTTTAAATTTCTTATATATGTGTTGCTTTTAGTAGAGAGTATATGCTATTTTCTTATTAATCTGTGTTTATATTTGAATCATTTTAAAAATCTGTCAATCTTTTAAAACATTTTGTGAATTCTATCGAAATTCATTGCAGCATTTTTGAAAATTAGAAATATTTGTAAAATGTCTGTATCTTTGCATTAATACATACTTTATATCTTAGTAATTGAAAGTCACTTCGTATTTTTACTCTATTAACAATATTAATCTTTGATTTTTTTTTTTTTATATAAAAAATCATAATGTGCATTTCTTCTTTGGTTTACAAATTCTGAAAATTTATATATTCTCTTATTTTTAATTTTTTATATAAATTTATTCAACGCGATTTTATTCTTTAATCTCTTTCCAATTTTCGTAGTAAAATTGACATCTATCTTGACAATTTAAAATGTTGATTGATTCGTTTAAAAACGCATACAACTACTGTCTTTCCGTCAAGCATTGGTGGTCGAGAGGGCAGCGACAGCTGCTTTACAAGCAGTTGTCCTGGGATAGTGGGTTCGCTTCCCGGCTGATGCTACGACACATGAGAAAAAAAAAAACTACTGTCTTTCCTCGAAAATAAGACACTGTCTTATATTAATTTTTGTTCCAAAACATATTCTAGGGCTTATTTTCGGAGAATGTCTTATTTTATTCATGCACAAGACTATTTATTTATGGATAAGAATTTACATTTATTCAAAAGGGTATACAATTCTATTATTTCTTTATTTCACATGAGTGTATAATTAATCTGTTATAACACACAATGTATATAATAATAAAGTTAGCAATTCCAAAATACACAGCAAAAAATTGCAAGAAATAAAATTCTGAAATAATTTCTTTATTTTACATGAGTGTATAATTGTAAGCAAGTCTGTTAGAACCCACAATGTATATAATAATAATGTTAGTAATTCCAAAACATAAGCCTTTATGGTTAATTTTCATTTTAAACAAAAAAAAAAAGAAGAATGCATTTGACAATATAGTAAATACTTTCTTATCACTAAAGGTTCACATGTGTGTTGTGTCTACATTCTGATTGGTTATTTGGCAGGCTTATGATCGGATGATCTTAGACAGAGCAGTGCTGCTGTGATTTTATTGATATACATTAGTGAGACAGAGAAATAACTTTTGTAGAGTATTTTATTTTATTTTTCTAACTAGGGTTTATTGGAATAGGGTTTATATTACAAACATTCTAAAAAATCATGCTAGAGCTTATTTTCTGGTTAGGTTTTATTTTCGGAGAAATGCGCTATTATAAAAGTTCTCTATTTCTTTTTTTAATTAGTATTTGTTGACACATAAACCTAAATTATCTGCCTGAAGTAACTTCAATACATTTACCACTCTGTTTGAAATACCATCCATATACAGATATTTTATTTGCATTGAATGCCACTACTTTTATACTTCCAATACTGTATTTCTGTCTTTTTAATAAAATATGTGTCCACTTTTTAAATTAATTTTTTTTTTTACTTTTCTGGATTTCATACTATGTATGAATGATGTCTCACTACATATCAGGCAATATTTTTTCCAGAATGTGTAATCTTTCTTCATTTGAAACTAATCTGTAATTGTAGATAACTAAATAAAAGCTCATTATTAAATAGCAGCCTGGGTTCGTAACCTGGTAATTTTTAAAGCATCGGCAATTGCAGAGTCTAGAATATGAATATTTTGTCTCATATATAAAATATAAAGGGTACTATGGGTGCACACACTTAATCACTCACATACATTATGCTCTCAATGAAATCCAATCAATATTATCATGCAAATATCAGGCATCTAATAATTAAAGAGAATCATGTTTTATTATTCTTTAAGCTCTGATTTTAAAATCAACAAACTTACCATGCTGATATGTATTGATTAGCAGCTATCCATGGTTCTTACTTTGTAAATAATTATAAGGTAGCAATAGAGGCTATAAAAAAGTTAAATAGATTTTAGACAGAAGCGTAGAGAATTTTGAAACTAATATTCCATATAACATTTTTTTAAAAAAGAACCAGTATGAATTCAATAAATAATAAATATATATGTTCAAAAGTTTATTAGAAATATGTTACAACATGGTATTACTCTTTCATATTAGCTCAGTCATATGATAAACATCTATCAGCATTGGAGTCGGTCCAAATCCCAATATGGATGCATTTTATTTAATAAATTTGCATGTTTTTTTCAGTGTTATATGTCTTTATGTTTAAAATTATTATTTACAAACTTGCATTAAATTGTTATTGGTTTACATTTTTTTCATCACTCTTGTATATATTGTGTGTGTAAGTTAAAAAGGTCACTGCATGTGTATTATTATTAAATTACTTAATACTTAGAACATTTTTTTCATTCTACTCCAGATTAATTTGTTGAAGCTTGAGACTACTCAATAGATACTAGATATTGCTGTTATTACATCCACATCAGCCATATCACCAGATTACTTTCTGGCTTATTATTTTTATCATTGAGTAGTTTTGGGATTAATGTATCTGCACTTCCTGGATTTAACACATTTCTCATTCAGAAACCACATTATTATTTTTTTATTATTATTACGATTACAAATAATCTGAAATTTGAAAACATTACCATTTTGAAACAAAAAATACTCTTCTTGTATATAAAAAAAAGAAGATTGCTTCTGAATAAGAGATCATAAGCCAGAATCTAACAATTAAATGTTGATGTAACATTATCATGATTACCTATTGATTGCACAAGCTTACAATATGTGGCTCTTGAGTAAAATGAAGAGAAGCACTCTTAACACTATATAAAGTAGTCACATGCAATCGTTTAACAATTTATATCTAGTCTGAAAATATTAATTTTCTAGATATTAATTTAAATCATGTTAGTTTCATAAATAATTAGATACTTAACATTAACCTGTAATTCCTATTATATTGTTTACAAATGTACAGATTACAAGCAAGTATTTATTATCAAATCTATAAAAAGTATTTGTTTTACATAAATATCATTTCCAATTTGATTTTTTTAATAAGAATTATTTATAATAGATAATAAAATATTTGTATAAAAAATTAAAAAAGTATACCTATAAAATTGCAGAACTGAAGAAATTTTTTTTATTTAGTTGATTGATTTCTTACAATCAGTTATTATAACAAAATAAATTTGCTTTTCATTATAATAAGTTTTCACATTTGACTATAAGTAGAAAAAAATTAGCCATTTAAAAAAATGATTTTTTTTGCTGTTCAAACTACAAATGGTATGAGGTACCACTAAATCACAAAAGGCAGGATAAAATTTATATTACATCAGCTATTTCATTTTTGAAAAATAAATACATAAAGGTACTGAGATGGAACCTGTTCTGTTAAAAAAATAATATGAAATTAAGACATTTGAAAATTGATAACAGTATAATATACTACCTGTAATAGTTGCTGGCAAATAAAAAGAGAAAAATACATCACACACTGAATCTGACAATGGAGATCAAATAATTATTCATGATATCATGACAAGGTTGCAGTCTGAGATTGTATTTTTTTAATAAGTAAAAGATTATAATCCAAAAACAGTGTAATTTGATAATGTTTATTGAATTTGGAAAAATATAGTTTTAAGATATGTCAGATATTTTTTCTAATATTTTAAAATAATCAGCAGTTAATTTTTATATTGAAGAAATATACTTATGTACAATAAAATTTATATAATTTGAATATTGATTGTTGGACGTTTTATTTAATATGAAGTCTTACATTTTTCTGTTAATTGTATTGTAAATTTAGAGTTTAAAATTTCGAATAGTTGGAATACCATAAAAATTTGTATAATTTTTTTTTTAATCTCAATATTTTTTTAAAGACAGAATTTTTTTAAAATATTTTTTTGATTTAAAAGTTAAAATATTTATATTGCTAGATTGCATTTGTAAAATTTTAAATGAAATTATTTTATTTTATTTTTTAATCAAATAGTTATTTTTTGATTGCATTACCAATTTGTATCCACTGCTTTAATAAATGAACAACTATTTGTTATACATTTTTTTTTTAAAAACTTGTTCCATTTAAAAAAAAATCCACCATTTTTTAAAAAAAGTGATCATTTTACAGTATTACTAGCATAACAGAAGCTGATATTATAAGAACAATATATCTTTTTTATAAAATAAAATGAAAAAGAAAGAAAAATTAGAAATTTTATTATATAATTAAAAAAACTTTGAATACATGTATTAATAAAGAGTACTAAAATATATTGGCGGCATACATTAGCTCAAAATCCAATTTAATTAACTAATTTTTATTTAGTAGATTTTAAAGAGATTTGCTAATTCATCTAAGTGTACCTTTCTCCTTAAATATAAACAATCTTGCCAAAAATATATCCAATCATTATGTATTTAAAATAATCACATTCTATAGTAAAATGTACCAAAAATAATTGAGAAATATGAAAATTAGCCAAAATACAATTTATTATTTAATTTTTATGTAATATTTTTATAATCCTAGAATTGTTAACTAATCTAAAACAAAAATAACCTTTATTGTAAATATAAACAAACAATCCTGGAAAAAAAGTTTAATTCTTTACATTACTAACCCATTGTTCTGAAAGCTCACTCTAGTGAATCTTATATTAAATATTCCCCCATATTTGAACATTTTATTTTTGCGAGTCTTATATTAAATATTCAACATTTTATTTTTGCAATTAAATCATTTTCTTATATAATGAATTTTAAGTTAATTTATTACAAATGTAAGTTTTAAAGTGACAACAATCCTTAAAATAAACATTTTATGTTTTAAAAATATGAAAGTAAATATCTAAATGAAGTTCTTAGCTATAACAATGGAGCATGGCATCATTGGATATAATTTATCTATTAAAAAAGTTTGAAGAACAAAATATTTGACATTTGAATTTTATGTTATTAAAAGAAGAATATATTTAGGGTTAGTTATTGTCAAAGAAAAACACCATTGTAAAAGTTAATAATTGTTTCTAAAATTTTAAAAAGTATTTTATTTACCATTTTGACAAAAGTGATTTATTTTTATCCAGTAGAAAATGCCTCCCATTTCCATACCAAACTGTTTAAGACTTGTCTTTTTTAAAATAAATTGTTTTCAAAAACAATCCCCCTTTAGAGATGGTTTAAAAATAAGTTTGTTACAAAAATATTGCATCATAACTTTTAATTTGTAAACAAATTATTAAAAATTACAATTTTTCTTTAGAATTCAGTTATTTCCCCTTGGTCTAAAATACTCTGCCAGTCAGAAATTCTCATTTCTATTAGCTTCTAGATTACCTCCCTTATGGCACTGTCATGCTAATAATGTCAATCATATAAAAGGTTCATATAATGTTGACATATTCAGACTTTGTATTTCAACTAATATGTTAAAATTGTCTCTGTGGGAAAACAATGTAGAGAAGATATAGAGATTGCCACCGTAATGTCAAAAACTGGTAATCTGCATGAAAATTCTTATTTCTTCTCAAATGAATAAAACGTGTACTTTTATTTTATTTAAAATGGCAATCATAGTAGACTCAATTTTCTAATTCTTTACAAAAGCAGATAAACAAACATTGATGCTGTAATAAATTAAACCACCAAGCATCACATGATAGTCTGGGGATATTGGATGTGATAGTCTGGGAATATTGGATGAATAGGTACTAGGTAGGGATTTTATGCACAAGCCTTCTGGCATCCATTGATTACTCTGGATTGCACTGAGTGGCGCTACTGTATAGAAAGTTTTGCCTGATGTAATAAATTGTATCAAAATAAATCAGAAAATTAATTGTGCTAACTTTAATTTTTTTTCATTTTTTTTACATCCTTTAATTGAATAAATTATGATTCCACAGGATGTCAATATCATCAAAGTGATTTTAGTATGGTTATTACAAGCAGTAAAATGTTTAAAATTATCACTAAAAAACACACCGGTATTATGCTTATTAATAAAATAATTTGTATGCTATATTTACACACAGATTATTGTTCTTTTTAATTTTAAAAAAATTAGCTACACTTAGTAAACATTTATTAATTATCAGCTTTTCTCAAGTTTAAACTTTTTATTATTATTGGATATTCAAGATTTTGGAATTTAGAATCTATAATGTGTTAAATTTTTTACCATAGAAATCCAGCCATTGTAATTGCATATTATGTATGTATATATAATTATTGATTTTTGAACATGTTTTAAGGAACTAATTGCCCTTTTTATACTTTTTTATATCTTGGCAAACTAATTTTATTGTTTCTGATTAAATTAAAAATGTGAATTGAAATATTTCAACTCAATTGAAATAAGCAACCAATATTAAATAATTATTTTATTCTAACCAGTTTTCATCCAATATTAGAAAAAAAATCTTATGGTCAAATTCAGTATAATATTTATTATATTTATGATCATTGTTAAGAGGATGTAAAAAGTTATATCTTGAAAAGATTCTAATATTGGACAAAAACCAATTAGAATAATTATTTAATATTAGTTGTTTATATTAATTGTGTTGAATTGATTATTAATAGTAATTATGGAAACAATATTATGGATAAATTCAGTATAATATTTATTATTGTTAAGGATATCATTTAATTCAAATATGAAAAAAAATTAATTGTATTTTTTTTTAATTATTGTTTTATAAAGTTGAAAAAAACCAAAAAACGTATCTGAAGAAAAAAAATTGTAATATTCTATGAATTACGTTTTTGATGTATTTGAAAAATAAATCATAGTTTAAACCTGTATATGTATAAATCTTATTCTTGGAAAGTTTGTTCAGACAAAATATTTTCAGAAATCTGTATGTAGATCTATATTAACAATGAAAAATTTTGACAAGCGTTGGTGGTCGAGAGGTCAGCACGGCTGCCTTACAAGCAGTTGTCCCGGGTTAACGGGTTCGCTTCCCGGCCTATGCTATGACACATGAGAAAACAATGAAAAATTTAAAAAGGAAAATTCTTGATGTGAATAAAATTGTATAAAAATACTATTGAAATTGTTATTAAAAAATGAAATAGCTGAAAGTGATTATATTTCTTGTTTTTATTTTGAATTGAAGAATGTTTGAAAAACGTTACGCTACTACTTTTCTATTTTTTACGACTCCTATTATTTGGAAATATTTCATTTTTTTGAGCTATTTGTCTATAGATGCTAAAGGGATGAATTCGTACCAAATATGAATTATCATTTGGCATTCAGTAATTTGCTAATATATATAAAAAAATAATTTAAAATATTTTATAAATGAAAAGTCTTATTATAGATAGTTTTGTTTGAAGTAAAATTTGTTTCAAAAATTTTTAAAATTATATTTTGAAAAAAAAAAAAAGAAGAAAAGTTAATTGATACAACACACACACACACACACACACACACACACACACACACACACACACACACACACACACACACACACGTAAAAAAAACAATTTCATTTTTCGTCTTTTATTTTTTCTTTAATCATGGGTAATTGAAAGGATTAGTGTATTGCCAAAAACCATAATCATTTAAACATTTAAGATCAAAATCCAATTTATAAATTATGAAATTAGGATGATATATATTATAAATTATCACAGACACTAAACGTTCTTTTTAAAGTTTTGCAATAATTAGTTGAATGGGGAAACGATGGTGTGTGTGCTTATATATATATATTACATTTTGGAATCTTTCCAAATTATATCTTGTGAATTTTTTTTTTTGAAAGATAACAATTACCCATCTTGTTAATAGTTTTATTTTTTTTCTCCATTTATTTTTTTATGTAAGGAATTCTGTTAAACTATTTTAGTTTAAAACTGTTAGATGTAATTATATGTTTCATTTTGTGTGGTTGACATATCTTTGTCATTTATGGATTTGTTGTATTGCTCACGTTGACCTCAGTTCTTGAAAAAGCTCAATCCATAGAGGGGACACTAACTAACAAGATGTTAGTCATTATTAAAGATTATTGTATCTTATTAAACTCTGACCACCAATTATCTCTAGTTGAACTAAGACTTTGTTCTTTTTTTTTCCAGCAGGTGGAGGAAGTTCTATTTCATTACAGATAGATACTACAGTTTGTTTTTCTGTCTCATTAAAAATTAGTAAAAGCAAAGATAAAAATCGGACGGATGAAATTGTAAGTTTGATATGAGTTTAACATTGTTATTGATTTGAATAAAATAATGAATACATTTTGAAGTTAGAAAAAGTGCTTCTATTAAAATACAATTCTGTTGTAATTATTATTTAATAATATAAATATATTTAAAAAAATATTAAAATTTTGGTTATAAAACAGAATTGCCATGCATATTTTTTATAATAACAAATCAATTGATTTTTTATCTTCTATCTTATTCTTATTATTCATTTTCCATCCACATCTTTCACTATCCTTTCTACTTTTATTACTATTTCCCATCACATTATTAACCATTTCTATTATAAAGAAATTATGATCACTATTACATACTCTCTCTTCATTATCAAACTTTTTAATTTTCTATAATTTATTCATTCCATTTTTCTCTACTAATATATTGTCTATTGTGTGAAATATATTATTTTTAGACCATGTGTATTGCCTCTCACAAATATTTGGTAAACTTCCATGTTCAAATTCACTGCTCTGACAAATTTTTTTCAAAAGTAATCCATTCTTGTTACTCACATCATCAATATTCCCATTCATATCCTCTATAACCATTATTTTCTTTCCCTTTTTTTAACTCGATATATTCTTAACTAGGCATTCATGTATACTACTGTTCTCCATTATAGTTTGACTATCTTCAGTTGCCATATACACTATAGCCATCATCCATTCTTGGCTTCCTAACCTTATCTCAAAGCACAAATGTTCTTGACACTTGACAGTATTTAAATATTTTTCGACATTACTCCTAAACCACCACCCCTTTTTTCGTTTTCTTTTCTATTTATACCCTGACATACCAAGTCTTCCAGTGTAGGTTCTTTTTTTTCTCCTACTACTGCTAATACCTCAAGCCCTCATTTTTAACTGCTTTGTTTAATTCTGGTACTTTTCTGGTCTTCTACCCCCCCTTTGCATATTCAAATATCCAATTTTAACAATTTCTTTTGTACCACTCTTCTATAAATTTTTTTGACTCTTTCTTCTCTATTACATTTGTAATTAGCTTGTTTATTATTAGCTTTACAGATCTTTTCCTTTTCCACATCTACATTTATATCTGAATCAGCTATCCTTTGTTTACTCCATACATCCTGTCCATTTTTAACCTTCTTTTTAATAATGTTGTAATTTAAAAACCTTACCCCTCTTTATAAGTTTCCCAGACTACAATATTTTTATAAGTGCAAGAGGATCTCCACAAGAGGCATCTAGCAGCAGAAGCATGTTCTACAATGCACTCATCCTACCGATAATGATTTCAAGTTTTGTGGGTACCTCCTCGTAATGTCATTCTAAATAACATATCTACTTAAAACATTACCATTTATATTGACTTTATGGAAGATCTTCATTAATTCAGACTTATTTAAGTTTATTTAAATGCATATTTTTTAAACACTATAAAATGATTTAATTTTTTTGATTTTTTTTAAAACAAATGTAATAATTTTTCATTTGATAAATTAAATTAACTTCTAGATTTTCGAATTGGAGAATAATGATTAAACTTTAAATATGTCTAACAATAGTAATGATAGCAAGAAAAGAAAAGTGTTTAGAATGATAGAAAAGATTATCTGACAAAAAAAATTAATACCTTTTTCAATAACCTTTGTATTGTGGATAACCTAACCACAGCAAAATGATAACTTTCAATATTAATAGTGATTGTTTACTTTTATTATACAGTTTAGATCATTGGTAACATAATGGATTTGAGAATTTAAGATTACTAAGTCAAAGCACAACATATTTTGATTTTTAAATGACACATGATTTCTTAAGCAAAAATCTTTATTTTATATTTATTAACATATTTATTAATTTGATCAGTAGTTATCAATAGATAGTGAAGAATGTTTATTATCTATCCTTGTTTTCAATATATTTTAAATCATAATTTGGCAAAGGGAATCACTAAAATATGTCTTATAAAAAGTGACTCGAAGAAAAAAAAAAACAACCCCTGCAGATGAATATCTAATGCCTAAAACTTATCTACAGAAAATATTTTTTAAAGTAACTTCCTCCACCATTAAGATTATTAATATACTTTAAAAAATTATTACTTCAGTTATTTATAAACTTTCTTTGATTGCAGTGCACGACAATATTAATTTATCCATCCCTTATAATAACCTATAATTAAGCAATTTTTAATATCAGCTTATAGTTTTTGATTAATTATGCACTTCTTTTTTGAGTTGATGTTAAAGTAATCCAAATATTATCAATTCAACTGGTATTTTTAAAATAATAGATTTTTCTATTTATAAGTATCCCTAATATTAACAATTACACAGAACTAAATAATTTTTCTAAATATTTATAACTAATTAATCCATCCCAATTCTTGGGTCGACATAAATTTGAATGAACTACATCCGGGTCTCGTTTTATGCGGATTTATTTAATGCGATTCATGTTTCTTTTTAATATCTTTGTATGCAGTTTTCTTTTATGCGATAAAAATTATTAGTTCAGAAGTCGAGCTTCGATAATGCGCTATTACTTTAAATATTATAAATTTTGCGCACTCACATGTCATATTTAAAGTAATAGCGCATTATCGGAGTTCGACTTCCATCTAATAATTTCAATATTTTCAGCGCTTTATAATAGTACTGCAATAGATTTTATGCAATAAAGAAGTTCAGAATTCACTTAAAATCAGGATTTCCCCATTTTATATACACCCATTAAATTTTACAAGATTATAATGTAAATCTGTTCAAACATTATAGATGCCCATACTATGCCACATCCCATTTCCACAACATAATCTTTGTCAACTCTATGGCCTTTATATCTAAATCCCTCTTATCTTTTCACAACCCCAGCATAAAAACCAATAACTCACTTTCTGTATAATCACTTTGTTCATATCTATTCTCCCATAACTTCATTATCTGTACCCTTTCTGCTTTCAAGCATTTACATTCAATCAACAGATGCCTAATATTTTCTTTATCTTCCTTACACAATTTGCACACTAAATCACCCATAGTTTTCCATTTACATGTATATTCTGTTGTTGCTAAAGATCCCATTCCAGCCTTAAACAATAAAGTACTTTTCTGACTATTATCATAAATTAACTCGCATCCAATGTTCCGTTTACTTCTATATATATTTAAACTCTTCTTACCCTCCATACTAGTTTTCCATCTCTCCAACTCCCTATTTTTTATTAATGCTTCTATTCTTTTATCCCATTTCTTACCACTATAACACTCAACAATCCTCCTAACACAATCATCCCAACTTTTATACAAGTATACTGATATAAATTCTTTATCCAAATCTTCTGCATACTGCATTACCTTTCTCACACATCTTGTTACCTGCCCTTTACTCATAACCCAATTAAACACTATTTTGGCTATTCTTTTACTATCCATAAACTGCAACCTACCAAACATTTTCATTTTACTTTTTGCATCTCTCATATAAAAACTTGACCATCCCATTTCTCCTTGAATTGCCTCCTTTGCTATCCACATCTCTGCATCTAATGCATGTGTTCCTACTTCCCTTTGTACTTTCTCTAAATAATCTAAAACCCTTTTATTAACACATAATGCATCATTACCATATGTTAACCCTGCTACTGCAACTCCCTTCCATACAATTCTAGCTACATCATATTTATTATATGAAAATACTGTTAATTTCTTTACCAAACCCTTTTTTTTTCTTTGCTTCATTTACCAATTTTTTCTCCCATTAATCCAAGCAATTTTCCTGATTACATAAGATGATTCCCAAATACCTATATCTATCCACCACACTTAACTTTATATCCCCGAATGAAAATTCTACATCTTCTCTTTCCCCAGTATTAACCGTCAGTATATTTGATTTTTTTTCACTAAATTTAATCCCCATCTCTTTACCCACCCTTGCACATGTCCAACATAATTTCCATATCTTCTCTTCTTTCTGCACACAAAAATATATCACCCACAAAAAAAAGACCTGACAAAGTATATATACTCCCTTGCCACCTATTAATGGTATCTCTATCCCTCTTCCTAGTCTTTCTATTGCTTTCTCCATTTCACTCATATACAACAAAAACAAAATAGGTAACATAGGGAATCCTTGCCTTAATCCCACCCCATTTTTAACTTTAACTGATTCTATATCCCCTAATTGGTAAGTATAATAATTATTTTCATATAATTTCTTAATAATATTTACTAAAGCTTCATCCACTCCCAAATTTGCTAACCTTACCCATAATCTATTTCTATTTACTCTATCATATGCTTTCTCTATATCTATAAAACTCATATATAACGATCTAACTGAATTCCTAACGATCTCCATAAGTTGTGTAACTACAAACAAACTATCTCCTATATGCCTATCTGACCTAAAACCTCCTTGCATTTCCTCCACTACATTATTCTCTTCCATCCATTTTACAACTCTTCCAGCTACCATATATGAGAAAACTTTATATAAAACTGATGTTACCGCTATCGGTCTATAATTATTTAACTTTCTATGATCCTTACTCTTTCCTTTAAATAATCTTATTCTTGTATTACTACAATTACCCGAAAAAACTCTCTTCTGTGCCATCTTATTAAAACATGATAATAACTTTGCTTTTGCTCTATGCCCTAAATTCATACCATCTCTGCTGCCCACCCATCTAAACCTCTCGCCTTTCCACTTTTCAGTCTCTTCCCTGCCACATTCAGTTCATTTTTTGTGAACCTAATATTCCCATTACTAAATGCTTTCATGTTTTCTATCATTAAGTCTTTCACATCCAACATCTTTTATATATCCATTACATATCTATTTAAGATTCTCTCTAACCTTCTTAGAGCTACACTCTATTCCCTCATCATCTATTAATACTATCTCTCTTTCCCCAACATTTCTCCTTTTAATGTAACTCCAAATCTTTTTACTCCCATCTCTTCCACTTTTATTAATATCCTCCAACAATTTACTATTCAACTTCATCCTCTGTCTATAATTATCCATTTTAGCCAACTTCTTCTTTTCTAAGTACTTTCCCCATTTAATATTAATATCGTTTTCACTCTTTTTATTCTTAATAGCACACTTATATTCTTTGCATGCTTCTTTCCTCTCTTTTACACTTTTACTAACTCATTTTTTTATTACTTTTATTCTTCTGCATATTCTCAACTAAAACCCTATTTGCCACTTTTTCTATTTCTCCTCACCAGTCCTTATACTCATCCCCAACCAACTGTTCCATGGTTTTTTCAACTTTTATCTTATACTCTTCCAATTTATTCTTATCATTCACTCTCCATCCACATCTTTCACTATTCTTTCTACCTTTATATCTATCCTCCATCACATTTCTAACCATTTCTATTACAATAAAGTTATGATCACTATTACATACTCTCTCTTCATTATCAAACATCTTAATTTTCCGTATTTTATTCATTCCCCCTTTTTCTATCAATACATACATAATCTATTGTGTGAAATATATTATTCCTAGACCATGTGCATTGTCCCTCATAAATATTTGATAAATTCCCAATGCTCAAATTTACTCTTTGACAAAATTCCTTCAAAAACTGACCATTCTTATTATTTACATCATCAATTTCTTCAATATGGCCATTCCTATCCCCTATAACCGTTATTCTCTTCCCCGTTTCTTTAAAACTCTGTATATCCTTAACTAGGCATTCATATATACTACTGTTCCACTCCATTACAGTTTGACTATCTCCAGTGGCTATATATACTACAGCCACCATCCATTCTTATCTACCCAATCTTATTTCAAAGCACAAATGCTCTTGACATTTAACAATATTTAAATATTTTTTCGATATAACACCTATACCACCATCCCTTTTTTTCTTTTCTATTTATACCCTGCCATACCACCTCCTCCAAAATAGGTTCTTCTTCTCTTAGATGAGTTTCCACTACTGCTAATACCCCATGCTCTTCATTTTCAATTGCTTTATTTAATTCCAGCCACTTTTTTGGTCTCCTACCACCTTGCTTGTTCAAAAACCCAATTTTAACAATTTCTTCTTTCCTAACTACTCTTTTATAAATTCTTTTGATTCTTTCTTCTCCATTACATTTATAACAAACTTTCTTACCATTAATCTTACAGAACCATTCCCTCTCCACATTTACACTTATATCTAAATCAACATCTTTTGCTTATTTCTTATAATATCCCATCCATTCTTCTTCATTTTGATAATATTACAATTTAAAAGCCCACCCCCCTTCAAAAGTTTTCCGAATTATATTCTTTAAATATCAGACTTCCTAAAACTTCACTTCCTTGTTTTCCTAAGTGCAATCCATCTTTACTATATAACTCCCTCTTTCCAATAACCAATCCCATACATCCACAAACACATTATTTCTCTCACACAATTTTTTCAATCTCTCATTTATAGAATATGCCCTATCTAACAAATGCCTCTTATCAAATCTTGGTAATACTCCAACTACCCCTACTCTTCCTTTAATATCCCTCAAATTCCTAATCAATTCTACATACTCTTTTATTACTCTCCCTGATGGCTCTAACAAATTATTAGTCTCTACTATAAGATATACATCTCTACTACCTTGCTTTCTTACTTTATCTGTCACATCCCTAATTTTAGCTCCAGGCAAACATACTCTTACATACCTGCTTCTATTTTCCCTTGCAATTATATCCCCACATTCTCTTATTAGTGAATCTCCTATCAATACTGTCTTATATTCTCTGTAACTATTTCTACCATCTTCTGGACCTTTTTATCGAATTCTTCCTTGTCATTTCTACTCAGTAATTCCTTAATCTCCTCACACTTTGTCTCTAACAATTTTAATTTTACTTCTACATCCTTCACTTCTTCCTCTATCTTACTTATTCTCTGGCTAACCATCTCCATTGCCTTACTACTTTCTCCACCCATATTTCCTGACACTGCACTAAAACCATACTCTGTCCTATCTTCCTTAACTATATTTTGCTCCCTTTCCTCTGACTTTCTCTCTATACTACCCACACTTAGCAACCACTTTCTTACCTCTTTAATCACATTTACCCACTGACTACATAACCAGCAACCTGTTACATCCTTCCTATTCTTATTCAAACATTTCAAGTGATACACCTCAGCACACACTGTACATTCTACCAGCGCTCACCTAATTCCTTTCTGCCGATTGTATATACATTGTGCAATACAAATGCAATCCATATTCTTATTTTTCAAGCCACCTATTCTATATTTGACTTTATAATACCTTTCTTATTCTTCAAACACCCTTATACGAAAAAATAAAGATAAAAAAAAATTTTTGCTTTTTCCCAAACCTGATCAAACTATAACCACGTTTTTTCTAACGTTAGTCCTCCCATCGTTGTCCTTTTTTTCAAAATAAATGTCTGTTTTAAAAATTAAAAAACCTTCAGTAACAAACTTAACTTACTTAACTAGAACAAATTAATTTTACATACAACTTTTTTTTTATAAATATCCTTATGCTAACACACATTCAACAAGAACAACTTTTTTTTTTTTAAAACTTCTATACCTAAAATGGCGAACGAAAACCTTTCAAACAATTAAACATAAAAAATTTCAATCTTTCAAATAACTCACTCTCTCGATCACAATTTATACTTTCATACACAATAATTAGTTTTTATAATTATGCTCTCAAAAGATCAATTGCCCACGTAATCGACAACTAGCATAAAAAAAGATTTTAAAAGTATCAAAACCTATCTTACCTTTTGGTCTAAACCATGATGATGAGATAAAGCAAGAGGTGTCTATACTAGTGACATCTACAGTAAGTTGCTCTATTTCCAGTTTTGAACCCCAAGTCTTATTGATAAACGCAAAATCCAGAAAATAGCCTGCTCTTGTTTTATTATGTATGTTTTACATGTATATGCTTGATGCACTTGTATAATATTGGCTATTTCACAATTTAGTAATTTCTGTCAGAAGGGCAGTTTAAATTTTCACTGATATCAGACTTTATTATTTTACTATGAATTAGTAATCAAATAGTCTTATCACTGTAGAGGATATGGGCTTTTAGCTCTTCAGTCAATAGTTTTAATTAAATCATAATGAATAAATATAATGTAATAAATATAATAATATGAACACATATTTTAAAATAATAAATCTATATTAATAAACCTCATTGATTGAGTGCTACATTTCTACTTTGCCTTGTTTAAAGTTTGTTCAACCACTCTTCTTAATTTATGATTTTAATTCTTTCCTATTAGAAAGTGGAAGATGGGGGTAAAACCCCTATCTAATAACTGAATATGTTGATAACATGAGATAGCAATTGAAATAAAACTAAATATTTTTTAAAATATTCAATGGAATCTGCTATAATAAATTAATTCTTTCCAGAAATGCTATTTATTATATTATTTTTTATTGTAGCTTACATTAAAATATATTTAGGAATAATCTAGTCAAAGCCCATGGTTTTAGCCAAAGTTACCATCTAAAACATTTAAAGAGGAAAAATCAAAAATATTAATGTAAAAATACTCATGTACATATTGTATAATTACATTTTAATAAAACTAAAATTCATTTTTAAAAAAACATCAAATTAAAATATAAACAAATTTTTTATTATGGACCTATTGATTTCAGAAATTTCACTTTTTTGCTAGATAACTATTTGATATCAATCCTACCTGCTCTTACAACATCAATTGTCTTTTAATGTTATGCAGTCATTTCTTTCCTAAGTCTGGTGAACTATGCTTTTCTGACAGTAAACTCCTTCAACATTTGGGCTTGTAAACTTAACTAAAGATTCTTAAATCAATTGCTTTATCTTTTCACAAATGATTACCTCATTAATACGATCAACTGCTATATGCTTTTGATTAATCCAGATTGTAGCAAAAACATATCTATATGTTTCATAATATTACAGTGTAAACTACTTAGTCCAAAATTTGTTTCACTATTGGTGTGCTTTAATTCATTTTTAAAAACAGTAAATTATTGATTAATCATATTTAGAATTTAAATCACTGATCAATACTAGAGCTTTCTCTTTTAGAAATTGCCTTTTTTTTTACTGCAGTACTGATCACTTGTTTGATTTTGTTTTTATAAATCAAGATTAAAAGTAATATTTGACATGCAAAAATAATTAAAATAACATAAAGCTGAGCAAATTGCAAAAGAAAAACTAAACAAAAATAAGTTCAAAAATTGGGATATCTAACATTTTTTTCAAAGCCAAAATGCTGTGAAAAATCTTATATGCATTGTTGTTTTATTAGCCAGTAGCAATTATTGTAATATTTTCTATGTCAGCCAATGGCATTCAATGATTTAGTGATGATATGCTTAATACTTAGATTTATACCATTTTACTGTATTTTCATTTTGAATTTTTTTTAAATTATCAATATTAATCAGTATTATTTAAATTTTGCTTTTCTGGCAGAAGGCCAAACTTATTATAGTATATACAACTAGGAGGATACTTTTAAAGAAAAATATGTACAATATTTTTAACATTATAAATATAAAAAGGTAAATAAATTAATAATGAAATTTTATGAAGTTAAGATGCCTGAGATTCTATTTGTTGCATACTTTACATTTGTTGTACAAATTTTAATTTAAAGAAAAAAGTATTCATTCTATAAGTCTTTTTATGTTAGATATAACTGTACTGTGTTTCAGAGAAGAACAAAAAAGGGGGTGGGTGTAATCTCAGAATAAAGTAGAAAAGAAAAAAATCAGTAAATTTGTAAAAGTATCATCATTATTATTTCAAACATTACCATTCTTTTACGGGAGTAAGATCTTTCCACTTAATTCAATTTCTCTACTTCATGACTTTTTCCTCACATTCTAGAAAACTTTCTTATCTCATTTCCTTAAATATGTTCTTTCTAGTTTTTTACAATCTCTTGAGATTCAGTTTAAATCTTTAGCCTTCCTAGCAAAATGGTCACTTCAGGTTCATTTCTTTGTCATAAATCTTAACTCACTGATACTTGTTTGCCTTTTTAAAGCCATATTAATTCCTATACATATTTTTATATTTGCTTATGTAATCTGCACTCATTGTATTTATCTTAATAGAAACCTAATTTTTAGATTTATAAAAGCATCGGTGAAGCATATTTATTAAAACTTGTCCAAGCAAATAAATATATTTTATTTCTATAAAAATCATTCTCTTCAACTTAAATTCTATGATCAATTTCATTAAATACAAAGTATTTGTAGTTTTTTTAAAATTTACCATTAGTTTTTTATTTTTATTTTTCAACAGTCTTTTTCTCTTTTCTCTTTAGTTTACATTTTTGCTTTTATTGTATAACTCTTGCAGCATTTCTCAAAATGTTGAAACATTATTTGCAAAGCAAGCACATATCTGTAAAATCCAACTAACAATCTTATTTATTTTTTTAGCTTTCCATAAAATTGTTAAATATTTTGAAGAGAATCATCCTCCTATATACTATTGTTAATGTAAGTCTTTTTTGTATGTCCATGTAGTCTAATAACCTGTGCTGCATTTTTAAAAATATTCTTCAGAATTTTATATTTAATAACAGCAAAATTCTTAGTCACATGATTTTACATCAATCGATAAATCCATTGCAAAGTATCCTCTACTATTCAAGTTTTTCTTTAATTTTCCTTAATATTTAAATGTAATCTACTGTGCTACAATCATTTTAAAATTGTGTTTCTTATTTTGCTTGATTTGAGCCCAAAAGTTATTTTTAGATTTGTAATTGTATTAGTAAAGATTTTGTATAGAACTGATGCAAGACTAATAGATTTGTAATTTCTAATATCTTCTTTTTCACTGTTTTAAAATATAGTATCTTTTATATTCTTTTAATCATTTTGTACATCTTTTTCTGTTTTTTATTGCATTTCCTCATGAGTTAAAAATTCAACATTTTAAAAGATTATATAATTGTAGAGATTTTTTATTTGTAAGTTCTTCTTTGAATTCTATTTACTTATATCATTTTTATTTATAGTAATAAATTAATCTTTTTTGTTTAGGGGAGAAATGATTTTACTTTCACTATCAAGATATTGATTTTGTATTTTTGAAAATTTTACCTCTTTTTTTCTTTATTCACATTTCCCCTTACAAATCTTGTTTTATTTCATTGAATTGACAATGTAAAAACTGGATTGCATATTTGAAAAGAGATCTTTGTATTTTGAAGTTTTAAATTTTAGTTTTTACATTTTTTGTCAGCATCTTTTTTATTTTATCATTTTACAGAATTTCAGATATTCAGGTTTTTTGAATGGATCTTTTTAACGACTCCTGCTTTTTGTGTAGATGTCCTTAGTGGTGTATCAGTTATCTTTTTATTAATGTCATTCAAATCTGAGTTATCTTCAGAATTTATTAATTTTTTAGAATGCTTTGAAAATTTGAAATTCAGTAGTTTATGAAGATTGGAGATACACGTTAAATTTCTTCCTTCCTAGCTTTAGTCTTTATAGCTCTGACTTGACATTTATCATACTTTCTAGTAATTGATCACTTTTTGTCTTGAATCCAATTAAGTGCATTGCAGTCCTGAAATGCACATTATATAGTATTCAAAGTATAATTCAACTTTATGGTATTGTCATTTGAGTACTTCCATATTCATTTCCACTTTAAAATTATTTTTTTTTTTTAAAAAAAAATTGTAATAAACTTGGATTATCTTTCTGCCTATTGTACATATCTTTACTTTTTCATCTTTACTTTCTGTTTTCATATCCAAATATTTTTCTAGAACTTTCATTTTTTCTTATTTTGTAATTTTTTCATTAAAATCTACCAGGACAATTTTAAAATATTGTTTGCCCTGATTAAGAAACTTTTAGTATAGTTGCATAAAAATTATCTACTTTATCAAAAGGAAATTTGTTGCTACTCATTCTATGTAAGTGTTGTTTTTTCATCTTTTATTTACAATGGATCTTGTCCAACATGTGATATTGATATTTCTGCCTTTATTGTAAAGTTGATGTCGAGTTTTCAAATCATTTGTTTTTTTATTTTTTTCACAATGTCCCATTTAGTATCAGATAGTTCTTCCAAATAATGTAATTTATTTATTAGAAAGATTTATAGTTTTAAATAGCAAATGGAAATTCATAATTGATTGGCAACCTATATTTATAATCCAATGACTCTTAGCACCCCATGCCTTTAGTGATTGGTTTTACACTTTATGAGAACCATAATTTATTTTTTTCATGACCTATATATATAAGCATTTATAGATATATATGCTTATCCCTTGCCTTCAAGAAAATCAAACCAAGATCTTAGTTAAGAGCATTCAAGAACCTGAGAAGGTAAGATGATTGAATTTTTGTAGTTTTAAAAATCAGAGTTAAAAGGCAGTAAACTCATTATGGAGGTAATGATGATTGGGTGAGCAGCCCATGTGGGTCATTAACAGTGGCACTGAAAGGAATGTATAAAGGGAGCATTATGAATTTATTTTTTTAAGGCCCAGAGGAGGAATCAAAGAGTCGGTCTCTTTCGAATTAATACCAGATTCCTTTTTACAGCTTTATTAAATAGAAAAAGTATTGCAAATTTATATATTAAAATGTGTCATTAATTATCTTTGATCAGTTTTAAATTTTTAAGTTTATTATTATTCAAAACAGAAAATTGATTATAAGCTACAATATTATTTTTAGTTTTTTTATAATTTAAGAAAATTCTTTGAGATGAATACAAATCAAAGATATCAAATTTGAGTTATATTATTTAGTTTTTTACAAGCATTGTTTGAAAATTTTAATCGTATAATGCAAAAAAAAATCTATTTCAAAGACATTTATGTGAAATATTTACTTTTGTAAAAACAAACTATGAAAGTGTGAGTTCATATTTGACAAATTATAAATTAAAAAAGAACAACAAAGTATTTAAAAATAGTGTGATTTAATTGACAATATAACATTTGTATTAAGTTTTTTTAATATGGAAATCTGTGAGATATAAAATACAAATATATAGTCGTATTTCTTATTAAAATATATATTAAACAAGATTATAATTAAAATAAAAATGAAAAATGGGTTTGTATTAGTCCGGATGAGAAATTTTAGTTTTCATTACTTATGATTATTTATCATTGGTAAATATTTGATAGTACGTTTTATTCAATTATTTAAGATTTAAACTACCAGGCACTCTTATACCTGGAGCCTAATTGTAAATATAGGGGATTTGAACTCAGACTTTCAAGCCACTTCACTATCCACACTATTTCATATTACCGATACACATAACCGCACACATGCAGAAAAGATAATCACCAATATAGGTATTTCGTGCTAAACCAGCACTCATCAGTTGGTCCAGATTACCATCTGCCATACATATAATCAGTGCTCATTTTATATTAAGATAGCAAATCCTTACACTTTAATGGATAGGCTTCAACCTACTCCAATCTCCAACTCTTCAATCATCCATACCATTGAAAATCTAATGATAGAATTCCCCCAAATCCCCTGCTGATGCCAGTATTGTTGTCATGCTCATGTTTAAGTAAACTTAACTTTCAAAGATTTAAAGAATTATTTTTAATAAAGTTGTAAATAATAGTTCCACTTTCTGTATTAATGTCAGTTTTATTTATGTGACAAAAGATGGCCATATGTAGGTCAGTGGTAGCTAAAAGTTAATAAAGAATGTATAGTATTGTATAGTAGATATAAAAATATTTTAGAGATCTTTAACAACTTATTTCTCAAAAGTTAAATTTACTTATTTAATTAAATAAAACATATTATTAAATATGTAGCAATCATAGATAATCATAATTATTTTAATGAAGGTTAAAATTTCACTTTGGACTAATACGTAAGTACCGGATTTATTTTTAAAACTCTGAGGAATGTTCAAAATAGATTATTATGATAGAGCTAAGTGAAAATAAAAATAAAATAATAGAAAAATTTAATTAAAAATTTATTTATAAAATTAGAAGTTTTATGCAAATTAAAAATAAATAGATATAGTTTTTACAAATCAGAAATCTATAGAAATAATTATTCTATAACTAGTGAAATTTTTGATATGAATGGAAGGTCCATTTTAATTTTTTGAAATTTTTGATACACTATTTAATCAATAATTATATTATAAAGGTTATTCAAAAAAGAGAGATTGGGTGGGGGATAGAAATAGTTTCACTTGTTAAGCAAAATAAAACTAAACTTTTTGTAGTGATCAAAATTGTTAATTTGAAGAATGCAGTGGAGATATAATATCTGCTATATTTTGTTCCAAGCCCCCCCCCCCCATAATTGTATTTTGCTTATAATAGCTCACTTTTTTTTCATATGTCAAAGCATCAGCAGGGATGTGAACCCGGACAACTGCTTGTAAGGCAAGTGTGCTGACCACTCGACCACCAATGCTTGACATAGCTCACATTTTGTTGATTGATTAGAAGAGAAAATTCATATTGCAAATGTATGCGCACACATATATAACATACATGCTTTTTTATATGTATAAATTAAGATTATAGTATTAATAATAAAAAAAAAAGGTCATTAATAATAAATTGAAGGAACATATGTATATTTTATTAAATGTGTTCACTCATACATTCACTAAAAAAATAATAATAAAAAAACTCACTGTACCATATTTAATTTTTTTTAATAACTCAAATAGTAAAATGTCTCACTTTCATTATAAATGAGTATACTCTGGACAATATATATATATATTTTCAATACCTTTTTTTTTTTTTTAAGCAAGAAATTAAAATTTTCGTTTTGATGGTTTTAAATCAGTATCAATTTTAAATATGTTCTTAATTTTAAACAAAACTTTAATGTTATGTTTGGAAAACATTTTATTATGCAAAATATTGCATGTCAAATTGGGAAAGATTAATAAAGGAAGAATAAAATGTATGGGCTTTTAACATAAACCGAAGAAATTTTGTTAATAAATGTGATTGTACGCAGCTCTCCGAGACAGAAAACAGCTGCTGGCATATTGTAAAATTTATTTACAAATTTTTGTGTTTTTTTAGATGGAAAAATGACTGCTGGCATATTAATGCTTTTTTGTTTATTTATTAACATTTTTATTTATAGGTTTTTATTTTGCCCTTTTTTTAATATCACAGTTTAAGTTAATTAACATATCTGTAATGAAATAAAAAAAGGCTGCTGAATTCACATTGAGTAAGGTAAAATCATATGATAGAATCATGTGATATTTTATTGGTTTTAAACTATTTTTATTCACTGGACACTATAATGTATAAAAACAACCATATTTTAGTTCAGTGTAATTATACGGACAAATTAGCTAAGATTGAAACATTTGTGTTTTTTAAATTGGGCTGATAGCTTAATAATGAAACTGAAAATTAGATGATAGCTGGCAGAGGAAAGATGCATCTAATCCTAAAGGTTCAGACACTTGTCCAAAGCTCTTCACTGATGAAAAGTATAAGTTTGAAACTAGTCTCTGGATATTGAATAGGGTAGCAATGGATAGGGATTTTTAAGCCTTATCATCTGCATCTGTCAATTACTAAAGCTTATGGAAGGTGGCATAACTGTGACAAAAGAAAAAAAGTATGGTGCTGAAACAACATTGAGTAAGCTGAAGTCACATGATATTTTATTGCTTTTAAGGAAGTTTTAGTGTAAAATGCTTTTTTAAATTTATGCTTATTAACAATTAAATTGTAGACATTTGAATAAATAAACGTTTCCCAAACTTTCTGCAATATTTTGATATTTTTTTAAAAAAATTTTAAAGAGTATTTTTACCATGACAAATATATTATCAAATCAACCCACATTATCAAAACAAAAATAGTTGTCCATTTTACCGCCATCTAGTGTAGATAGAGTAATAAATAAATGATTACTAAAATGCATGTATAATTCCTATACTTAGTATTTGAGCAAGTCTGGTGTTCACAATTGGCAGAAATGCATATATACATTGAACAACCGTATGTAATTCCACTTTATATAATCAACCTTTAAAAATTTGAAATTCGAATAAGTTAAGGTGATTGTTGGATGGATACATGCATTACTTCCAACCTTGAATCCTAAACATCATTGATAAAGGCAAACTTCAGAATCTGATCTCCAAATACTAATGGTAGAAATTGTAAGTGAATCTGGTAATCACTGATTATTCTAATTCACAGGTGGAGCATTGCTGCTTCTGTTTTACTGGTTATGCTGATTATTTGAGCTGTTCTCCTTAATAGAATTATAAATATATGAGGTAGAAAACTGACATAGTTGTATATACTAACATCAATATCACATGACTATGTACATCTAAGAGCAAAAGTTTGAAAAATCAATGAACACTAGATAAAGTATTGTATTATCTTCATCCTAGACTGCAACAACAAAAATTGATTTAGGGATTAGGATATAGTATTTATATCTCTATTGATTAATCAAGCTTACCATAGATGGTTTTAGAATAGAATGAAGGGTATTATTCTAAGGTTAGATATAGTTAATATATTATTGTGTATAATCTAACTGTACTATTAATGGTTTTTAAAAACACAATAGGTGTGAAGGTGAAGTGATCATGTTGTTTAGTGCAATAGTAAAATGACGAATCTTATCCTGTTAGTTACATCCTTGTCACATGATTTTCCAAGTGATAACCATTTAATTATTTTTAATGAGATATTTTTTGATATTGTTTTTTTTTTTATAGTTTTGTATATATAAGCTCATTTTAATAGTATATACAATTAAATGATAGGTTAAAATATAAATAATAATATTTTGTTGCATTTTTTTTCATAAAGTTATATATTTTTTGCAAATATATACAATGAAGCCCTGATATATGCTTTATTAATATACACTATTTCAATTTTACTCTTTCCAATAAATAAATAAACAAAACAAAAAATGTAAATAAATAAAAAAATAAAGACATTAACATTTGTGAATTTAACAAATTTTATAATATATCAGCAGCCGCGTCATACACAATCATGTTCAATAATGACTTTTATTTGGATTACATAAAAGCACATTTTACGATTCACTTTTTTTATTCTTTTCAAATTTTGATTTGGTATAATATATTGTGCAATATTAAATTTTTTATAAATGTAAAGCTAAAAGTTTTAAAAATGAAAAAGGAATTGTGAATATTTTTTTCATGTAATAAAATGAAAACTAATCATTTAATAGTATCAAGAAAAAAAAAAGTAAAATGTTCTCGAATTGTATCAAAAAACTTAAAATTTGAAGTGTTTAACTGAGTATTTAAAATTTGTAATGGCATGTAGGGGTAATTACATAGATTACAAAGTCAATATGGACTCAAAAACCTCTAAACAATTACATACCGCAGTCTGCTATCGCTTTTCTGTAGGGGTGGGTGGGCTGGAGTTATTGAAGGAAAACAATATCCAGAGCATGTTTAATTATAATAAAAGTTTAATGACTTTGCTATTCATTTTAAATAAATAAAGAAATGGTTCAGTAATATTTTTACTATTTTTATGTTTTGGTAGAAAGTGAAAGAAAGAGCCTGTACATGTGTTCCTTCAATTTAATATTAATAACTATTATTATTAATGATTATAATTTTGCTCATATTATAATCTTGATTTACATATGGATACTATACATATAGAAGAGTCTTTCTTATATATATATATATATATATATATAAGAAAGATTCTTCTATATGCTAATGTGAATATATATATATATATATATATATATATATATATATATATTCACATTAGCATTTATTTGAATCAAAGCATACCAACAGAATACGAGCTATTATATGTTATGGACAATGTATGTGAGGGAGGAGGGGCTGGAACAAAATATAGAGATATTATGACCTATTGCATATTAAAAAACATATAAAGTTACTGCAAATATTATTTTTATAAATTATCACATTACTTTTAAAAACAATTTTATTTATTATATGTAATAAAAAGATTTACAGATAACACCAGACACATGGAATATATTCTAAGTTCACATTAGTCCATAAAAACATCAATAAATTGGATTATCAAGACAGATCTAGAAATTGCATAACATTGTATAATTACCATTAGGAATCAAACATATTCACTTACACACACACACACCATACTTTAAGGTATCCATATGAGGCATTTAGTTCCATGGTTTCATACTGATATTGAAACTCATGATTATTTGATTTGATTTTTTTCATCTAAGCATTATTAGTCAGTATTAAAAATGACAGTCTCAGGGTTTAAACTTGCCATCTGTTCAATTATTATTTTTTAAATTGAATCTAAAGAAAGTTTTGGTATACTAAATATAAATCAAGAGTTTTATTATTATTCTATTTAGGTTTCAAGTCATTTGTGTGCATAAGATGTTTCATAAGTTCCAGCATATGTTTTTATTGGCTATACTGTAGCTGCTGAAGGATAAATGAAATCAAGTATATAGCTGCTCAAGGATAAACTAAATCAAGTATTTTTCCCTCTAAGAAATTGAAAGGGGAAGTTTCTGCAAATTTCAATATGTTCACGATTGATAGATATATATTTGTAGTTGTTTTGTAATTTTCTGGCTTCTTTATATGAGGCAATTAAAAGTCAGATCAAAAAGCTTTTCAGAACTTCTGTGTTGATAAAAACACTTCAATTAAGATTTCATAGGTAAAAACAGGCCTGTTATTAGTGCTTAGCGAAGGAAGTCTTCATTAATGCAAGAGATATTACTCTATTAGAAAACAAAATAATCTTGCATGTATTGCGATGAAAAAGGTTTCTATTTAATTGCAAAGTTCATGTCATATAAAGATTATAGGGATAATACTGATTTATTCAGCATTACTAATAGACAACATTAAAGATAGTCAACAGAATTTGAAAACTTTATATATATATATATATATAATGTAAAACTTTATATTGACTGTTGTATTAATATATTTACAATTAAATCATTATAATCGTTTTCACGTCTTATCATTCCACTGCTAGATAATAGTCTCTCAATATTTAATTCATTTTCTCTAGTCCATAACTTTTTTATTACATATCAATCCCTTAGCTTCTGCATTAATCTCACTTGCGATCTTTTTCTAGATCTTTTACAATCCTTTGGGATTCAGTGAAGGCTTCAACTGGCTGGTTTTTGTTCCTCTTTCCAGCTACATATATACTAAATAATATAAGATAGTATGTTTTATTTTTAAGAAAAGAAATGACCACATAATCATTAAATGAAAAAGACATCTTAAAAGCAAATCAATGTACGAGTCAGAAAGATATAAATTTACAAAGAACAAAAAATAAAAATAAATAAACTTAGAAATCCAATAATGTTTTTTTTTTATTTCATGAAAATAAGCTATTTTACCATATTTTTATTTATAAAAATGCTATCAAATTATAAATTAAAATAGTTTTATATTAAAATATTTACAATTGAGAGTACAGGTAAAGAGATAAACAAGGAGCTCAATGCCTGTAGAATTCAGTGATCCTTCATACATACTTGTGACAAGTGTATCATACTATAAGCTTATTTTTGTTTTATGGCATCATGTTAACATTCATTTGTCCAAGCCAAGTTAACTTAAAACTTCTATCCTCTATCTAAGAATATTCAGTTAGCAATTAATAATTTGATGACTATTGGAATTGGCTATGTATAAAAATATATAATTTGGTTTGTCTAGAATCAAACAATGGAAAAAAAGTTCAAGTTCATGCTTGGTTCGGATTCAGATTGTGGATATGACTGCCAGAAACAATTACTAGATTATGAAAATCTTATATATTGTAATGATATAGGGTCAGGGGTAAATATTGGGAGATGGCATCATCATCCTCCTCATAAAATAACTAATAAAATATAAAAGATAACTATATAAGCATGGATCATTACACATATGTAATTGAGAGATAATGCAACAGAGATAATGTATTAGACTTACCGTGCCTGTTCACATTTGTATCAATCCGCTGATAACTTTGTAATCTTTTGATCTGACCAAAATAATGAATATATGGATCTTGTACAGAACTTTCTTTGGCAAAAAACAAAACAAAAACATATACACAGATCTTGTACATAATATTTTGGTAAGAATTACAAAGGTATTGGAAGGACTAAAAATAAGCAAAAGTAAAAAAATAGTAAAATTTACAACATTAACAAAAAACTTTTAAGAACATCATTTAAAATAAATGCGACTTTCACAAATATGTACAACTTTCAACATTAACAAACAACTTTTAAGAACGACGCTTAAAATAAAGTTTCAGTATTAACAAGTTTCCAAAAAAAAAAAATGCAACTGTCACAAATATGTACAACTTTCAACATTAACAAAAAAAAATGTGACTTGAAAAAAATGATGCGACATTAAAAAACTAACAACTTTTAAGAGTGACAATTAAAAAAAACAAAAAACTGATATTACAATAATGATGCCGTTAATCAAAAAAATAGTTAGTTTAAATATACACCGAACAAACAGTAGATGATTTTGATTTTTAAGTAATTTGGATAAAAATACATTAACTATATTCCTATGACACTTACCATGTAATATATAACAGGAATTTATGCATTAAAACCAAACTTTTGATATTTAGTATTACCACAGAAAATGGAGATCTGCAGTAAAAATTTTCACGCCGAAAATGAAACCACGTGATTGCAAAGTATGCTAGGATTTCTATAAAACTGCTAATAGATGTAGTTTTTTTTTTAATAAAGAAATTAAACCAAAAATTAAAAAAAAAATGCTGTCTTGCTGTTCCTCATTGGATTTTGTTCTGTCTTCAATTTTCATAATAAAACATTTATCTGTTTCCCTACATAAGCCACCAAACATTCACGCCTCTCGCGAATGCCGATTGTAGTGCTGCAACCTTGGACAATGCAATGCTATTGCCTGTCACTGATGGCAGGATGCCTTGTTGTTGGAAATAGAGCACTGCGTCCATTTCATTACTTCATAATTTCCAACTATTCATCATTTTTGAATACGCAATGAAAAATACGAAAAATAACTGAAAATGTCAAAGTATTAAAAAAAAAAAAAAAATCTTGTGATAAAAAAACAACATGTTTTCATGTATACTTGCATGAATTATTTTCTTTCAATTTGACATCATTGCGACATTACACAGTTACTGTGGGTGTGAAAAGGTCTCCTATCTCCCCTACGTTGCAGCTTTAATACTCAAGTACCCTAACCTATAAGTAGCATCTCTAGCATTATATAGGAAAAATTAAATCAAGACACACCAACAATCCACAGTCAAAAATCAATATTCAATTTTGTGACTGGATTCAAAAATGACACACTATAAATAGACTACTCAAACTCAGGCAGAATATAACACAGTTATTTGGATGCACATACCCAGATGCTAAAATATCCGAGTATAATAATAAAAACATGCTGGGATACAGAAACATGCTGATCATCATCTATTGCTCTAGCCAAGTGTAAACTTAATTTCTAATGAAAAACAAAATGCAGTGAATGTATTTTAAAGATAATATCTTTGCACCATCCAGAGTTATCATTTGATGTCATCTGGATGTCCAAACACAAACATAAACTCCTCATCTATATAACTAACCACTATGCTTTAATCTAGCTCAGGAAGCAAGAACTCTACGAACTGTTATTTTGAGCAAGAGATAAATATAACAGCTTATTCTAATTTATTTTTAAATAACTTTATTGGGATAATTTGAAAACAATTCCTCAAACTCTAAGTTGTATTGAAATGAAGTCACACACACTTTCATGGGACAGGTAATTGGAAGCAGCTTTTTTCATGTGATTTATTCTTTTCAAAATTATAGTTTTTTTTTTTTTTTATGTGTCATAGTGTCGGCTGGGAAACGAACCCGCTAACCCGGGACAACTGATTGTAAGGCAGCTGTGCTGACCACTCGACCACCAAAGCTTAAAGTAACTTAATTTTTATTAAATTTGAAATGTTTTTTTTATTATTATTATTCATTTGATTTTCTTCCCAAAATTATATATAAAAGGGTTAAGCTAATTTAAAATGCCCTTATCTCCGATAGAAAGGCTGTTTCTAACTTTTGTTATTTAAAATAAAATTTAATGAAAGTAAAAGTTATTAATTTATTTGAGGAATAAAATCAGCTGGTTATTTTTGTCATTTATTTTTTATTAACAAGTTAATTGGTTATTTTTGTCATTTATTTTTTATTAACAAGTTAATTTATAAAATAATTGTTTATAAAATATTCTATTGTTACTATTGTTTATTCATTCCAGCTGTGTATGACTTGATTTCAATACAGCATAGTGTTTTGGGGATTTTTAAATTATTCCTGTAAAGCTATTTAATTATAGTAGAATAAACCTATAAATTATTTAAAATTATTTAGAATAAGCTGTTATATTTCTTTATCTCTTGTTTACAGTCACAGTTATTAGAATTCTCCCTTTTGAGTTAGTTCAGAGCATAATGTTTAGTTATATGGATGTAGGGATTTATGTTGGTGTTTGAAATCCAGATGGTAATTCTGGATGACTAAAGGTATCACCCTTTAAAATCCATTCATTGCATTTTGTTTTTCTTATTAGAAATTTAGTTTATAGAAGGCTTGTATCCTCATAATAGCCTATGCCCAGAACATTGATGATAATCAACATATATCAGTATCCCTTGGTGATGATCAGCATATATCAGTGTCCCAGGATTATTTTTTATTATTATGAATGATGGATTAATGCTTAGGTATGTGCATCCAAATAATTGTGTCATATTTTGCCCTGAGTTTGGCAGTGGTTAGATAAGTAATCTCTGTTTAATAATGTAGCTCCTTTAAATCCAATTCCATGATTAACTGTTGATTGTTGTTAATGATTGGTGATTAGTTTTGATTTAATTATTCTTTTGTAAACCTGGAGATACACCTTATAGTTTTGTTCATGCTGATTCTATGCTCTTATTCATGCTCATTTTATATTTTGGAATATATTTGGGGATGATTTCCCATCCTATCTTCCCCTACTCTGTACAGTTGTAATATATAAAACTGTACTTATAGTATTATGCAAAATCACAATATTAAAGCCTTTTTATTAAGAGAAAAATATTGTAACAGTCAGATTTGTACACTCATGCAACAAAATTCAGAGCCCAAGCAAAATATACTAAAGCTGACCGTGAGGTGGTTGAGACCTCTAATCCGACCAAATTCCAACTCATCTGCCAGTACTCCAAATTCAACACCTTATGAGTGACATTCCTGGGGCTACACTCAGTTCTCATTTAACCGCGAGCCGACATAGAACAGGGAGAACACGAGACTTAAGGTCATTACTAACCTAACTAAATAAGTGATATATATAACACTTGACACTCTATTAATCTTAAATACTAGACATACACATATAGCATATAAACTCATTAAGAAATTGAAGTAATGAACTGTGACATTTAATAATATACTGTGGATTGGATAAAATACTATGGATTGGATAAGATACTGTGGTTTGGTTTGATCTAGAGTCTGAGCAAGAAAGATATACAACAGTTTATATTCAAAAAAATTTATTAAAACAATAACAAATGATCTAACACAAAATATCATAATGACAGGGATTGTATAATCTTCACAAGGTATTCAACACAGGCAAGCATGTTACAATAGTTGGGACTGTTATCAAGTACATCTGTTCCCTTTTAAACACATTAAAATACATGTGTGTGTGAGTTATAGAGGTCATGCCTAATTATTTAATATGCTCGTTTTGTGAACTGGACTTGCTTAAGTTAGAAGTTGATACTTTAGTAGAGATGATGATGAGTACAGCCAGTTTTAAAGACTGTTATATATACTAATTAACTGAGCAACTAAATAAACTCAGTATCATGCAGATTCAAACTGATAACCAGATTCAAACTCCAGTCTAAAGCTGAATGATTAATTAATATGGGAAAAAGAACTGGTTACCATTAGGTCCACATATATGCGCTATGGCGCTATATTAAAATATTAAAGAAATAAACTTGCAGTGCGAGTGTGTGATTCTTCAAGAGTTTCAACATCAAATGCTCGGTTTACTGTGAGACCGACGGTTTGCTGCTATTGATATATATGAACATAAGTTCAGGATGTCGGATTGGCTTTATGGAAAAATCTGGGTCCTCACGCCCCCAGTTCTAATGAAGATAGCCATAACCCGAACTAAATAAAGGGGCGGTTTGTTACCGTGAACCCTTGTCAGAGGCAGCAAAACGTAACACATATAAGTGTACTATATAAAAACACACCCGCAATGCACGCAATATATAAAAAGCAATAAGTATGCATATAATTAATTGCGCCTAAAACAGATAGCTTTTATCTGTCAAGCTAATTCAAAACAGTTCTTAAAATTAGCATTATAAGTATGCTAATAAAATGGGCTTAAACTACATAAAAATAATCTAGTTAAGATCCTGAATCTGCATATAAATATTCTTAATTAAGGAGGGAAAGTATATTCGATGGGACTTAATACAAACATTAGCAAATATACTTTATCATCTCTAAACAATATATATATCCCCTTCCAACTAATAAATATCAAAGGTTATAATATAAGATCGGTTAAGCAAATCTTAAAAAAATACGATTTTACAATATATATATAACTATGATAACAACGAGTGGTTAGCGCATTCGTTTATTACCAATATTATAATTTCGAAACAATGATTTAATAAAATAAACAAGGCTTTTAAAATGTCTAAGCGAAGATTACAATTATCTCCTTTATAAATTACTTACTTGGTTTCATTGTTTCGAAATCTGAGCATATTATCACATTAACATAACAAAATGCATTTAAACAAAATATTAAAATTACTGAAATTAGGCAAGACCGTTAGCTTGTAAGAATTGAAGAGAATAAATTTCGGACATTTAATGAGTATAAAAAAAAATATGAAATCTTTTAATTCATAAAAGATTTCAGCAGTTTATAAAATTAAGTAAGTGAGCTTTTTTTCTTTTACATTATAGATAAAGTTACACAGACTGATAGTTTCGTTTTATAAGAGGGAAAATTGAAAGAGTTTTTATAATTTAGATAGAACGTTCTTTTTAAAGTGTTTTAAGAATTTATAGATTAAAGTTCATACTGCAGCTTCTTTTTAAAAATGATTACCATCTCTCTCTGCCTCCTTGAGTGGACTTGAAGCGTATATCAATGATAGTGGTTGGAATGGGGCATCTGACAGTGTCATAATCTTCAGTGGCCTTTCAGATAGGTTAAATTTCTTCATATTCTCCATGCAGGTTGCTGGAAAGTCTATTCAAAGGAATGTTTAGAGGAATTGAGAGTCCATCTGGCTTCCGAGCCAGTAAATATATTATTCTACTCGATCATTTTGGATTTTGGTCTCCACAACAATTTTCAGAAAAAAAAAGCTAAAGAGAGTCTTTCCAAAAAAAATCTGCAATATTTATATTCCCTAGATCAAAAGCCAGCGACCATCTATTTTAAAACTACAATTCAGACTTCTAAGTTTTAGCCTTAGGTCTCTTTTGATTCTTATCTTTTTTTTATCTTCTTGCCCAAACTTTTACTGGTTTGATCTGGGAAAAGAAATTCATTACAATCGTAATGAATGAGCTCTAAAACAATGTCAATAACCCAAGAACTATCTGATCCCACCTGCAATTTATTCTAAATAAAAATCTGCGATATCTATATTGAAACGGAAATCTCCAATCCCTTTCCGTTTCACCATCAAACCTAATGACACTCTCATCTGTGCTAAGTTTGAACCTATTTAAATGTTAATAAATATAAAATTCGTTCATGTCCGTATAAACAGTATTATATATTTACGTGCGAACGAACGCTATAATTAGATAGGATTAGTAAAATTATAGCGTCCTAAAGTTATTTAATATTTCTAAAAATGGTTATTATATTATTTAAGTTAAGAGTAAATTATTAATTTTGTTGTTTAATATTGTAATTTCGTATGTGGATATATAATCTGTGCTATATAGAAGAAAGACATGATTTAAAATATGTAAAAGCCGTTATCTAAAAATACTATTAAATGTTTCTTTAAAATTGTTAAAAGATTTCTTGTTTTAAATATATTTCAGGGAAAAGTTTCTCGAAAATATATTTAAAAGCTATATCAAAATATATTTGTAAATTATTTTTAATAAATATGATGAAAATGTTTTCGTTTTAAAAAAATGTTAAAAGGTTGTTTTTAAATAGAAAGAGTTTCTATTATATGTAAGATTAAAAATAAAAGCTGGTCAAGTAATTAACAGATTTTTGGTTGTAAACAAGTGTCATTAACGACCACACCTGGAATTCGTAAAAAGTAAAACTAGTTCAAAATTTACTAATTAAAATCCCCTTAGATAAGATTTAAGTTATTTTAAAATCTAAATTGGACAATTGTTTGCAACGAAAAATCTTAATTATAATAATAGCTTATGGAATGTTTCTAACATAAGTTATCGAAGATCTGAATTATAAATTGAAAAACACTTAATTAAATTCCTGAGTCTTGAGGCGGGAGATTCCGATAAGGAAAACATATAAATACTCTGTATTTTTTAGCAAGGAGGACAGCCATATTGTTAGTGAGAGTTGTAGCCAGTATTCACAATTGTTAATTTGAACATGCCCGCTTTTAGCCGGACATGTTGTTGCTGTGACTCCGCGGGAGAACGGGGTTTCTCTCGTCGAAATGCCTAAACCACCATCATGCCGATAGAAGAGACGAGCCTAACATAAGGAGAAAGATGATGCCGCCCAGTCAAACTAAACCAAACCAACAGCCAAGAACTTGCAGATAAATCATACCGGTACCGTTTTACTTTTCAGACGTGTGCTCTTCCGATCTGTGTAATTCTAAATGTAATAATATCTATCTAAGTTAGCTAACTTTCCTTTTAAAAGAATGATAAAGCTAAATGTAATCAAAACTTAAAATCCATTTAATAGTTTAATATGTCAATTGCTATCCAAAATTTAATGTGTTAAAGTTTAAATAATCTGACTTATTTATATTTTCCTTTCATTTAAAGTGCATTATGTGTTTAGTTTAAAGTTATATCACTGCGGTTGTGTCTATATTTCTTTGTTTATTTTAAATGCTTATTATATTTTATATGCCAATATTTCGAAACAGTAGGCACTTATTTTTATGTTTTAAGAAGATATTATTTGAAAATCTTCGCGTAATTTATTTATAGCGTCAACTTTCTGCCTGGAAGTTCAAATCCTATTTTTTCCGATATTATTTAAATGATTTAATATGTGAAATGTGGCTATTTTATAATCAACCAGTTAAAAACTTAACCTTATAAGTTTATTTAGAATTAAATTTAACATTGATCGTATTTATAAGTATATTTGACATTTAAATTCTTAAGTCCATAGAAATATACTTTCCCTCCTTAAATATTTATTATCTATAAGTAACTTAATAGATCGAACATGTCAAAGTACAGATGTAATAATATTCCCTTTAGTAGCATAGACATTTATTATCAGGCTACGCAAGAGTTGGTCCCAATTTGATAGAGCTAATATGCTATTAACTCGTATTTCATAGTATGAAATATACTATTCTTTGCTGCGGATGTGATCTTATTTTATAAAATTATTCTCGTTTTGCTGCTATACGTAATATACGTATCTTGAGATGGAGCCACCGGCGTTGCCAGCACATCTTCTCTTATAGGGTAGAGCAGTAGCGAAGCCTGAGCCTAGGCCAGGTTAGCACGTAAGACCCCCGCCATTCCTGAACACAAATGTTCCTTTTCACGCAGCATTGCGATCGGTTACAGGGTACCGGCGTTTGTCGCAAGAACCCTGAAGTTATTTCATCCATCCGCAGAGCGACTTTTCCTATTATTGTTTACCTGTGCCATAGCGCATTGGTAAAATCTTATTTCAGCCAACTCTCCCACCTTTATATAACGCTTTCAGCATTCTGAAATTTTCTCTCGAAAGCCATGTTCGATCGATCATTACTTGAGCTGGTTTATGCGCTCGTTATTAAATTATATATGGGTATTTTAGTAAATAAATTCATGATCAAAGTTTAATATAATTATTTATATACCAGCCACAAATGTAATAGGATTTGGCTTATCGAGATTTATAGACATAATGTAGTGATTAATTATGTATCAATTGTAAACAATTCCTAAGATGGGCACATGTTAAACTCATCTATGAACTTTAATGATTACTTATGTGAAGTGATTTTGAATTACCAAATGTTTGTACATTCTACGCTGAATACTATTGTAAATAAGTGATATAGCTATGAGGTGTAAATAAATATATAATTAATTTAATGTATTTCGTTCTCTGTTTCGTTATTGATCTAATTCAATCCAATTCTAATTATTATTTATAGTCTATATATGTGAAAACTATGCATTAAGTTAAATTAAATTAGTGATATTTTAGTCAATTAAGAACCTTTCTTTTAATTATCTGAGTCTCATTGCTTCTCCGTGACCTATGTCGGCCGTGTGGAAAGAGATATACTACGTGTAATTTCAAGGTGGTCATTCGTAAGGTCGTGAGTCTTGGAATCCTGGTTGACGAGTTGAAGTGTGGTCGGACTCGGGATGTTACAGTCCTAGTCTGGTCAGCTTCGGTCTCTTTTGCTTGGATTCTGAATTCTGTTACGCGAATGTACAAACTTGACTGTTACAATATTCCCTAGATCAAAAGCCAGTGACTATCTGTTTTAAAACACAATTCAAACTTCTAAGTTTTACAGCAATCGTCTTTTTTGATTCTAATCTCTATTTTTTTTTTATCTTGTTGCCAATTTTTTACTGGTTTGATCTGGAAAAGAAATTCACTACAATCGTAATGAATGAGGTCTAAAACAATGTCAATAACCTAAGGACTATCTGATCCCACCTGCGAATTATTCTAAATAGTTTTATTACTAATCTGTGAATTTCGCATGTGATTTATAATTTACTTAAACCAAACTTGTTAAAGAATATTTAGCCACATTTTCTAAACAAAATAACCCTTATACAATATATTATTTATATAAATGCTGCAATATATCCATACAAAATTTAATATTATTATCATTTACAGGTGCTTGTATGTGTGACAATAAACATATAATCATTTGAATGCATATAAAACTGACTATATATATAATTGTATAAATGAATATATCGCTGTGTGGATACATACAACTGTGTAAACATATATATACAGCTGTGTAAAGGCATATAACACTGAGTGGATACATATACACTTGTACTAAAGAGTGTTCAAAACCGGCATAGATGTGTCTATGGAGACATAAAGGTGAAACAGATAGAAGGACAGTAATATCTGTTTCATTATCTGATAATAAATGTTATAATCAACTTTTTAATTTTAAACCATGACAATACATATTGTTTGTTATAGTTGTTAAATACAATAAATTATATAGGTAATTGCTAAACACATTAATAGTTATGTTTATATTCAGAAGGATTCATAGTATCTGGTTAGCTCATTTGCCTCTTATGTTCTCAATTCATTCTAATGCTTAAATGTTAGTTGGGACTTAAAATTTTTTCTTTAATTGTGTGAGAACTTTCAATCACATGTAGGATTTTTTTTCCAGGTAGTTAATCTATTGCCAAGTCTGTTAATTTATCATCATCAGCATTATCATTATTTTTGATCATTATTAATATATTTTAAGATGAACATCTTTTTAAGTTTAATTCAGCAAAGTTTCTTATTTTTTCCATCTATCTTTTGTGGTCATCTTTAATCTCTTGGGATCCATTTTAAAATTTTACTTGATCATAGATTTGCTATCTCTTCTAATGATCAGAACTCAAAGAAGTATTAAGAGAATGAGATGGAGATAGAGTTCTAAAATCTCTTATTGCTCTTGTATTAAATCTTCCAAATCTCGAAAGATAAATAAGCACTGGTAAACACATTTATTTCTTCACTTGCTTTTAAAAAAATATCTATAATAATTTTATTTTTCCTAAGTTGAATTAAAGTTGTAATTATATGTTGTACTATTTTAATTATCTTATTGAATTCTTAAATATTTTTAGAAAAATTTATATATATATATTTTCAAAACATTCATCTGTTAGTGATAACATAGATGTTGATATGGAATTCAATATTTTAAATGGTATTATTTATTCCCTTTTCACCCTCACTGTTGCTTGGGAATTGAACCAATGATCTTTAGGTTTGTAAATGCTGAATTTATGCTAAAGATCTAATTGTTATTTAGGCTATTCTGCAAAGACAGCAAATTAAACATTTTATATAAATATATAAAACAATTTTTATACATTTTTCTTTCAAATCTTGTTTTATTTTGTGACCCATTTTTCATTTCAATATTATTCCAACATTTTAATCATATTATGTGGTTATTGTCAAGTATTATTCCTATAAAATGTAAATATTGTACCAGTATAAATGGGAGCAATGGAAATAACACTATTTTGTATCCAAATTAAGATACCAATTTATTGCATAAAGAAAATTAAATGAAATACAAGAAAACTCTTTGATAAGCCTTATGAATTGAGGTGACAAAATTAATGGTGTAGAATGTCCAGGAGATAGAGAAACTTTACAATCAAATCAAACACTTCAAGATTTATAAAATAAAAACATATTGAAGCAATATAAACGAAAGTCTTAGTTTATATGTCTTGGTTTCACATTCCTAATTCATACAATACAATTTTAATGAAATAAAAAATAAAGAATGCTATCTCTTCTGAATGTCCTAAAAATTATAAGATAAGGACTCAAAATAATATCATTCAAATAAAATGAATGTGTAATGAATATAAGTTAAATTTAGAGATGCCTTATCAATCAGTGACTTACTCTAGTTGAATAGGAGGGAATAACGATTTAGCAGGTTTTTCATAAATAAAATAATCTATAGTTCATACTAATATATTCAAAATTTAATCATAGATTTATAATTGATATTTTATTTTAAATAACCCTTAATTTACTGTGTACTTAATTTATGTTGTATTTTCAAAAAATATAAAATACTAAAATCAATACTGATAAAATTTTAGTATAAATTTATTAACAGCTTTGATATTAGAGAATACTTACGAGTATGTTAGATTAGTCTAATATCCAATTAGTTTTGTTTTCTTTTATTTTTATTATATATATTGTAGCCCTTGGGTTTACCCAAAGCTCCATTAAATTTAGAATTAGCCATGTAAGACAATGTTTAGTAAAAAATTTTCCTCATAGGTTGTATATATATATATATTTTTCAATAGACAAACTCTCTAGCCAATGCTAGGTTTGAACCCATATTCTTAGGGATTGCGTATGTTTTACTTGATAGGCAATTTAAACATTTTTGTTTAAAAGATATATATAAAAAATAAATAAAATTGTTTTATTTAGTATTGATGTATAAGACAATTTAATCGCCAAAGATATAATTTATTAGATAAGCAATATTCATACATCACTTTAATATTTGGAGATTGGAAAGAAGGGAGGGGGATGTGCAATTTATAAAACTACTTTAGAGAGTGAAACTAGATAGTCATAGTTTTACAATGACAGGTTAGAATTCAATAGATCATAAAATTAAATTGTAAAAAAAATAATAATCAAGGATTAGAATATTAAACAATCGGTTTAATTAAAATTATATATGTGAGACATGCGTGTGTGTATTTGATTTAGTTGTCGATTTTAGTTGTAAGGTTCATCTTTAAATAATAATTACTCCATGTCATCTTGTGGGGAACTCCTTTAAAGAAGAAATTAATTCGTTTTAATAGTTTATTCATAGCAGCCAAAATTTCGGTCAAGGTTGTGGGTTTGAAGTTGGGTTGCTATACACTTTTTTTTATTATTATTAAAGAAAAAGTAAAAGGGGAGAAAAGAGCTTTCTTTCATTTATTCTGGGGGGGGGGAGGCTTTTATTTCATTTGTTCTTTGGGGTGATTTCCACGGGCATAGAATTACTAAAGTAAATCAAGTGATATCTATGACACAGGAATTTAAGTTTAGAAATAATGGGTGTCATCCATTGGAATGCAGACATGAATTTGGCAGGTGGTCTTTCAAGAGGGCATAAGTTTAAAATAACAAGAAAGGAAAAAGAAACAATAGGCGATTAATCAAGTAAAACACTGACCAGACATAAATGTTTAGGGGGGGGGGAGAATGAAGGAAGCCAGACAATATATAAGAGCTTGCTCTTTTGTTGGGGGACAGAATCTCTGGCTGAGCTCTGTTTTTGTTGGTTAGCTCTCTTTTTGAGGCTCTCCTCATCAGTTATCGAGAAGCCTTGATGTAAAGTTAAAGAACAATTTTTTTTCGAAAAGAGAGAAAAGAAATCATTTGTTAAGTTATTCTGTCTGTCTCTTGAATGACAAACTTAGCCAAATTTAATGATATAAATAGAAAAATGACTCGAGTAAGTTTGTATTGGGTATACATCATTCTCTATGAAATTAATCAACGTCATGATTTGTCTTGCATTAATTTATCAGGAATCGGCAAATGGTAATATTTAAACTACAGAAAAAAAATCAAAGTTTTGATTTTGATTTCGTATGTGAAGCATCCTATCTGAATACTAAGTGAACTGAAAAATATCAAAAAGTGGACTTATATATTCAAAAATTAAAAACAAGTTCTGTTCAGCTGTAATCCCCAGGAATCAAAATGAGGAAATGAAAACTTTGTACATTTCGGCATAGGAATTGATATAAATAGAAAAATGACTCTCGAGTAAGTTTTTATTGGGTACACATCGTTCTCTCTGAAATTAATCAATGTCATGATTTGTCTTGCATTAATTTATCAGGAATCGGCAAATGGTAAAATTTAAACTACAGAAAAAAAAAATAATCGAAGTTTTGATTTTGATTTCGTATGTGAAGCATCCTATCTGAATACTAAGTGAACTGAAAAATATCAAGAAGTGGACTTATATATTCAAAAATTAAAAACAAGTTCTGTTCAGCTGTAATCACCAGGAATCAAAATGAGGAAATGAAAACTTTGTACATTTTGGCATAGGAATTGAACTCATATCACAGTGACTCTATCACATAAAGCCATGTGTGAACATGAACAAACTAAAGAAGGAAAAAGGGGAAAAATGGGAAATCTGAAGGACAATCCCAGAGAACTGTTTAAGTATATTTTTATTATTTGCTATTCATTTCGAACATTTAATCTAAAAAAAAAAGAAAGAAAGAAAAAGATTTTTTTTTTATCATATATTCATTTAAAGTTAATCCATGTTAGAATTATTATTGTTATTATTTTGGGGGTAGAGAGATTAATATCAAATCATTTTGTATGTGCCTGTTAAATGCTTTTATTATTATTATTATTATTATTATTATTATTATTATTATTATTATTATTATTATTATTATTATTATTATTATTATTATTATTATTATTATTATTATTATTATTATCATCATTTAGGGGTAGAGAAATTAATATCAAATCATTTTGTATGTGTCTTGTTTTAAATGCTTTACATTTTTTTTTTTTTTAATGAAAAGAGTGAGAGATATTGTTAAGGGAAATGTTTTGGATCAGGTCAGGCATTCTTATCAAGTGCTTAGACCTAGTGCTATATTTTATGAAGGTTGTGTGAATGTTGGGCTAAAACATCATCATTATGGTATAAACGTGCAGAGAGATAGTTTTTGGAGAATTTAGTGCACATTTCTTATTACTATTATCATAAAGTTAAAGCTAGATATAGGCTTGGAAAAATTGTTGGCTAAGGTTCTGGTATACTATTTCACAAGAGGAATGTAGATGTGAAAGTTTTACTTGTACAAATTGATGTTAGACCTGTATATATGTGGATGGACAAAGAGTTTCCACCTAGCTAGTGGAGTCATAGTTTAGCTTGCTCACTAAGATATTTATATCATATTTATAAAGAATTTAAACACAGTGGAAGAGTTTTTCCACTTGGTTATTTTCTACACCATAAGATGATTTCTTTATTGATGGCCAGAGGTTAATAGGTAAACCCAAGTCTCTTTGTATGACTAACGATAAAAATCCTAGCATACCTCAACCTTGGTGAAAAGATTTTCTCTTGTTCGGATCACTGCCTGCCTCATATTAATGTTGATATTCCTTACATGTGTATGAATTATAGCTATTGCTAAGTATTACTTATAAATGTTGGTTACAGAGTCGCAAACTCAATTTGATGTCAGGATGAGTGCGGATAGTGTGTGTGTGTGAGTGGTATACTTGAACATTGTTTTCTTGATACATTTTAATTGATCAATAAGAGCCAAGAGTAATAACATGAATAAATATTAAATTTAAGGGACCTACAAATATTGTAAGCAATGTGTATATAAAATTATCTAATAAATATATCCACAGCTAGTTGAGAACTTCGCTGGAGAGATAATATTATTGAAATATTATTATTGCCCTAAGAACATGAATATAGAGTGTATGCACGTGTGATAATGATTGAGATAGATACCGATTTGTTGACATTTGAAAAGTAACTAAAATTAACTTAGTCCCCCATACATAAAATATCTCTATTGTAAAGCATAGAGTGAAGTAATATTAGATTAAAATAATTAAATAAAATTAAATTTCATTGGAAGAGTTATCTTTAGAAACAGATCAGTAACTAAAAGCATTAAACACTGGGGGGAGAAATTTAATGTTCGCTATGTCTGAGATAAAAAATAAGAACAAAATATAATATATATATATGAAGGTAACTATTATCTTTATCTGTCTGATATTAGTATTACTCCATGGCAATCATGATTCCCTAATAATTAAAAGTTAATATTTATATTTTAAAACCTCTTAACATTATCTGTTGATTTAGGGGTATTTTTTTTATTTATATATATCATAATACGGTGTAGAACAGGGGGAAGCCATGCGAATCATCAAGTGAATGTACATATTATGTTATTGAGTTATAGTATGTTAATAAAATTTGTTATTTTGTTTTAAATAAAAATTTGCATACGTCTCAATGTTTTGTGGGTTATTACAATCTAGACATCTGAAATCCAATCATACATCAATATATTATTAATATTTGAAGCATCATTTTCGTAAAAAATATCCGGTAAAATTTATTTAAATAGTTCATTTTCCAAGCTTATGTAACACGGCAATACTCAAGATTACCAAATAATTCAATATAGTTGAAATATAAATTATGAATAGGGATAGTTATTGGGTGATAGTGAATGCAGTAGGTTGGCATAAAATCCTTTCCCCATCCATTGTATTCAAACACCTCCCTAGATGCACTTCCTTATGATTTTACTTTAATTATAAAAGTGTTCATAATATGTTATTTCTAAAAAATTTATTATAAGCTTAAATTATTTGAGCTTTAATGTAAATAGACATTGGCTACATTAAAGACAGCCAAGATCAACCTTGGAGGTGATCATGAGAGGGGTATTTATCACCAATAATCCATCGCAGCTTGTTCGATTTCCACACCTTATTGTTCTAAAACCCTCAGAAGAGATTATAATGGGAGAAATGAGCTAGCACAATGGAAAATTTAATAGTAAAAGAGATAGTGGTGCAATAGACCTATGAATGTGAGGATGATGGAGGGATGGATCAGGAGGGTGGAGATGGATATAGAACTATTTGTAATCCGAAAGCAAATTTTAATTGTGACTTTAATGATAGTGAATGGGGAGTGTGCTGAGAATATAAATTGTAATGGAAGTTGAGTTTAAAGTCTCTTCTCTTTAATAACCACGAACTTCCAAGAGTATTAATATTATTATTTTTAATGCATTCTCAGTGTTCTCCTAATCGATTGATTATTTATTAACCCATTCATTAAATATCATTGTTGAAATTCATTAATGTTATTGAAGTAAGATTTAGCCTCAATATTTTCATTGAAATTGCAATTTGGCACTCTGGCAAATATGATTATGGATGTTCTATCCCATCATCAGCATCCCAGTAGGCTGTAGAAATAATGTTAGCTGGGAATGATGAAGCATCCATTGATCCATCCTTAAAATGTTACAATTGGCATGCCATGTGGCCGCAATGTCTAAGTGCCAGAAAAAAAGGTTTACAATTGATGCATAGCACGAGGAAGCTATAAAGACTAAGAGAGGATTAGTTTAAAGTCTCTTATAGATTTAAATTGTTACAATTGGAGTGCCAACTGGGGCTAGAAATACGCCATATACCTGAGAACTCAGAATAGCCTCAAGTTCCATTTTGTAACAGGTTTTGTATTGGTTATAAGTTATAACAGTTATCATATTTATAGAGATTCAAAATAAGTTACAATATATAATAATTAAACACATGTGTGGTATTTATATTTTAAGTTAGATGTAATTAGAGGGGATTTGAACCCAGACTTTCAAGCTCACTTTAGTTATCCACTCCATTTTATACAACTGATACACATTACTGCATCCATGCGAAAAATATAAATGATCTCCAATATACATATTTTATGCTGAACCAGTACTTATCAGTTTGTTCAGATCATTGTCTCTCATACACATATATAAGCAGTGCTCTGTTTATATTAAGATAGAAAATCTTCAAACTTTAATAGACAGGCTTTAATCTTATTAGTGTTCACAGACTTGAAACTTACTTGATGATTTTAAAAGACTCTCTGAATGAGTCACTGCATAATAAGAGTTATGGTTAATTACTTTTTTATTTATCTATGATAGTGGATGTCACAAAAATCATGCATGGCTTTTTTTTTTGCTTATCAGCTTTCAGTAATGTTTGTATGTTCAATGTGTCATCCAAGATATCTCTTCTTGTTCCAATGTGGCCCATAGATATGCCACAAGGTTGGACCCTTCTGCTATAAACATTTCTTGCTGCTAGTTATATATATATATATATATATATATATATATATATAACTAGCAATGTTTATACATATACAATATATATATATATATATCCGTTATGTTACAAAGTGAACAGAGTGTATTACATGCACATTCATAAATAAATAATTTTTTTTTGACATGATACCAGTTTTTTGGCTTTTTAATATTTAAATTATACTAAAGTTTTTTATTGAACCCTGAAGCCTTCATCTGGAAAGTAAATATTATTCAAGGATGTTTCAGGGACATTCTACTATCTAGTAGATAACTGATGGGAGCTTATCAAAATTTTGGTATACATTGGAGATACCATTTCCACTCTATTAAATGCATAATTATACACTCTTCTCTCAAAAGTGTAAATAAACATAAAACATTAAAATTCATAAATTTGATACATTTTATGATATGGTACCAGCTATTTTTTTATTTTGGAGGGCTGTATGTGATCATATTTATTAATAATATATCTTTGGATTATGTTGAAAATGTATGCAGTATTTATGAAGTATTTTTCTTAAGAGATAAAATGAAAGTTATCGATTTAATAGCAGAAGAAAAAATAACTTAGTATAACATTTTTGTATCATATGTAAAAGCTTAAAACTTATGTGAAAAATTTTCCCAAGAATCAAAATCATAAGCAGGGTTATTGATTCCAAATATGGTAAGGCTTAAAAACATCAAAACAACTAGAGAGGTTGTGTTTTCAGATAATGAGACTGCTTACATTTCTTTAGTGGAAAGTTATTGAAGATAAAGATATTATTCAGTATATGTTCACTTGTAATGCAATTTGTTCAATGGCTTGAAAAGGTCAATGTCTGACTATTATTCATTGTAGATAAAAATATAAAATGATACTGTATAATATATTTTGTATTATTTTTGAGAGAAAGTGAATAAGTGTACACACACAGTGAATATTCATATAAACATTATCTTCATTTATTATTAATAACTATATTATTGTTTTTTAAAAAAAATGTTTGTACTATAATTGTAATTTATATGAATGCTGTATACATAAACAATATATGTGTTATATATCTTGTTAAATTTGTATATTATAAAAGTAGTACTATAATTGTAATTTACATATGAATGCTATATATAGGGGATTTGAACTCAGACTTTTAAGCCACTTCATTATCCACACTATCTTATACTACTGATACACATGACCACACAATATAGAAAAGATAAATAATCACCAATATTCTATTTCATGCTAAACCAGCATTCATCAGTAAGTCCAGATTACCATCTCCCACACATATATATAATCAGGGCTCAGTTTATATTAAGATAGCAAATCCTTACACTTTAATGGACAGGCTTTAGCCTACTCCAACCTCAAACTCTTCAGCCATCCATACAATTGAAAATCTGATGATAGAATGCCCAAATCCCATGCAGATGTCAATATTATCATCATGCCAATGTTGACCTGAAGTCACTCTGATCCCTCACATATATGACAGTATCCATTTAAATACATAGAGAAATGTGCATAATGCCAGCTTAATATGTAAGATTTGAAATACCAGGCATTCTTAAACCTGCAGCCTAATTGTAAATATAGGGATTTGAACTCAGACTTTAAGCCAGTTTACTATCCACACTATCTCATACTACTGATATACATAACCACATACATGTAGAAAAGATAAATAACCACCAATATTTGTATTTCATGCTAAACCAGCACTCATCAATTGGTCCAAAATACCATCTCCCATACGTATATATATAATCAAGCTCAGTTTATATTAAGATAGCACATCCTTACACTTTAATGGACAGTCTTCAACCTACCTCCAACTTACTCCAACCTCCAACTCTTCAGCCATCTATACCATTGAAAATCTGATGATAGAATTCCCAAATCCCATGCTAATGCTAATATTGTTGTCATGCCCATGTTGACTTGAAGTCACTCTGACCCCTCACATATAGAACAGTATCCATTTAAATACATAGAGGGATGGGCAGAATGTAGGCTTAATATGTAAGATTTGAAATACCAGGCACTCTTAAACCTGGAGCCTAATTGTAAATATAGGAGATTTGAACTCAGACCTTTAAGCCACTTCATTAAAAGTCTGAATTTAATATGCCATACACTATTTTAAAAAGGAACTCAAGCCACAGAGAATGATGGGTTTTTTAAAACTATCCTTGTGGTTTTCCCACAATTTTAGAAAGAAAAAATAAATTTTAATTTTAATCAATGGCAGCGTACAGTAATCACGCTATCACCTGAGAAATTTGTTAAAAAATCTTCCACAAGCTAGTGAAATAAATCTCATGTTTGGAGAATATGTGTATAAGTGACAGTAGATTGCTTTTATCTGTGTTTCTCTCAAGATTAGGCTGTTTAATGTATAGATTGCCAGTATGACACATCCTGGTTAATATATATAAGAGGTAAATGCTGGAAGTTCTCAATTCAGTTCAGCTTGTATAATTTCCAAACTTTAACAATAAAAGTTAGTTCATGCATATTAGGTAAGGAAATCATGGAGAAGTACTACTTTATTTCTCTGGGATTTTAAACTTGACCGCTATAGAGACTAGCAAGCAATTGCTTTTTGTTTTGAAGCTTTCTATATTTTTTCTAATAAACATTAGTTAATCTGCACACACACTATTTATAGTAAATACAGTGAAATTTAAAAACAAGATGATTATCAATAAGTCTTTTTCTTGATTAATAGAAACAGGAAAACTAATTGATGTGTGTGTTTTTTTTTAATTTACATATTGAAACAGTAAGATTCGTATTCGAATCTTAAGTTTCACCTTTTCTGTCGTCTCTCACTGACCGGTCTATCCCACCCAAATTTAAACTTTTGGTATCGAGTTGTGTGTGTAACAATATTAAAAATGTATAAATATATGTAGAATTCAACATAAACACACACACATTTCGATCTCAAATTAAAGGCAATAAATACGGATAAAGTAATATAATTTAGATTTCTTTAGCTAAATAAATTTTGTATAATTTTAATCATTTATTTTGAATTTATAAAGTTCGTATTTATTGCTTAGTTTAAATTTCGTTAAATAATAATTCTAACAAAATCTGATGCAATAATTAATTAAAGTTAAAATAATTTTATTCCCTTTTGTCTTTGAAAATTTAAAAGCATCGGTCAGTGATAGATAATAAATTAATTATAGGAAAATTCCAAAAAAATGTAATTAACGAATGTAAAAAAAAAACAAAAAAACAACAAAACAGACAATAGCAGCGGATTTCTTTCTAATTAAAACCAGCAAAAGCATTGATTATCCTGAGGGCAAGATAAAGAAAACCTAAAAATATCTCAACAGAAAAAATTAAAAGATCAAGATAAAAAAAAAGATGCCATCTTGGACTTGCTGGAGACTTGCACTTGAATTTTAGCTTTGCTCTCGAGTGGAGATTTTAAATAAATTGATATTGCCAAGGTATGACCGAGTAAGCACCAAGATTATTCTCCATTGGGAGATGGCCCACCGTATGCCGAACTTCACCTTGCCCATCGTAAAAACACCGTAATGATCTGCTGCCTGAAATAAACAAGAAAGCCGCTGCTGTTAAAATCAATAAAATACCAAAGACAAGAAAGAAAACTGCTAATCACGAACAATCTACTATTAAACAAATGGACGAAAACATCTTATAAAACAGGTACCTGTGTGTGTATTCCAAATTATAGAGTACTCTAGTAAATAAGCCATAGCTCATCTCCTACTATTTGTCTAACTTCTAAATGTTAAAATTGTAATTTTGTGAAACTAAAATTTGAGAATTAATGTAATCTGTAAATTTCTCGCATAATCTAGCTTACCTCCCTCTATCCTTCTTAGGTGTGTATTTCTCAAATCTACACTTTATTTATAATTATCATTGAAATATTACCTTCTCATAATTGTCTTAGTTTTAAAGCTAAATCCATAATCGCTTGAACATTGAGTGCGTGTCGAATTGTCATTAATATTTGCTTTATAAATAACTTAAATTTCATATAAATCGACACGCATTCAAAGAATCAGTTATTGTAATGCAGGGTCTACTACTTCGTAACAGCTGGCATGCTCGCTGTAATAAGTCCCCTTTTTAGATATTCTTTTATTATTAAATTTTAATGAATAATTACGAAAATTTTATTTCTTTGAGAGTTACCAATTTTCTTTCAGTCAACGTTGATAATGGGGGGCCGAGTTTGAAATCTAGTTAAATATTACCATAATCTTTTAGATCTTATACATGTGTTACGTTTTGAAGCCACGATGGCTCATTCCATGCCGTGAATACTCCGGATTCTATAGGGTTGAATTAACCCCAGTTGTCCTACACAAGTGGACATGATAATGTTCCCGTAGGGCTTGACGACCGTCACGCAGCCAGCTGGCAAATTGCGACACGGACCGCTTGTCCCTGGTTATGCTCATGTGACACCTTACCTCTTCGGGTCGAGGCAGAGACCAACCCGAAGCCCTTATAAACTTATTCATGGCATTGCAGTTTCAGTGCTGCCATTTTATATCGCCTTCTAAAGTGTACCACGTGTTCCTTTATTTAGTATCATTCTCTACATCACTCCGCCTCGGCATTATCTTCGTCATCCACTCTCAAATAAATGTTCGCCCTTAGTCGTAAAATAAATAATTTTATTAAATAAATGCATGTCCGCCGCCACGGATGACTCTTGCAGTGCAAAGTATAAATCCCCTGCAGTACGCATTAGAAATACTCACTCGAGAACCTTAGGTAGCTAGGTTATGCCTTCATATAAATGAATGCTCTTTATAAATAAATGTATTTTTATATATAATAAAATTGCCAATTAGCTATTGAAACTCTGAATATAAAATATGATTAATAACATTAATAATGTTTTTTTTTATTAAATACGTAAATAAATAATTTTAACTGTACGTCTGTAGTTAAGTTTTCATTTATTCGATGCCCATTATATATATTTCCTCGATTATATATGTGAATTAATATTCGTTTGATTGTTGGCCAACTCGGAAACAAAACCATGAATCTCGTGCATCTCCCTGACCACCGTGCCTAAAGAAGTGTTTACTTATGTCGCATCAGAGGCGTTGTTCCGTAGATTGTAGTGTGGAACCGATAAACTATGTTCGAACTCGGTACCATGGGTGGCTTCGCTACTCGATGGTGCTGCTGTTCTGTGTGGTGGTCAAATTCTGCACTATGTTAACGAGATACACGTGTTTTGACTGTTACAATATTTTGAAAACATTTTTTTTCTCAATCCATTAATTAAAAACAATAAAATTAACTTTGTAAGTAACATGCATTACAAAGAAAAAAAAAGTTTTAAGCAAAACATTTTATTAGTTGCATCTTTTTGTCAAAATTAGATTTTTTAAAAAATATATTTGATTTCAAATAATTTGTAGGATATCAAGAAATATTATTACTTAATCAATATCTCTGTTACTCCCGACATAATTTTAAATAATTATGCTACATATAGAATGTAAATAATTGAAATAAATGCTAAATAAATAAATGAACTAAAATATTATGGAGCAAAAATTAAAAAGTTATAAATGTGTAATTAAAGTAAAAATATTCTTAATAGAAATTATTTGACTAAAAGAATAGAACAGGATAGAGATTAATTAAAATGATAATTAAACAATGGTTTTTGTTCTAGAAATAGAACAGGATTAATAGTAATAAGTGTCCCAGAACTATCCATGATCATAGGGTTGCTATCTGGGAGTGGACTGAAAAAATGATAAAAGTTCATCTGTAAAAAAAATTGAGCTCATCACACACACCCTCATATTGATGGCTCAAATCATGTTGAACCCTCAGGAAACTGCAACACCAAGTGTTCAAGAGGACTATAGATGATCCCGTGAACCTCTTCACTGAAAATTCAAAAGTGGACCTAGGGATCCCGTCACACTGGAGTAATGATTTTGTACACCTCTATGGCCACGTATTGTAAATGACTTTTCTAATACTAATCTTTGTAAGCATTATTGGGTTTAAGTTGTTATATATGAAGCAAGACTAATTTGATTTTATTACAATAAACGTCAAATTTGTTATAAAACGTTCTTGTGTTATAATTATCTCTTGTTGTCTGACCATCTTTACCACAACTGCAATAGTCGTTTTAAATTTTCTCTAAGTTAATTTGTCCATTTCCTTTTAAACTTTAAATATATACACATCCACATACTATGTTGTATGCCATGAAATCAATCTGTTTCAATATGTATATATGTATTCATTTAAAATACATATGTATTGTATATTAAATTTAAACAGAAGCAACTAAAAATTGTGGGAGTTATGTATAAACTAGCCGTCATATATCAATAAATGCAAAGAATAACAAGATACCTAAAAAAAGTAATACAACCCAATTCCGTGAATTGTTATGTTTGGTATCATGTTGACTTCTGCATTTATTGACATATGAGTATTAGTTGTATATAAATAACTCCGGAGGTTTTGCTTACTTTCATTTAAATTTCACTCTTAAATAAATGCAAAACATGCATATATAAAAATATGTATGGTTATATATATATATACACACATAATGTTAAAATAGTTATATTGATAGGATATTAGAAATTACATTTTTTACTATTAAAAATACACTTAGAATTTTCAGTCTAAATAAAGATTATATAGTAATCAATTAAGAAGTTATTATTTACTTGATTCTATTTTCTCTATTTATTATAGCTTCCTATTTATTCCATTTCCACACTAAATAGTTAGAAAAACTTTTGTCAGAGTTTCTAATTAATTATTTAAAATTGAAGTGGATCTCTTCAACTTTTCTCTAAGGCTTCCTTTCCATCTTTTCTGCAACTATCTACCCTGACAATACTTTTTCTTAATTACTCAACCTTGGATAATGAAAAGTAGTCGGCAGGCTCTTACAATTACCTGGAATATTTGCTTAAAAATAGTATTTTGACCTGTAAACACTTTTACTCACTAAGAGCTCTTCTTTCATTAAATGTCATTTTATTTGAGTTTAAGTACGACTTCTTGTTTGCCTGGTTGGAAATAATTGCTTGCCTAGCTTTATGTTGAAATTGTTTTTATTAGATAAAAGCAGCTTTTACAAACGTCTAATATTAACATTTAGTCAGGTGACTTAAGATTGCAATAAATTTTTGATCTGAATGAAAGAATTGCTTTAATATTTAACTTTTATTTCTATAAAAAGTGGATTTAAGTAATCAATTTGAAGTCAAAGTCCCTTCTGAGAATTTTCATAAAAATTGAGGTCCTCACTCACCTGATTAGACAATGGTCCTTCTATGAGGATTCACCATTCCATTTTTCACAGTTCACTAGTTAGATAATTATGTATCAATAATTAGATGGGTGATCTGTTAAACCTATGAGTTTATTATTTGATAGTATTTTAAAATTTTATCTGAGTTTGAAATCTCAGGTCATAGGCAGAATTAGTGAATGCTTTAATCACAATCTACGGTGCCTTTGTATTTCAGTGTAAATATTTTCATATGTTTAGTTGATGTAAAGTTATACCAATGATGTTCTGAGCAGCTGGTCCAATAATGAGAATGGCTGTCTAGAAAGCTTAAGAATTCTTGATCAGGTTCTGTATAAGAAAAATATAAAGAAGAGAAAGGGAGAGAGGAGGAGTTTGGATTGAGGAAGAAGACCCTGCTAATCAATTGAATGGGATTCTAAAACTTTATTGGCGTCTTTGTTGCACGAATATGGATAATTAATAAATAATTAAATAAATAAAAAGGCCTTTCATTCATGATAGATATGAGCATAAATAATATCCGTAGGAGTTATGAAAATCATATTAAAAGTAATCTGATTTATATAGTAACTTAATGGTGCTTTTCTTTTTAATTAAATTTTTATTTACCTTCATTTTTCTTATAAGTTTCATTAAGTTTTATTATATTTTATATTAACCATTTACAGTTTTTAATTTTTTTTTTTTGCATATCAGTCTTAAATAATTTTTTCTTAACCAATCATGAGATTATAACAATTTCATGTAATCCTAAAGGCATAGCCATGAATAGGTAGTGCTTATAAATATTAACTTTCATTTTTTTAAAAAATATTTTTAACTCTTAACTACTTCATATTCTCATTGCTCTATTTATGGAATATTTTTTAATTATTTATATGGTAATTCTAGAAACTGAAAAGATGGAGATTTTGATCATGTTTCTAATAAGTTCATATTTAAAAATCCATTATCAAAATTATGTGGCATCTTGATGATTGCTTTGTAAAGCTAGCTACAAACTTTTCCAAACCCTGCCACCATTAAAGTGGCAATTTGAGTTAGCATACACCAATGTTTTAAGTTTTTTTTATTTCAGGTCTCTTGGATTTTTTTACCTAGTTATAACATTTTGTTTATTTCATCATATTGTAACTGTAGTAACTTGAGCCAACAGTTCAAGCATTGTCATAAACAATACAAGTATATTATATATACTTTTAAGTTGGATATAATTATAGGGGATTTGAAACCAGACTTTTAAATTACCTTTTGTCATCCATTTTATCTTATACAACTGATACACATGACGATGTACATGTGAAAAAGATGAATGATCACCAATATATGCATTTTGTGCTGAATCAGCACTTATGAGTTGGTCCAGATGATTATCTCCTATACATATATATATAATCAGTGGTCGGTTTATATTAAGATATCAAATCTTCAAACTTTAATGGACATGCTTCAGTCTTCTCTTTCCAACTCTTCTTCTGTCCATATCATTGAAAATTTGATGATGGCATGTTCAAAGCCCTTGTTTGCCAATTTTATTGCCATCATCAGATTTTCAGTGATATGGACAGCTGAAGAGTTGGAGAGAGAAGAAGATTGAAAGATATCCATTAAAGTTTGAAGGTATGCTATCTTAATATAAACCGAGGTACTGATTATATATATATGTATGTAGAGGGAATGATGATCTGGACCAACTGATGAGTGCTGGTTCAGCACAAAATGTCTTTATTGGAGATCATTTATCACTTTGAATGCATATGTGGTCATATGTATTGGTTGTATAAGATGGAGTAGATGACAATAAGTTGCTTGAAAGTCTAGGGATCAAATCCCTATAATAAAATTATACTCTTGTAAGCAATACTTTTCTTGTCTTTATCTAGTAACAAAAACCATTTTTTTGAGTTTTTAAAATCAGAATGAGTTACTGATAACAATAGAAACAACTTATTTAGGAAAATCCTTGAAAGTATTTTTAGTCCATTGAATTATATTTCGTGATATTATCACAATATTTTCTATATTTTATATCTGGGAATAATAAAAGTATTCTTAAGATTAGATGGTATATGTTCAAGAGTTCATATACTCTTAAAAATTTTGCTTTCCTTTAAAACTTTTTGAGGTATCTCATTACCTACAGTCTTTTAGTTTTTAATATAGATAAACTATCATCAATAGGAAACCCTGCTCCAGGGTTGGGGGGGGGGGTTGTGAATTTTTTCAAATTTCAATAATAAAGATTTTTAATCTCGGTATAAAACCAACCTGCTGAAAATTAAAATAAATATTAATTTACTTTAAAAATAAAATATCATCATCATCAACCATTATCAATCCACTGCAGGATGAAGGTCTCTCCAAGTTTACTCCATCTTCTCCGATCTTTAGCTTTTTTTCTCCACATCACCCCTGCACACTTTCTTATTTCATCCATCCATCTCACATGTAGTCTCTTTCTGGGTCTTTTACAATCTCTTGGAATCCAGTTTAAGATTTCAATTGTCCATCTATTATCATCTCTTCTAGAAATATGTCCAGCCCAACTCCACTTCAATCTTTTAATTTTTTCAATGAGGTCAGTAACACCTGTTTGTTCTCTTACCCATACATTGCATTTTCGATCTCTTCTTGTTACTCCCAACATGCATCTCTCCATACTTCTTTGAGTGGTCTGGAGTCTCTGTATTGCTCTTCTATTAAGTGTCCAAGTCTCAGATCCATAAGTAAGAACTGGTAAAACACATTTGTTAAAAACCTTCCTTTTCAAACACATAGGCATATTTCCTTTTAGTATCAAGTTATTTCTACCAAAAGCACTCCAACCAAGTTTAATTCTATGATTAATTTCATCCATTATGTTTCCATCTGTATTAATAATCTGACCAAGGTATTTGTAACTGTTAACTTCTTCTAATTCATCATAATCAATCTTTATTTTCATATTTTGAGCAAATCGATTAAACATTACTTTAGTCTTTTTAACATTTATCTTTAGTCCTACTTTCCTACTTTCATCTGATAACTCCTGCAACATTTCCTGCAGCTCTGAAGCATTATTTGCAAAAACAACTATATCATCTGCAAAATCTAAATGACTTAAATAATCTCCATTTACTTTCACTCCTTTAGTTTCCCATTTTAATCCACAAAATACTTCTTGCAACACTGCTGTAAAAAGTTTTGGAGATATGGAGTCACCTTGTCTTACACCTTTCTCAATGTTGACTTTCCCAGTATCATTATGTAATCTAATTGTTGCTGTTGCATTTTTATAAATATTCTTTAAAATATGACAATATCCTGGATCTATACCTTGATGATCCAATGCTTTAATCACTGAAGAAATGTTTATAGAATCAAATGCCTTTTCATAATCTACAAATCCAAAACATAATGGCAACTCATATTCATTTGTCCTTTCTATAACTTCTCTCAATACCTGGATATGATCTACTGTACTAAAACCACTTTTAAATCCAGCTTGTTCCCTTGGTTGGTGGAAATCCAATGTTCTCTGTAGACGAGTTGTAATTATCTTGGTAAAAATTTTGTATAAAACTGATAAAAGGCTGATAGGTCTGTAATTTCTAATATCTTCTTTATCACCTTTTTTAAATATTAATATTATTACTGCATTCTTCCAATCATCTGGTACATCTTTATCATTTAGACATTTGGTATATAACTTTGCTAAAAAAATTTCTATTTCTTCACCTGCTTCTTTTAATATATCAATTATAATTCCATCATTACCTGGAGCCTTTCCTTTCTTCATACATTTAATTGCATGTCTCACTTCTTCATTTAAAATTCTGGGCAATTCAGAAGATGTAATAGAAATAGGAGGTACTTGTTCTTTATTACTATATAATTCTTGATAAAAGTCTTCTACCCATTTCATAATGTCATCTCTCTTTTTAGTAATAATTCCATCTTTTTTTCTTATTGCAGATATAAATTTCCTACCAATACCAAAATGTTGTTTTACATTCTTGAGACTTTTATTTTCTTCTACAGCTTTCCTTGCTAGTTCACAGTTATACTTTCTTATATCATTTTCAACTCTTTTCCATACCATTTTACAAAATTTGAGATATTCAATCCTTTTTAATGGATCATTTTTGTATATCTTCATATTCCTTCTTTTCTTCATAAATTCTCTAGTCTCAGTAGAAATTTTATTGGTCAATTGCTGCTTTTTTTTACCAGCTATCTTTGTTGCAGTTTTTAAAAGTGTATCAGTTATTTTCATATTAATTTCATTCAAATCTGAATCATGTTCAAAATCTACTAATACTTGAAACCGATTTGTAAGTTCTAATTTAAATTCATTAGAATGTTTCTGAAGATTAGGAATATCAACTGTAAAAATTGTTTTTCTTAATAATTTTTGTCTCTCTAGTTTTGCATTAACACGTATCTTACATCTTACTAATCGATGATCACTTCCTGTGTTAAATTTATTAAGAACATTACAATCTTGAAATATGTATTTTCTGTTAGTCAAAATATAATCCAATTCTGCTGTACCTTCATTGGGATGCTTCCATGTCCATTTCCTTTTAACATTTTTCTCAAAAAAAGAATTCATAATATAAAGTTTTTCTTTTTCAGCAAACTCCACTAGTCTATGTCCTCTCTCATTTCTATTACCATAACCAAAATTACCTACAGCACTTTCATCTTTCATTTGTTTACCAATTCTAGCATTAAAGTCTCCCATAACAATTTTAAAATGTTGTTTACTCTGATCGAAAGCCTTTTGTACATCCATATAAAAATCTTCTACTACTTCATCACTATGAGCACTTGTTGGGGCATAAACCTGAATTATCTGCATTTGGTATCTGCTATTAAGTTGTATAACTAATCTTGCCACTCTGTCTGATACACCATCAATCTCCACAATGTTGTTCTTCCACTTTTTATTTATAATGAATCCTACTCCACTTGTATTTCCAATATTTGTGCCTTTATAATAGAGTACATGTCCACTTTTTAAATCAATTGTCTCTTCACCTTTTCTTCTAACTTCACAAAGTCCAATAATGTCCCATTTAATATAAGACAGTTCTTCTTCTAATTCTTGCAATCTTCCTTCACTTGAAAGTGATCTGCAGTTGTAAGTACCTAAATAAAAAGTCATCATCAAATGGCAGCCTGGGTCCGCAATCAGGGGATTCTTAGCACCCTCCGCCTTCGGCCACCAACCACTGCCTTGGTTGGTGACTTTACAGCCTCCTGGGAATAAGGGCCATGATTTATTTTTGTCTGTCATAATTGTATATATCTATTGGGAAAATATCATTTACACAAACATTCATTCTGCCTTATCAGGCAACTGAGAAGAAAGACCATGGTGTTTCTTGATCTTAAACTCAGAGGTAAAAAGCCAATAAACTCACCACGCTGGCTAATGAGTGTTGGTGAGCAGCCCATCCAAGTTCGTATACTATATGAATAATCACATAGTAATAACAGCTGTAATGACAAGAATGTATGGAGTGGACATTAGGAATGTGCCCTGCTCGGTTCCTTTAAAGGCCTCCAAGAGAAATCAAAGGGTCTCCTTTCAGTTAATAGCAAACTTCTTTCTGCAGCCAAAAAAAAACTTCGGGTTATATCAGCATATAATTTTAAAATAACAGTAAACTCAACACAATAATTTATTATTTTGTCTGTAACTTCATCAAACTTGATATAATTGTCCAAATGTAAATAATTGATCAAGTGTATATGAAAAAGTTATGAGAATTCAAAAGTTGCTTTATAGATTTTTTCCATCTGTTGAAAATATTATCATAGAGAGTGCCATCAACTCATTTTATAGCATCATGATAATTTTCAGATCCACTTATGAAACTAATCATAGAATTAAACTTGGTTGAAGTGCTTTTGATAGAAATAATTTAATATTAAAAGGAAATATGCATCTGTGTTTGAAAAGTAAGATTTTTAATAAATGTGTTTTATCAGTTTTTGTTTATAATATTAAAAAAAAATGTACCTGTGTTTGAAAATGAAGGTTTTTAATAAATGTGATTGACCAGTTTTTACTTATGGATTTGAGACTTGGACACTTAACAGAAGAGCAATACAAAAGACTTTAGACCACTCAATAAGGTATGGAAGATGTATGTTAGGAGTAACAAGAACAGATCAAAAACAAAATACATGGATGAGAGAACAAACACCTGATTGAAAGATTTAGTAGACTGAACTTGAGTTTGACTGGATATATTGCTAGAAAAAATGATAATAGGTGGGCAACTGAAATCTTAAACTGGATTTCAAAAGACGGAAAGACCTAGAAATAGACCACAAATGAGATGGATAGATGACATAAGGAAATGTGCTGGAGTGATGTGGAGATGAGAGACTAGAGATAGGAGATGGATTGAACTTGGAAGAAATTTTTATCTTGCAGTGGATCGATAATGGTTAAAAATAATGATGATGTTGTGACTATAACCATAAAATGACTATATATTTTTTTCCATGTGTCATAGCATTGGCCAGGAAGCGAACCCGCTAACCTGGGACAACTGCTTGAAATGCAACTGTGCTGACCCTCGACCACTAATGCTTGACTAAAATGACTATACACCTGGGTCTCTTTTTATGCGGACTTATTTAACATGATTTTGAAGTTACGCGATTCATGTTTCACCGGAAGTAGAACTCCAATAATGCGCTATTATTATAAATAATAAATTTCATGCACTTACGTTATATTGAAAGTAATAGCACATTATTGGAATTTGACTTTCATCTTAGTAATTTCAATATTTTCAGTGCTTTATAATAGTAAGATTTTATGCAATAGTGAAATTAAAATCATGATTTCCACGTTTTATGTATACACACATTAAATTTTACAAGATTATAATGTAAATTTTTTCAAACATTGTGCGTGTTAATTTTACATTTTAAATCACATTCTGTTTTTGCTTTTTAAAAAAGAACATAATCAATTATTAATCATTTAGTGTCTGCAAGTTTATTTTTAAAAGGTGAGTAATAGCAGTGGGCACAATTAAAATTGAAAATTAAAAAATTAAAGACAAAAATAAGAATTTAAGTTTTAGTTGTTAGATTAATTACTAATTACGTTGTCACCAGAAAACCATTAACACAACATGAGAGTGACATTGGCGCTAGTTGTATTTCCTCTTGTGAAGAATCTGATTTTTTACCAGTTTGCAAACGAACCTGTTCACCAGCAAATAGCGACAATAATTAAAACATGTGTAAAAAATGTAAATTACTGTAAATTATGTGTAAAAATATATAGTTTTGAATAAAATTAAATATTATAGTTAAAAAAAGTTTGTCTTGTATCAATTTTTTTCAAATTTGAAATTTTTTATTAGTCATATTTTATTTCCTTATTTTTTTTTGCACGAATTTTAAAGTAATTTTACATTGGTGCTTTGCTTTTACGCGATTTTTGAAAAATCACAGTCCATATCCCCCCCTTTTCAAGGTAAGTTACATCTATTTTTGTGCGATTTCATTTGTGCGTGTTTTCTGAGGAACATATCTATCGCGTAAAACGAGACCCAGGTGTAGTTAAGAAATAATGTGCTAGGACAATATATTCATTTAAATTAAAAGTAATGGGCATGTGTATTTAATTCTGTATGAAAGATTACTTAAAGAATCTAATTATCTTTTAATTTAAAAATATATTAAGGCTACTATAATTAGTAGTATTATATTAATTTTATTTATTAACTTTTAAATAATATTTATATTTAGAATTACATGTTCTTTTAGTTCGTAAAAGATCTTTATTTATAAACTATTTATTCAAATATAAAATATACCGTCTCAGAAATAGACGTGATTTCCCTTTATTAAACAGATCCTAAAGGAAAATCCTTGGCAATATATAGGACATAAAGTCCCTCCACATACCTATTGTTCGATTAAATAAAAATTATTAAACGTATTTCGAGTTTTAAGACACTTAAAAGAGACTAATAGGTCGTGAACCAAAGTTTGCCGCCATTATCTCCAAGTGCCTTGAGGTTAGGTTAGTTATTTTAGTTTAGTTTATATGCATAAAAAATATAGTTAAAGACCAATGATTAATTATCCTTATTAGAACTTCTCAAACAAATTTACTGATTTTTTTTATATTACTAAAGATAAGTTATATGTTAGACCGAAATTAAGACAGTCTGATTTCCTTAAATTTATTCAAAGTTGTAAATATAAATTTATTTAATGACATTGAATACGTAAGTCATATTTACTAAGGCAATAAATCTCAAGAATGTGTGCTTGAAAATGCGATGGTAGGAACCTCTACAGGTCTTAACCACAAGCTTATGTTATGGTTAAGACCTATAAAGGTCCCTACCTTCGCATTTTCAAACGCACATTCTCAAGGTTTATTGCCTTAGTAAATATTAAATTTATTCAATACATCTACAAACTATATTTATACCTTGTACTTAGCACACGCACACACACATGCATGCTTTTTTTTTTTGCACTTTATTATTTATTTATTTTGTTGGTCTTGGGAGGAAAAGTTACTCTGCGTTTGAAACTATTGTTTTTATTTTAAATTATAAAGAATAGAAGAGCTATACTTATGATTTTCATTTGAGTATACTATTATTATTTATTAATACAATGTACAGGCTTACACCTGCATTCATATATGTAATGTATATGGGATTCGAACTCAGATTTTCACATGAGCCACAACTCTCAGGGCCATCTTATATTACTGACCCACCTGATCACACACATGTTAAAAAGATAAATAATCACCAATACACTTATTTCGTGCAAAACCAGCATTCATCAGTTGGTCCAGATTATCACCTCCACATTATATACAATCAGTTCTCAGCTTTATACTAAGATAGCCAATCTTCATACTTTAATGGACAGGCTTCAAACTACTCCAACCCACAACTCTTCAGCCTTCCATTTCATTGAAAATCTGATGATGGAATGTTCAAAGCCCACGTTAGTGCCAAGGTTGTCATAAAAATTCCTTCTTTGTTCTGAATTCTACATTAAATATTATATATTTATTTTATTAAATCTGATTTTCGTTTTTCTTTTTTATTCAGTTAAGATTATAAAAATTATTTAATGAATATTCTATAGATTGACTTAATTTTTCATGTGTAAGAACTCTGAGATGTTCTCTATTGTAGACGGATGAGTGGAGGAGGAGTAATATAATTATTAAGAAGTATTTAATTTATCGAGGCACACAACCAGATTTACATTCATATACATGGAACATGAACACACTTCAGGAATAAGTACTTAATCCTAATATAAAAAGATTTAATACACTATTATAAGATATTTATTTAACATATTAATTAAATTTAGTATGTATTTCTTTAATTATTATTTTTGGCTAAATTCAATCTCAGACATTATAAAATTCGGAAACATTTAATTAGATTATATGTGATTTAAATTAATGTGATGTGAAATTTGATTTTTAAACGGAATTGAAAATTAAAAAATTAAAGACAAAAATAAGAATTTAATTTTTAGTTGTTAGTTTCATAAACAATTAATAAAATCATCATCTCAAACATTAATTACTAATTACATTGTTACCAGAAAACCATTGACACAAACGAACGTGTTTTTCGCCAAATAGCGATAATAATTAAAACGTGTATAAAAAAATGTAAATTACTGTACTGTAAATTATGCCTAAAAATATATTATTTTGAATAAAATTAAATATTATAGTTAAAAAAATTTTGTCTTGTATCAATTTTTTTCAAATTTGAAATTTTTTATTAGTCATATTTTATTTCTTTATTTTTTTTTTGCGCGAATTTTAAAGTAATTTTACGTTGGTGCTTTGCTTTTACACGAATTTTGAAAAATCACAGACCGCATCACCACCTTTTCAATGTAAGTTATGTCTATTTTTTGCGCTATTTCGTTTGCACTTGTTTTCTGAGGAACCTATCTATTGCATAAAATGAGACCCAAGTGTATTTCTTATTGCAATTTTAATCCTTAAATCATTCTTAATTTTTTTTGTTTGTAGGTCACTGAATTGCTTTTAAATTCTTAATTTGTTTATGAAGTTTTATATTTATATTATTGTTCTGCCAAGCACAGAATACCTTGTTTCTTTTGATTAACTCACTATTATAATTATCATTGGAAAAAAAAAAGATTTTTTTTTTTTTTAGTACACCCAGAACAGCTTTATTAATCCAAAACACAATTCTATTATTAGTAATATAAACAAATTGAAAATCCAAATCGGAAATTTTAACATTTTAAAGTTGTTGAAATTTATTGATTTGCATTCAAGAAGAAAGATCAAATTGGTTATCAATGTGTTTATAATAGGACCTATTTTTAAATGCAATAATCATTAAAATTTGGAAGCAGGCTAATCTATCATTAATCCAAATGAATTTGTAATATTTATTATTTTTTACATTTTGATTCTTATCTATTAATTATATAATGCAAAAGATATTATTTTGAGCATAAATGCATCCAAGTTCTTTTTTTAGTGATTTTTTTGCCCCAAATAAAATGTTCATGATTGTCACTTTGTGTATTGCTCAACAATTTAATAATATGCAACCATTTAAATTCATAAAGATAGTGCCATAATTTCAATAATTTAAAATATTACTCCACTGTTTCTATCAGCTTGTGAATTTCAATTTTGAAAAATAAAAATTTACTTTTTTAATGATAATTGACACAATACTTCCTAAAATATATATGTATATTCATATATATATATACTAATTATTATTATTATTATTATTATTATTATTATTATTATTATTATTATAATAATAATAATAATAATAATAATAATAATAATAATAATAATAATAATAATAATAATAATAATAATAATAATAATAATAATAATAATAATAATATACTTTTTTAAAATACAGTTACAAATTTTAAATATCTTTATAATTTATTGTTATTATAAATATATTTATTAATTTATAATTAAAATTTGTGTTTTTATTTAATTGTTAAGGTATCTTAAAAATATATTAGATAATAATATATGTATTGCAATCTTAAGTATATGTATATACATATGGTCTACATTTTGATAAGCTTAATTATCAATATCTTGTGAATTGTATATTATCCACACTGTTGTTGATGATTGAAACTTTTATGCCTCTATGTAAGAAGAAGGAAAATTTATTTGTAATAGGTACCACTTCCTTTATATTTTACCTGTTTACATTCATGGTGATTAATTTTAACATAATTTTCATTATCTCTAGGCCGAAGCTAAATGTGTGCTTATTAAATCTCTATCCTCTGCTGACCTATTCAATATCCCCAGACTAATTTCAAGATTATAGTTTTCATCATTGGTAACAGGGATATAATAAGTATTATTATTTGGCATCTATCATTATCTACTAAAGTTTATAGTAAGTAGCATAGAAATGGTGAAAATTATGCTGCTATAGCAGCAATATGTAAGCTAAAGTCTTCATCATATTTTATTAGTAATTAATATTAGTTATTGGTGGAAGATGAACTCTAAAAAGTTTATAACATGCATACACACGAGTTGCTAATAATTAAGACATCATCATCATCATCAACCATTATCAATCCACTGCAGGATGAAGGTCTCTCCAAGTTTAATCCATCTTCTCCGATCTTTAGCTTCTCTTCTCCACAACACCCCTGCACACTTTCTTATTTCATCCATCCATCTCACATGTGGTCTCTTTCTGGGTCTTTTACAATCTCTTGGAATCCAGTTTAAAATTTCAATTGTCCATCTATTATCATCTCTTCTAGAAATATGTCCAGCCCAACTCCATTTCAATCTTTTAATTTTTTCAATAAGGTCACTAACACCTGTTTGTTGTCTTACCCATACATTGTGTTTTCGATCTCTTCTTGTTACTCCCAACATACATCTCTCCATACTCCTTTGAGTGGTCTGAAGTCTCTGTATTACTCTTCTATTAAGTGTCCAAGTCTCAGATCCATAAGTAAGAACTGGTAAAACACATTTGTTAAAAACCATCCTTTTCAAACACATAGGCATATTTCCTTTTAGTATCAAGTTATTTCTACCAAAAGCACTCCAACCAAGTTTAATTCTATGATTAATTTCCTCCATTATGTTTCCATCTGTATTAATAATCTGACCAAGGTATTTCTAACTGTTAACTTCTTCTAATTCTTCATAATCAATCTTTATTTTCATATTTTGAGCAAATCGATTAAACATTATTTTAGTCTTTTTAACATTTATCTTTAGTTCTACTTTTCTACTTTCATCTGCTAACTCCTGCAACATTTCCTGCAGCTCTGAAGCATTATTTGCAAAAACAACTACATCATCTGTGAAATCTAAATGACTTAAAAACTCTCCATTTACTTTCACTCCTTTAGTTTCCCATTTTAATTCACAAAATACTTCTTGCAGCACTGCTGTAAAAAGTTTTGGAGATATTGAGTCACCTTGTCTTACACCTTTCTCAATGTTGATTTTTCCAGTATCATTATGTAATCTAATTGTTGCTGTTGCATTTTTATAAATATTCTTTAAAATATGACAATATCCTGGATCTATACCTTGATGATCCAATGCTTTAATCACTGAAGAAATGTGTATAGAATCTAATGCTTTTTCATAATCTACAAATCCAAAACATAATGACAACTCATATTTATTTGTCCTTTCTAAATACCTGGATATGATCTATTGTACTAAAACCACTTTTAAATCCCGCTTGTTCTCTTGGTTGGTGGACATCCAAAGTTCTCTGTAGACGAGTTGTAATTATCTTGGTAAAATTTTTTATATAAAACTGATAAAAGGCTGATAGGTCTGTAATTTCTAATATATTCTTTATCACCTTTTTTAAATATTTTCCAATCTTCCGGTACATCTTTATCATTTAGACATTTGGTATATAACTTTGCTAAAATTGTTTCTATTTCTTCACCTGCTTCTTTTAATATATCAATTATAATTCCATCATTTCCTGGAGCCTTTCCTTTCTTCATACATTTAATTGCATGTCTCACTTCTTCATTTAAAATTCTGGGCAATTTGGAAGATGTAATAGATATAGGAGGTACTTGTTCTTTATTACTATATAATTCTTGATAAAAATCTTCTACCAATTTCATGATGTCATCTCTCTTTTTAGTAATAATTCCATCTTTTTTTCTTATTGCAGATAGAAATTTCCTACCAATACCAGAATGTTGTTTAACATTCTTGAGACTTTTATTTTCTTCTACAGCTTTCCTTGCTATTTCACAGTTATACTTTCTTATATCATTTTCAACTCTTTTCTGTACCATTTTACAAAATTCGAGATATTCAATTCTTTTTAATACATCATTTTTGTATATTTTCATATTTCTTCTTTTCTTCATAAATTCTCTAGTCTCAGTAGAAATTTTATTGGTCAATTGCTGCTTTTTTCTACCAGCTATCTTTGTTGCAGTTTTTAAAAGTGTATCAGTTATTTTCGTATTAATTTCATTCAAATCTGAATCATGTTCAAAATCTACTAACACTTGAAACCTATTTGTAAGTTATAATTTAAATTCATTAGAATGTTTCTGAAGATTAGGAATATCAACTGTAAATATTGGTTTTTCTTAATAATTTTTGTCTCTCTAGTTTTACATTAACACGTAACTTACACCTTACTAATCGATGATCACTTCCTGTGTTAAATTTATTAAGAACATTACAATCTTGAAATATGTATTTCCTGTTAGTCAAAATATAATCCAATTCTGCTGTACCTTCATTTGGATGCTTCCATGTCCATTTCCTTTTAACATTTTTCTCAAAAAATGAATTCATAATATAAAGTTTTTCTTTTTCTGCAAACTCCACAAGTCTATGTCCTCTCTCATTTCTATTACCATAACCAAAATTACCTACAGCAATTTCATCTTTCATTTGTCTACCAATTCTAGCATTAAAGTCTCCCATAACAATTTTAAAATGTTGTTTACTCTGATCAAAAGCCTTTTGTTCATCCATATAAAAATTTTCTACTACTTCATCACTATGAGAACTTGTTGGGGCATAAACCTGAATTATCTGCATTTGGTATCTGCTATTAAGTTGTATAACTAATCTTGCCACTCTGTCCGATACACCATCAATCTCCACAATATTGTTCTTCCACTTTTTATTTATAATGAATCCTACTCCTCTTGTATTTCCAATATGTGTGCCTTTATAATAGAGTATATGTCCACTTTTTAAATCAATTGTTTCTTCACCTTTTCTTCTAACTTCACAAAGTCCAATAATGTCCCATTTAATATAAGACAGTTCTTCTTCTAATTCTTGCAATCTTCCTTCACTTGAAAGTGATCTGCAGTTGTAAGTACCTAAATAAAAAGTCGTCATCAAATGGCAGCCTGGGTCCGCAATCAGGGGATTCTTAGCACCCTCAGCCTTCGGCCACCAACCGCTGCCTTGGTTGGTGACTTTACAGCCTCCTGGGAATAAGGGTCATGCTTTATTTTTGTCTGTCATAATTGTATATATGTATTGGAAAAATATTTATCATTTACACAAACATTCATTCTGCCTTATCAGGCACTGAGAAGAAAGACCATGGTGTTTCTTGATCTTAAACTCAGAGGTAAAAATCCAATAAACTCACCACGCTGGCTAATGCGTGTTGGTGAGCAGCCCATCCATGTTCGTATACTATATGAATAATCACATAGTAATAACAGCTGTAATGACAAGAATGTATGGAGTGGACATTAGGAATGTGCCCTGCTCGGTTCCTTTAAGGCCTCCAAGAGGAATCAAACGGTCTCCTTTCAGTTAATAGCAAACTCCTTTCTGCAGCCAATTAAGACATACATGACAATATATTTAAAATATTTTGTTTCATTTTTTATATCCCCCCTTCCATTTATCAATAAAATAACTACTTTCTCATACACTGACATTGCTATATATATATATAATCAAAAGACAGCATAAGCATATATATATATAAAATGTGTGGACAATAATAATTTTATCTTACAAATATATCAATAAATATAAAAATTATAATAGAGAATATTATTTTAAGAAATATTTCTATTATTTAGAATTTATTAATATGTGATAAATTGGCAATTTGACAGAATATGTTTAAAAAGTCAATAAATATCTTTATACATCTATTCCTGCATTCATAGCTATGTCTCATTGATTTAACTAGCTTAGTTATTTGAAATAATATTAATAATATTTCTTATCCTTCTTTTAGAAATAATAGACAAATGATTTACTTACAGTCTTACATAATAAGTTAGTTGAATGAGCCCTTTCTTGGATTTTAGCTTTGAGGTAAATGGTTGCTGATATTTATTCAACATTCTGCTATGAATTCAGGACATTTTTTTTTTATATTAATAATGCTGTGTACCCAAAAATGTTTTCAATAATACCAGCTGGGCAAGCATCGAAATTAACATTAAATAGCACCAGACAAAATTTTAATACTCAACAATAAGTTTATTTACTTGTATTGAGATGATGAAAATAATTATATATGAAAATAACAGTAAAGTTTACTTTACTTTGGAAGTAACTATTTATTGTGTGGTAATAGATTATCTTCATACACTGTCTGTGTCTAAACAGTCCATATATCTTGATTTTTTATTTAACTCATATTTCACACATATAGTTAAATAACTTCCCAGATGAGATCTATACATCAGTATTAATCAGTATTCAACTTAGGCTGACCATTTTCAGTTACCTGTGCATTTTAAACTGTACTCATATCACAGAACACTCTTGTTCCAAATACATTACTCAGAACTATTTTGCAGACAGATTCATCATAGTGTGTCATTTTTAATAAATTTGCATATACAATTTTAGTTTTCCTTTATCAATACCCATTCAATCAGTCTGACAAAAGGAGAAATTAGTAATATTTAACCTATACATATGGCTTTTTTAGCCATTGCTTTTATCCCCTCTTGAGAGAAACTTTATTCTTAGTCGACTTGCAGTCAATCAACTGTTATCAATTTTTTTATTATTCATTTATACTTTATTCTCTTTTTCTGGAGTACATTTTTTACCTAATAATGTATTGTCTCAATGCAATTGCTACTTTTAAAATAAACATTATTTATAATATATATATATTTATATATGCATAGACAGTCCACACCTCCTTTCACTCTAGAAAAATAGTCCTTGAATCTTTCTGGCCTTCTGCAATTTTTTCTCACATCTGGCTAGAGGTACAGATCTCCATTCATTATGAATGACAATTATGTCAGCTTGATCGGGTGGTTTTGACAATAAACCATCCTTCCCCCAGTTGTGCTGTACTATCATCTTGATAGAGTGTTTATTTTATTAGCTTTATTATCAATGGGAATTTTCACATTTTGTTCTGCTAAGGAGATATCAATGTCCCCATCACTTTTATTAGATTTGGTTTTGTATTGACCTAATAATGACTTCAGATACAACATTATCAAAGATGACATCAGAAATTTCTTTTTTTAACACATCTCCGGCCCATATTGTTTCACTCATTTTAAATTTTCTGGAATTTGCTTCTCATCTTCTAACATATTTTTTATAATTATATTATCCACTGGCAATAATTTTGATAAATAAGGGCACAATTTTGCCACAATAATGATTTTGCTGGCATTTTCAAAGTAGACACACTTAGAGTGAAGTGTTGATAAAACATAGCTTCTACCAATGGCTTCCTAATATCTCTAGCTGTTTTTTTTTTAGTGTTGACTTAAATATTTCATAGCTTTCTCAGCCAGTCTTGTTGATTCTTGGTGATAGGGTGGAGTTAAAATATGGCATATTATTTTTTCTGCCACAGGTTTTTAAATTCTATCCATGATAGAAATGTCTTTTTAGGCAAATTCATTCTAGACTTGTATTTAGAGCAGTTTTTTTAACTATCTGCTTGATGTCTTGATCCACCAAACATAGAATTGCATCAAAGTTTTCATTTTTATGAAGCTTGTATGTCTGTTATATAATAATTGAAACATCTTCTTGTGACACTCATTCGGTATGAGCATGTGGTCAGTCATTAGAATGCATCCATTGCACATTCCATTACACATAGCAGATAAGTTCTGATAGGCATTCCATATAGGGTTGGTAACATACTTTGACCAACTTTTTGGCTATTTCAATCAACTCTCAAAATTTTTAATTCTTTATATCTGGAGTCCTGATTAGTTCATTCAGCACTTTTAGCATTATTTTTATTTTCAGAGTTCATTATATCAATAAAGTTAATTTCTGTAAATGCTGCACTTCACTGATAACTGGTAAACATGATAAAATATCCACGTTACCAGGCATACAAACGAAATCATAATCATAGGCAGCTAGAAATATTAATACATCTGATTAGTTTCTGGCAGACATATTCCGGAGTTTTCTTATTTGAACCAAAAATCCCAAATAATGGATGATGATCTATATATAGTAAAAATTTTCACCCATATACAAACTGATGAAATTTTTTAACTGTGAAGAGCTTCTTTATCCACCTAATTATAGTTTTTTTCTAGCAGATATCAATGTCCTCAAAACATATGTTATATTAGATGTTTGCCTCCAAAACAACAGTGAGATATGAGCTCAAACTCCGAAGTCCAAAGTATCAGTGGTTATAATCACTTGCAGGTTGCTATGGTAAAGTTCCAGAAGATGATTAGAGATTAATAAATCCGTTGCTTTCTAAAAAGCTAAATTATGTTCATTTGCCCACCTCCAGTGTTGTCCTTTTTGCAATAGTTTATATAAAGGTATTAGTGCGATTTTCCTTCAAGAAAACTCATAGAAATTCAGTAATCCTCGTAAGACGTGTAAGTCCTTAACATTTCCAAGTTTTGCCACATCTTTTACAGGGATAAATTCCTGTTTGAGAGTAACCGTTATTAGTTTATTGTTCATAATGAAGTTCATTTATTATTCGTTTTTTACTTTATGCTAATTTTCTAGATTGCGCACGCACTATCTGCATGCAATGGCAATTTTTAAAATAAATTTTATTTATAATAATAAATATGTGTATATATACACAGACAATCCAAGTAGGCTCTTAGTTCAAGGAGAGTAGCTTGAGATGGCTAATATTCCCTAGAAAAAAATTATAAAGCTGATTTTTCTCTTCTGCAGAATCTATGTTATTGAATGGTGATCTGGTCTTCTATTTACATAAAAACAAGATAAATATTAATTAAATTGTTTTTTTTTTTTTTTAAGAAAAAAAAATCCATAAAACTTTTCTGTAAGATTAAAATTACACAAAAGATTTTAATAATATAAAAAATATCTTTTGGAGTACTCTATTTTTTTTAATTACCTTAATGAAAGATAATATACAAAATATACTGAGGGAAAAAACATGTTTTTAAAATTACATTCAGATTAAATGTTTACTCTCTTGTATTTCAATCGTGTAGTTTTTTTTATTGAACTAAATTTTTTATAATATTATTTATTTTTACTTTTATAAAAAAACATAATTTTGATTTTTTTAAAAAAAAAAACAACTTTCTTTTTTTAAAGATATATATATACACACAATATATATATCTATTTATTACATCTATCTCAATATACTTTTGTATATATGAATCTTTTTTTTAAATATTTAATTAGGTTCAAAATATCTCGTGAGGATTGAGTTAGTGAATAATATCAGTCAAATTCCTATAAGAATATTGTAAACACTGCCTTATCTGTATTGTTATCATCATCATCATTAACCATTATCAATCCACTGCAGGATGAAGGTCTCCCCAAGTTCAATCCATCTTCTGCGATCTTTAGCTTCTCTTTTCCACATCATCCCTGCATACTTTCTTATTTCATCCATCCATCTCATATGTGGTCTCTTTGTGGGTCTTTTACAATCTCTTCGAATATAGTTTAAGATTTCAATTGTCCATATATTATCATCTCTTCTAGCAATATGTCCAGTCCAACTCCACTTCAGTCTTTTAATTTTTTCAATGAGGTCAGTAACACCTGTTTGTTCTCTTACCCATATATTGCATTTTCGATTTCTTCTTGTTATTCCCAACATATATCTCTCCATACTCCTTTGAGTGGTCTGAAGTCTCTATACTGCTTTTCCATTAAGTGTCCAAGTCTCAGATCCATAAGTAAGAACTGGTAAAACACATTTATTAAAAACCTTTCTTTTCAAACACATAGGCATATTTCCTTTTAGTATCAGGTTATTTCTACCAAAAGCACTCCAATCAAAGTTTAATTCTATCATTAATTTCATTGATTATGTTTCCATCTGTATTAATAATCTGACCAAGGTATTTGTAGCTGTTAACTTCTCCTAACTCATCATAATTAATCTTTATTTTCATATTTTGAGAAAATCCATTGAACATTATTACTTTAGTCTTTTTAACATTTATCTTTAAGCCTACTTTCCTATTTTCATCTGATAACTCCTGCAACATTTCCTGCAGCTCTAAAGCATTATTTGCAAAAACAACTGCATCATCTGCAAAATCTAAATGATTTAAATAATCTCCATTTACTTATTTCTTTAGTTTCCCATTTTAATCCACAAAATACTTCTTGCAGCACTTCTGTAAAAAGTTTTGGAGATATGGAGTCACCCTGTCTTACACCCTTCTCAATATTGACTTTCTTAGTATCATTATGTAATTTAATTGTTGCTGTTGCAATTTTATAAATATTTTTAAAATTATGACAATATCCTGGATCTATGCCTTGATGATCCAATCCTTTAATCACTGAAGGAATGTTTATAGAGTCAAATGCCTTTTCATAATCTACAAATCCAAAGCATAATGACAACTCATATTTATTTGTCCTTTCTATAACTTCTCTCAATACCTGGATATGATCTACTGTACTAAAACCACTTTTAAATCCAGCTCGTTCTCTTTGTTGGTAGAAATCCAATGTTCTCTGCAAACGAGTTGTAATTATCTTGGTAAAAAATTTGTACAGAACTGATAAAAGGCTGATAGGTCTGTAATTTCTAATATCTTCTTTATCCCCTTTTTTAAATATTAAAATTAATACTGCATTTTTCTAATCATCTGGTACATCTTTATCATTTAGACATTTGGTATGTAACTTTGCTAAAATTATACTGTAAAATATATTTTTATATATTGTTATAAAATATTTTTTATATATGAATGTAAATATTTTACTATGCTGTATATAAATAAAAAATACACAAAGCTAGAAGAAAATCGTATAATAATAGAATACAAGCAGTTGGGTGTATTCTTGGGTGTATTCTATTACTATGCTATATATATATATTTATTTGAAAGCATTTATTTTTTCATTTTATTAACTTTAAAATGAAAAAGATTAAATTATATTGTGCTTTTAACACCATTCTCTATTAACAATTCCTTCAAGTTTTAATAAAGCTATTCTTAAATTTATTTCCCCTCTTTTCTTCCATAGCGTAAGTAAATATTATTTAACAAAATGGATAACTTTTTAAAATTTACTTTTAAACAACTGCTTATGAATATTTAGTAATACTAACATTTCACGTGATTCCCTGTTTAAACAATTGTTTACAGGAGCAAATACGATTTTTCTACTCTGCTATTGCAACTATTATCTATTTAATGAGCCAAACTTAAGAAAAATCGCTGCATTGAAATAGCAAAAATAGTTTGTTTTTGTTTTTTTATATTTATAAATAAATACTATGAACATTTGATATTTAAATACAAATATAGTGTATATGGTTGACGTGGGTATGATGATAATATTGGCATCAACAAGAGCTTTGTGCATTCCAGTATCGGATTTTCAATGATATGGATGTCTGAAGAGTCAGAGAGTGGAAAGGATTGAAGCCTGTCTATTAAAGTTTGTAGATTTGCTTAATATAAATGTGTGGGAGATGATGATCTGGAACCATTGATGAGGGCTGGTTCAACATGAAATACATATATTGGAGATCATTTACTTTTGTCACATGTATGTGGTCATGTATATCAGTTATATACGATAGAGTGGACGACTGAAGGGAGTTTGAAAGTATGTGTTTAAATCTCCTTTAATATGAACATTTAGTATTATTTTTAAAGGTTATCACATTCATTGTGTAGTTTTTTTAAAAAGTCATCATATTGTCTGGTCGAGAGGTTAGCGCGACTGCCTTGCACTTGCAGGCAGTTGCCCGGGTTGCGGGTTCGTGTCCCGGCCGATGCTATGACACTTAAAAAAAAAAAAAAACTAGGAAAATAGTTATTTTCATTTCACTTATAACTTAATAGTCAGTATTTAAAATTCATTTTGGAATGTAATCCTCCCATTAACCAGAAGTTTATGTCTCCAGGCTAAATTTTTATTGAATTTTTATTTGTGTTAAGGTTTTAATTTTTTTGATTTTAAATTCAGCATTTTTTAAAAATTGATTATCAGCCATTTTTTATCTTAAGCTTTAATAGTATGGTATTGAATTATATGTAATATTTTAAGTCATCAAATTACCACCAGTGATGATTATCATCTAATTTTGGTGGTTTGTTACTTCTATTTCCTTTTAAGATGCATGCATACAATTTGTATATATTGAACTAGATTTGTCATACCTATTTCTTGTTGGCCATGCAGCAGAATGAAAAGCAAATTTAAGATATTGTAAAAGAATATTGAAATAATATTTTATCATATGTATGCAAAAGTACTGTAATAATTTGATTTTTAGATTAAAATTTAAAAAGCAATGTTTTTAAGTAGTTAGAGAATGTTACATTTTTAAAAAAGTAAAAAACAATGTAATTATGTGGGACAGATAATGAATAAAAACTGGATTTCAATTTTATTGTTAAATGGAGGTTGCTTTGACAACAGATTGAGATTGTTGATTATTATTAATATTGGGATTGTCTAAATGTTGATTAATTTTAATGGTATGTATATGGTATTCGCATTGGCTTTTACTTGCTATTTTTAGTGGAGATAATAAGAGATTTATGAATAGATAAAACTGTAATTTCTATTTCCCCCCAAAAAATAATTTGAATAAGAAGACAATTATATGAATTTTTTTAAAATTAAATGCAATTATGAATTTATTTAATCTTTGATAAAAGATTTGTGCTGTCACAGATCTGTATGTATATATTATAATGGTATGGGCATTAATAGACATGGAAAACATGTTGAGGACATAGCACTATGCATATGATAAATTATGCAACAATATATATAATTAAATATCATATTTAGTCATTTATTCTCAATGATAAGTATCATGATAGTTGGTTAGATAATATAACGGGATATATGTTTCATAAATATCTAATACTGAATTAAAAACACAAACGTTCAAAATGCACAAGTAACGAATAATTAATTTATAAATGTTTGATTTAAATATTAAAATAAGCTTTAAAAAAATTATAGAATTGAAACAAAGATTCTAATCTTTAAATAAAGTATAAAATAAAAACCTTTTTAATAATAGCGAAGATTTTTTAATTTTTAAATATAAAAATTACAAACAGATCGTTTGGGCAAAATGACCATTAAAAAAAATGATTACGAAATAGATAAGAGTTCCCGCCCAAAGATATGGACACAGACCTCAGTGGAAAACTTTACTTAGCCATAAACCCAAAATCTACTTAGCCACAAACTGAATTAACCAATAAAATAGAGATATGGAATATGTTTGATGAATCCTGCATTCCAGAGATAAGGTATCTGAGGACTATAAAAAGAAATCCAAAAGAAATAATTAATTAGAGAGAGAATTAGAATTTTGAATTTGTTTCGTTGTTGCTGAAGAATTAAAATAAATATTGTCACTGTTACCAAAAAAATGTAATCTGTTTCATCGTGCTTCTTTCGGTGCGGCTGGCCGAAGGCAGCTTTCATCTCCACGGATCCCAAGATCGAACCACGGATCCCGTTTTCAGAAATCTTCATAAATCGTCATAAGTCTTCATAGATCTTCATCACGAAGGAAACAAGCTCGAACAAAGGAAAGTATAATTTATAAATAATTGAAATATGAAATATAAACTCTTAAATGTAAAATCTTCGAACTTTATTTGTTTCTAAAAATGAACTATAAACTTTCTTTCCTGAACAAACCTGAACTTTATCTTTTATAAACTTTGCCATTTTAAACTCTGATCAAAAGTTAACGTAATCTCTTAAAATATATATATTGTTTTTTTGGTACTTACGGATAATTCAACAGATGACGTTTTAGACATCGACATTTTTTGCACGACAACATTGTCATGGTAACCAAATGACTGGCGTGATTAATCCATCAGAGAGTCAATTTTTTTTTTCACCCGCGAGATTTAAAATTCATAGAAAGGTTTGGGAAATTTTTTGATTTTTCTGTCTATTGCGATTTTGCTATCCACGGCATCACAGTTACTTTTTTGAGCTGTTAATTTGGGTAAAGTGTTTTATTTATCTGTTTATTTTAAATTTACAAATATTTTTTGTTAATATTTCTACAATTCTCAAACTTACATTGAATTATGTTTAATGTGTAAATAATTTATTCCGGTAAAGTGTTTTTTATTTATCTGTTTATTTTAAATTTACAAAAATTTTTTGTTAATATTTCTACAATTCTGAAAAATTCATCGGCAATTATAATAACTTTTTGTTAATATTTCTATAATTCTCAAATTATTTTTCGTAAATTCATTGGCAATTATAAAAATTACAGCTATGAGTGTAATACAGAGCGATGCCATTAATACCAGAATTGCATTAAATCGCTTCTTTTTTATTTAGCTGTTTATTTAGAATTTACAAAAATTTTTTGTTAATATTTCTACAATTCTGAAACTTACATTGAATTACGTTTTAATTTAATTTTTAATTTCTGAATTACAGCTATGAGTGTAATACAAGGTATATGTGTACGCCAAGCCTTCGGCTTGTCAAAAACACAAAGGTTCCCCCCCGCCAACTCCAGTGCTACACGCTGTTTTTTTATAATTGAGCATAATATAGGGTGGTTTTATAAATTATAATATAGTTTTTTCTAAATTATTTTGACGCATGCATGTACATTTTTATTTTTTATTTATTTTTTACTATTTGCCTGACCTGCGTCAGATTTTTTTAATTTTTGAATAGTTTTTATCACGTGACCTGGATAATTCAACCGATGATGTATTACCCTGAAGGCATATCAGTCTAATCTTGCGATTTTTAACGTACCGTGTTCATGTGATCTGCGGACACATTTTAGCGATTACATGTGTCCGCAGATCACTTGGAGACGTTATCTTAAAAATTGCAAGATTAGACTGATATGCCTTCAGGGTAATATGCCATCGGTTGAATTATCCGTAACTACCGTTTTTTTTATTATTCATGTTTAATAAGATCTGTTTGTAATAGGGCAGGGTTTGCTATTGCAAACGTGTTTAAAGATAGAAAACACATCGTTATTTGTGCATTATTAAATTTTAAAATAGGTTAAAAATAGTATTTCTGGAAAGAAAATAAGTTAAATATAATGTCATTTTAAAATGATTTTCAAACTGTAAACTAAATATTTTATTTTTATTAAATTAATAAAATGATTTAAATGTTAGTTGAGTACAGATGGCTGCTAGACTAGTTTGAATATATGTTAGTTTGAAGGGGTTTTGATTTCGGACTATTTGTTTCATAGTTGTGTCAGTGCTGGTGGAGAGATATATAGATGTTTATATCAGTGTAATGTGAAGTGTGTTAGCACCTAGGGCGATGAGTCCAACTGAATGCATGACCCCAAAGAGAGGTAGTCATATCGTTGAAATGGACGCAGACGTATTTCCTGCGCCATTGACCCATTCCAGTTCTATGGATTGAGAAAATAAGTCAGCAAGATAAGACCGTTCTCTTATCCATACGCAGCATTTTTCTCTTATTATTACATACATGATTCCTTCACCAGATAGAAGCACATTCCTATACTGGTTGAAGCTCATGTTTTCTCCAATAATATCATGCTGTTCAGATGCACATTCCTGTCGGGGTGATTCTATGCTAACATGTTCATATTGCATTAGTTGCTAATATATATCTGGAAGCGAGCATTGGTGTGGCTGCAGACTTTTAGCTTGGAGTCAAAATGTTTGAAAGTCTTTTAGGTGCATGGTCTGGGTAGCTCTTCTATACTCAACATTTCTAAGATTAAAAATAAAAGTTAAAAACAAATAAAATAGTAACTAATGAAACAGAATAAAACAACTTTCTTCTTTTGTTATAAAAATTATTTTTTTTTTTAAGTTTGTGCGTTATTAATTATATACGTAAATAAAATCTTTTTTGTGTTATTAATACTGACAGTGATCTAGTGATTATTTTTATTATTCTTTATTATTAAAAATATATTTAATAAATGTTTTAAACCTCTGCTACTTCATGAGCTAGTGACTTGGGCTGGCGGTCGTGATCTTATCAGTGCGTATCTGTCTACATTATAAATTTTCTAGGTTCGAATGACCTAGTGGCGCCCTCGTACGGCAGATACGGTAAGACTGGTATATCACCTAATTCCCGACCGTTATAATAATGATGCTATCTCCTAGTTATGTCACTTGAATCAGAGTGCCAGTTTTACAGAAAACTTAATATAAAATAAATATCTAATAGTCAATCAGAATTAAGAGCATGATTATTAGAAGTACTGTTATACTATGATTACACTTTCTAGAGATTTATTCTGGAGTCAAAGAGGTATTTTATTGCTCTCCAAATAAATAAAATGTGTGAAACTCTAATATTTACATTCTTCTTATTTCAGGGAATATTGAGTGAATGCAATTAATATTTAATTGACGTCTTATGTTAATTTAGCAAATATAATCTTATATTCAAATAAAATAAGTCCAATTTAAAAAATAAACAATTTATTTTATCAAAATATTAAATATACTTTACGCACAAAGTTTATATTTTAATAATAAATATTTTTTTTTTTTTCAATGTCAAGATATCAATATTTATAAATCTGGTTATATCTGATGTTATAATAACTAATCAAAATACAATAACTTAATAAGGGTTATTATTGTCATTGTTTTACTGATAATAATTTATAAAACAATTAATTCTTATACATATATCTATTTATATGTAACTGATTAGATTATTATTTCTCTTTTCATAAAATTCTAAAACTCATTATGTAAATACTTTAGCTTCTATTAATAATTCAGTTTATACAACTCTTCAGTGGTGAGTTTCAAAAAATATTATCCCAAGTAAAGACTTGTTTCAAAAATCAAGAGTTATTTATATCTCTTGTTAATATAAATGATCTGCATATTCTTAAGCTAAGAATGAAGTAAAAATATTTTTAGCCTGCGATTTAGAATATGTATAAAATAATATCTGAGTTATTGCTGCCTTATTTAGATTACCTATTTTAACACTATTTACATCTAAAAATAATAATAAAAAAAATATCTCGACCAATTCAACCAATCTTGGAAACAGTTTACTAAATTTTTTTTAGTATTAGCGCAATATAAATGTTGTTCGCACTAATCCTTATTGTAATATTAAATGTGTGCATATGAATTAATTGATTAATTCAAAATTCTATATGTTTGTAACAAAAAAAAAATTATAATAAATAAAATTTAAATTATCTCATGAGAATTGATTTTTTTTAGCAATATTGTATTGAAACAAAATTATATATTAACTTATAAATTGAATTATATTTTTAGAACGTGTATTAGAACGTGTATTTTTTTTTTAGCAAAAAATAATATGAGAGTCTTTAAAAGATTCTCTCTTTCATTTTTTTCTTATTTTCTTCGGATTCTTCAATAATTACTAAAGATTAAAACAGGCAAAACTCTCCATACAGTAATGCCACTCAGTGCAAGCCAGAGTAATCAATGGATGCCTTGTGCATAAAATCTCTAACTAGTGCCTACTCATCCAATATCCCCAGACCAGTTTCTGGCTTGTGGCCTTTGTCAGTGAGGAGCCTTGGATCTGAGAGTACTGCATCTAGATCTGAGAATCTGAGTGACACTACTGTATGGAGTGTTTTACCTGTTCTAATAACAGTTATGAGCAAGCATAAGAAATGATGATCATGTGACGTTTGGTGGTAATTACTAAAGACTTGAAAGAATGATGAATTCCCAGATGATGCCATATGATTTGGAGATGATCTGACCTTTAATAAATAGGAAAATGGCAAGTTCACTTGTCGACATCAGACATTGTTTTAAGTTTTTGTTATCTTTTCTTTTGAAATGCCTTGATGAATTAGCAAAACTGACATCTAAAGTGGGACTATCTCAGAGATCCACAATTATCCCTCTGCTTAGACTCTCATTTCTTTATAGGAGTAAAAAAATCAACTGTTTCCCTTAACAACAGTTTTTCTGTCAGCTCATAAAATGCAAATCTATTGGTTTGGCTTGGAAATTTGTACACTGATCAGTTTCTAATATTTAATATTTGTTATCATATTAATTTTTCTTAAACAATAATAATGAAAGTAATTTACAATAAATATTACCATACTTTTTTTTTGTTAATTTAATTTAATACAATAAATTCAGTAAATACTTTTCATAAAAAACAATACTTATAAATGTTTATTTTCTTGTTTGTGTTCATTTTTTTTCTTTAAAAAATAACTGATCTTTATTAATAGTTACCAGATGTATAATTTTATTATTATGGCATTTTATCATTTCAAAAATATTAATAAAACATTATCTAGTCATAGCATTAGTTTACACTTAAAAAAACACCTGAATTCGAATTCTACAACCAAACTCTTAATATAACTTCATGTATTTTAAATATCACAATGAAGGATTATTATCATATTGCATATATAAACTGAATGTTTTTTTTGTGAAAAGATTTGGAACTGGACACTATAGAAGCATTAATGTGAATTTCAGTAGATAAAAGCATGGAAAATCCACCAACTGCTTGAAATCTACATTGGAACTCATTTTTGAAAAGAAACTTTAATTCCTAGTCCATCTGGAAATCAAGTTGCTATGAGCTGGCAAATGTTTTTTCAGCAAAAGACATTAATTTTTATTTTTTAACTTGCCAAGGAAAATTTTATGAGCCATTATAGGTTTTGTTTAATGTATATGTGCAAGTCCATGAGAAAAATCCTAAGATATAAATTACAAAATCTTATAAGATGCTACAGAGGATTTTTGCCTCTAGAAATTGTTGTTTGAATCAATAATTTCTTTAATTATTTGCTTAAAAAAGTTTTTATACACTATGCCTTGGTATAGCATTTAAAATAATTTTACTCTGATATCATGAATATGTATTTGTATAATTAATATTATTTGTTAATCATACACTATATTTTGTACTGAAAAAAATATTGTAAATTGATGATTGAAATATATATATATTAATAAAATTTTGTTTTTGGCTAGTATTGTAAGGTTATATGGATTTTACACACACACACACACACATATATATATATATGAAAAGAGAAGCAAAGGATTTCTTTTATTACTGATTTAAAAATATCAATGTGAATTGAAACACAGTTTAAAATATTTTAATATATAGTCTTCGTTTAAGAAAACCTTTTTTTACAACTTATTCTTTTTTAAATATAAACTATCTGAAAAGGGTTGTATTTTAAATAAAGCAGTGCAATAATAGTTTAGATCAGAGTATAATTCCAATGTATATATGTTGATAATTGAATATTTATAAATACAGTAATCAGATATATTTTAAAAATTTTATCCACTTAGTAGCGCTTTCGACTATCCTTATACTCTTTGTCAACTAACACTTTGGAAAGCTAACCATCCCACAATTCCGTGATCTTAACGTTTGCTGCCTTGATTATCATAAAAGCACAATCGTCTTGAAGTGATAAGCATATTATACATTAGATAGATATAGTATGTGCACACTTATAAAAAATATGTATGAATATATGAGAAATGTTGAGTAACTAAAATATATAACAGCATAGGAATTATTTTAATTTCAATTGAGAATAAAAATTGTTTTATTATCACAAATGTGATCGAATATTGCCATGTAGTGAGATGTAAACTCTTGTGTTAATCAGCATTGAGATATATACTTTTATGTTTGTTGGCTTTATCATATAAATTGCTTAATGTATGAGCTTTGTTTATAATGGAGTATAGTTTTAATATTAAAACAATGATACATTATTTAAAAATAAAAATGCTTAAATAGTAAGAATACTGTTTTATAAGAGTTACAGATCCAAAACTGACCACTTCTATGAATTATTCTTAGTTTTTTGGAGAGTATCAGAGAATTTATTCATAGTTATGTAATATGTTTACTAGTATTTATACAGGTCTGGTAGACTAAACTTCATTTTTGAGTATATATGTATGAATATTATGAATCTAAATGTGATTAAGTAAATGGTTATATATCTAGGCCCATTAACATATGAAATTATATCCCAGATGCAATAGGCATTGGCTATTTGTTAATGGCAATCAATGCTTGATCATATCAGTTTATTAAGCACTGCGATTTATATAAATAACTTGTATAGAGTTTGATAATGTATTCATCATGAATATCTTTCTGGGACATTTGAATCCTATCATTTGTTGCATGTTATTATTCTACACTTTTCTTTTAAGCATAGACTAAAATGTAATTTAACAAATAGATCTCTCAAGAAATATATTGCTTATTGCTAAATTTTAAAGCAATAGTTGGATAAGGTTTTATTTATCTTAATGAACAGTACAATTTAAATTGGAAATCTGTGAGATTAATAAAAGAAAAAGTAAATTATCGTTTTATGTTAACTATAAATATTTTGAAGAAAGAAGAGATAAATGAAATAATATCTCATTTTATGATTATATAAAATGTCAATCAATAGAATGTGTGTATATTGTTTACTTGAGATTGTAAATAAGGTACTGTTTAAATTGAAAATTATTTAGCTACTAATCTGTAAATAAATCATTTTCATTATCAGATATTGTTAGAGTTCAGTTTATTATGTGCATCACTATCAGATCAGAATAATAATCCCATAATATTTTTTATTCAAAAGTAATTAATGTGATTTTTGATTTGGCTAGGTATTATAAACTGAGCAAGGGTCATGTTGAGTTTTATGAAGGGTTGGACTGCAGCTTGAGTATGTTATAAAGAAAATCTTGATATTTATAGAGACAGAATGTGTGCCTGAAAATTTTCCTAATGATGTTCATCAAATGGTGCCCAGGATTTGATAATGATCATGGATAGAAGCTTGATATGCTGATAGGTTTAAGAGACTTGATAGGGAGAAGATGGAAGTGATATGTCAGTCTAATATGTGAAGTTAGAAGTATGATTAACAATATTATTAATTCAACCCTGAAGACTGGAATAGTATTTAATTTATTTCAGGGTTTCATGTTATGAATATTGATATGACTTGACTTTAAGGTATATTCATTTCACCACTCCATTCATCAACTATTTTAATATATTATTTTGTTATTACTGGTTAAATAATACACTATTAATTGGTCATCTTTGTTCATATCAAAAATGTTTTCATGAGGTCTTATTTCTTCTTTTTTATTTTAACAGAAAAGACAGGTTTAGTTTTCAAACAATAAGATACTATGATGAAACAATAGTGTTTTCATTGTTTATAATAGATTAAGAATCACTCTTCCTCTCAGCATGTAATTTTTTTTCAAGATTTATAATTAGATCTGCATCATAAACGTTAATTGGCTCTTATATCGAGGTGTAATTGAAAATTTTTTAAAGACATTCTATAAATAATTATATATGTTAATTTTTCTTGCATTAAATCTTTCCATTTGTTTATAATATCAGTGTTTTAACTATAGAGTTGCTGTTCACTGTTTTGATTTTAAGACCACTCATTTTTGGTGATTTCCATTCATTGACTTCCTGTTATTACGTCTCATGGTTGATGCAGAGTTCTAGTTATATCTTATTTCAATTAAATTTTTTTTTATAGTTATTGTCTTTTAATTATTTGCTGTTACGTCATCTATTCAGCAGTTTTCCTCAGAGCTGTAAAGATAAATTATTATTTTAATTTTTTATGAAATTTCAGATTGTAATATGCACAAAAATCATTATAATACACAACCAGTTTCTTAAAACATTGAAAAAATACATAGAAAAAATACAATATATGTAATGCATATGTAAACACACATACACACATGCATATTTATGTGCTTGAATATATTTTATTTCAGTTTTTTAAATTTAATTTTAATGAAATCCTAATTTAATTTTAATTACGATTTAAAGATAATAAACTTATGAATTGACATAATATATATATATATATATATATGAGTACATGTAATGCATATTTTTAAAATTGATTATATTTTAATAGTTATAGTCGTTCATTATAAAGAATTTATGTTTAATTTTACGAAAAATTATTATACTATGAGAGATTTATGAAAAATTATTATACTATGTAAGAAGATAAACAGTTGATGAGCATTGAAAAGTGTAAATGAGGTTTTTTTTTTTTAAATAGTGTAATATAAATTAAGTATATTCATTGTGAACAGAGATAGAAAGTAGATGAAAGCGATTTTATACAATTGATCAGTGTATTCGGGAAGAGTTGCATTACCTTATTAAAAAACACTGATAAATAGTTTTAATCACCATAATATTGAGAAACTATAATAAGCTGAGTTAAATGGCGATAGGGAGGCAAGGAGTGTTAGATTACCATAGTACTGATTTAAATTTTTATTTAATTATATATTGCTAAGTATTTACATACTTTTGATGAGATAACATAGACATTTTGTTTTTATGTTTTAAAGATTAATATTTCATTAATATTGCATTTAAAGATTTGTAGGATAAACAAAAAGTTCATATATCTCTAATTAGTAGCAGCATCTATATTCTCAAATTTCTGGATTTACCTCAATAAGTCAACTTTTATTCCCTCATGCATTCACTAAAGGCTTGTGGAATGGTGGTTAGCACTTGTGCCTCCATGATTTTTGACTTTGGGTTTGAATCTGTTTCAGGTGAATCTTGGACATATTTTCAGAATTACAAGCAGGATTAGTGCATGTGTATGTTTTTGTAATTATTTGATCCTAAGTCAAGATTGGTTATTTTTTTAGTGATGGTCAGTAAACAGGTATTTAGCTATTATTAGTTAGAGGTTAAAGGTTTTAAGGTAAATCTGAGTTGGTCAAATGAGTGTCAGTTTATTGTCTTTACAATTGTCATATGATGTGGTCTTATGTTTGAAAAAGAATCATTTTTCTATACTTGTTTCTTTCTTTCCTTCATATACATGCATTTAATCATTTTAAACATATATATATATATATGTTTCATTAAATAATTTCAATTGGTTATCAATTTACATAATAGAAAAGTTATTTTTTTTTGAGAAATATTTATATATTTCAATTTAATCTAAATACTATAGTGTTTTTATACATATTCATTAAAATCATATTTTTACATATTCATATCTCTTATATTAATGGATTTTTTTATTTATATGTATGTATAAAATCATTATTTTAAAAATAACTCAGTACTTAAAAAATATTTAATAAATTCTAGATTAATTGAAATTTTATGAATAAATATGAAAATTTTTTAATATTCTGTCTTGGGATTATTTTAAATTGATAAAATTTTGAGAACTTGTGTTTTTATAGTAATGCAATTGTGTAAATATTTAGGTTTTTGAAATTATTAAATCTCCATGTTGATTTGCATAAAGTTATTGCTTTTATTAATAAAATTTATAATTTGAGTGAGAAAAAAAGAACAAGTTTTTATATTTGCTGCAATTAAATTTTCTTCAGTCCCATACTATTATTCTACATCAGAATAAATTGTAAAATAGTTTAGGCAAATGATAATTGGTAGATAGCAAATTATTTGTAATATAACATTACTTTGTGTTTATGGAAATGCATTATGATGTAGTGGTTATATGGACATGCTCATGTTATAACTGTTAGTGGAAAGCTTGAAGAAGGATTTTGCTTTTAGGAAAGTTTTCAGGGATTATTTGTATTACTTGGGTGAATTATATTTTGATCCCCCTCACCAATTGTAAATGTGGTAGGGTGTAATCTCTGTCACTGAAAAGAGATCCCACTCACTTCTTGGAGATGAACTGGTGGCTTATTTTAATTTTTTTCTAAAGGAATTTTGTGTGAATTCAGCTGATTTTGTTTTTATATTTTCTGTCCAGTGCTAATTAAATACCATCTCTTGAATTAGTGCACACAGTGTTGTATTCATACATCTGTGGAAAGTATATTTTATCATATGCAATCCACTGTATAATTCTGAAGTCTGAATATTCTTTGCTTGAAGACAGATGAAATAAGACAATAGTCGTAGCTTGTTATTGATGTAACATCTTTTTATCATGACCATGTTGTAAATAGAATTGGATGGAAACAAAAACAATTATTGTTGATGCATAGTTAATGTAAAATTATTTTAATGAACTTATAAAACATTGTTTCTTCAAATGTATAATAGTATTATTGAACATTTTAAAATCATGTGTGTTTGTGTATGTATTGCTAAAATATTTAATTTATCTTTCTATAATTTGGCATTTTCTGCATTTGGATAAAAGTAGGAAGACTATTTTTAACTTTTCCATGATCACCAGACTTTTATTATTTTAGCACATGATATAATTTAATTCAGTATCATTTTTAAATTTAATCTTGAATATATGCACATTAATAAAATAACAAACAGTAAGTAAATTAGAGTTTATGTTCTGATAATCCATAGAATACTTAGGGAATGTACAAAATGCCTACAAGACAAAGTATGAAATATGTCATATGATACATTTGTTTGTCTGATCTCTGAAATGTCTGATTTAAAATAGATGGGAAGTACATTGCACAACAACCAATTTGACCCACTTGCATTAAATTATGAACTTTATCTCTTGGTCACAGAGGTGAAATTGTTTAATTGTAAATTTAATTTTTCAGTTTTTAGTGGTTGCCATATTGAATTTTAAAAGTGACTGGGATTAATTTGTACAATAATTTCAGATTGGACGCATTAATAGTAAAATTACATATATATTTAGTAAGAACAAATATTAGAGAATGAAATAAAACTGAGAAAATATAGTCATTATCTTTAAAAAAAAGGAAAAGAAAAAATAAGTTGAATCATTGGCTTTGAATTGCAATGATCGTAAATATTATCTTGGAGGATTTCAGGCTGAAGACAATGGAAAAAAAAAACTCCAATATAGACAAACTGTTCTTTCTGCTGTGAGAAACTGTATACAACAGTCTGTTACAATTATCATCTACAGTTCACTGACTAAATCAGTGAAAATTAATCTTGTTATGTAACACAAAGACCTAAGCTGATGAAGTCTTCTGATATTTGGTTCAGTATAGGTACAACAACTTAAGAATTTCAATAAATAATATCTGTAAAAATAGTAGAATTTTTACTTTTAAAGAGATTTGTGGTATAGCTATTAGTGCATCTTCTAATTCTTATAATTTGGGATTTGTCTTATGACAAATGAATTTTTAAATTTTTTTTAAGTATTAACTTAGGATTCCAGACAGAAGATCTGTAGCCAAGTTTTGCAGAATAGACATTAGCTATTATTAGCTGGAGAATAAAGGATTCAAGGTTAAATGGGTTTGCTTAGATGAGTAGTGATTCACAGGCACAAGAAATGTAATTGTAATCTGATGCAGTTTTGACTATTGATGGGAAAGGAAGGACAACATTCTTCCAGCATTGAGCCCATAAATTACAATTATCTTATATTTTGTAGTCAGAACAGTATTAAAGAAAATAAACAAATTTTGATAGAAAAAGGTGAATATTTAAATACTAATGGAATAACCAATTCATCATCATCATCAACCATTATCAATCCACTGCAGGATCAAGATCTCTCCAAGTTCAATCCATCTTCTCCGATCTTTAGCTTCTCTTCTCCACATCACCAAGTATATTGTACAAATTACAAAAAAAAAAAAAATCAAACATAGAGACTAAATAAATTATATAATTCAGCTCGGCTGAACATTAAAATGAAAAAATAACAATAATGAAATCGAAGGAAATGGATTTAAGATTAGAAAACCCAACACTTACATTTACCATTATCATCTGGGGTATGATTTCTTTAGTAGTTTATTATTTTTTTTTAGAAAGTTAATTTAAATCTAAGAATTGATTATCACTTTCATTCAAATTTGTATTTATTTCTGGCTAATATATTATTAGAATTTCAAAGGTCTTAAGATGTATTCAATACAGAGAAATTTTATCATTATATTTGTAAATTTGTATATCAGTTCCTTTTTCTGTATCTGTAGATTATCAAAACTTGTTTAATATTTGTGTTTCTACAAGTTTTATAATGTTGCCTTACAAAAGAAAAGAGATGATGGATAACATTATGTTTAAGAAAAAAATCCATATCAAATGATTTTCAGCTTATATAATTCTTTATAAAATCAAACTATTCTATTCCATTTCTGCCATCTACTGCAAGCTTGGTTATCCAGTGCTACTGTATCTGTATTCTCAAACAAGTTTCTTGAATATTATTTTTTGTAATACTTCAACTACTAAAAAGATATAAAAGAATCTCCAAAGATTCCAAACAGAAAATAGATTCATCAGTGATTGTATTAAATCCTTAAATTGTAATATTGCAGCCATGGATTTGGAAATCATTAAACCATGTGGTTCATAATTTGTAGTTATCCTCATATACATAGATCGATGATTGATAAATTTCATTTATGAAACAGATGAGCATACTGACCATTTGATGTTCTGAATCTGTTGATGAGATTCTAGTTTGGTTTAAGAAGTTCAAATCTAGCTGGCATTATTTATTGTTGGATCTGGGGAAAAATACATGTTTGAAATGTCGCAAGAATTTTATTTTTTACACCATAATTCTTCAACCTCCAAAAAGGAGATTTTGATTTGAGATCAATCTCTTGTAATGTATTCTGAATTATTGATAAGTCTGATCTGATTAATAGCTTTTAATATATTTTGTAGGTGCAATTTCTGCTGTCTAGTGAAACAATATATTAAAAAACATCACTGCAAAGGGATAGACTTGAGTGCAACAGTAATATTTCTCATGGTAATATAATTGAATATCTAGAAGTTTAGCATGAAAACTATTTTTCCAAACAGGAACGCTGTATTCCCAGCAGAATAGCAAGTGTTAAAGAAGTTGTTTGTAGAATAATTGCATCACATTCACAAGCAGCATCAGTTAGCTTTCTATTCAGTTAGCTTTCTATTCTTGGAAAAGTAATTTTAATCTAACTTTAATTAAATGAAATTAAGGATATGATTCAAAGTTACTTTTAAGTAGTATAAGGCAGGATTGTACTTCAGTCTATTATTGCAAAAGATGTATTCAAATTACAAGATGATTCCCTGTTGTTTATATAAAAAATTGAGCATACTGTCTTCATTGGATTACGAATAAGAACTCCGTTCTTTGAAAGAAAATTCCATTCTATCGTCAGGATAAATGATTTTTTGCATTCTCTTTTGGAAATATCACTGATGAGCATATTCAATGAGTGAGAGAACTGACTTCTATGTAAAACTATTCTGTAACATTTTTGTAATTACTATGATTATCATTTAGGGTCATTGGATTTTTCTATTGGAAGAACATTTTTTTCTGTATTTTAAGAAATTTGGAAACTTTTGGAAGATCATTTTTTCAAACTGAATGATTCATAAGTTGAAGTTAGTTTTGTAAAGACCTCACTAGTTTTTAATTTATTTTGAAAGCTCTTTCCAACATGAGTTGTTAAAGATAAATCTAATTCATGAGATAAAAGTTTGCTTTTAGCTATTGCTAAAATTTATATTAAATATGATTCAATGATATACAATAATTTGTTGGATCACAATGAATTTATGTGGGTTTTAAGATTGCTGTAGTCTTGGTTTAATTGGCTAATTATTGAAATAGTTAATATATGAATAATATTATAGAATAGTTTTGCTGACCATATTTTGGCTTCAGATCTAAATTTTTAGAAACTCTGGAGGTATGCTACCTGCTCCTGGGATCGTTTCTACTTTAAGACAGTAAAGAAGAAGTTTATGATCATTTACAGATTTTGTCAGATTGATAGAGATGTCATGAAAGAGAAATTTGCAATTGTGTTCTAAAGAAATTTACTCTATGTCTTGGGTTATTGACAGTCATATTAGCATTCTTTTAGAGATATTTTTGCACCCATCAAGCTTTTATAAAAGTGACCACTTGTTATAACTAGATCTTGCAAAGATTTATTTCTTCCATGATATTTCTTCACTTTTCTTTTGTGGCATCATCCAATGGTTTATTAGTTTGTCAAACAAAAATTGGCTATAAAAATCTCTTGTTTTTGTTCCAATCTGGAAGAACTTTTGATATCCTCAAGGAATGATCTCTCTGGCACTTGTTACTATTTTGATCATAGTAAGAGGGAATTAGAGTGATTCTGTTAATATTCTTTTGAAGATATCCAGTATATCACCTAGAATTAGCTTTCCTTCACTTTCATCTTGGAACAGGATAACTTTCAATTATAAGAATATGTATTCCAAGAATGATGTGTGTGCTGAATAGTGGAAAATGTTTCAATATCAGTAGTTTACATGTAATTGTAAACTATTTTATTGTTGAAATAAAGCATAAATCAAGAGTTGTTTCTGTTTTGCATCTGCTTGAATGGAATGTTTTTTCTTGTTTAGCATCATAAAAAAGCGCATATTACTTAAATTTATCCATTTCAAAAGTTGATAGCATGCTTGAATTTTATTTACCTATCCACACAAGATTTAGGAGAATCAAAATCTGTAAATAAAGAAGATGTAGGCAGATCCCCAAGAGGAGATTTTGGTCAGTTTGTATTATAACCATTGCATGCATAAAAATGCGAATTATAATTGCAGTTTCATTTGACTATCTTCAGTGAAAATTATTTGCTCTACAGGATGGTTTCAAACAAAAGTAACCTTACCATGTTTTCAGTGCATTCTATGAATAATCTATGTAAATGTGGGAATTTTAAAAAGATGATTACATCAACAAATTTTAAGAAGATATACTGCATCAATGTTGTTCTGAATAATTTATTATAGAAGATTTCTGTTTTTGATTTAGATATATTCACAATATTAATTGAAGGAATTTTATCATATTCACAATATTAAGTTGAAGCAATTTTATCATGTTTCCTTGATGTAGAGATTGTTCTTTAAATGCTATACTTGACACCCAAATTGTTTAATGGCAACCAGCCCAGTGTAGTCATTTTCAATTTTGAGAGCCTAATGACCTTAGCATGGCTATCTTTCATAATACTGCTAGAGTTCATTGCTTTATAAGATGGTTTCAAATAAAAATACCCATACCATGTTTACAGTGTATCCTAACAATAATTAATGTAAATGCAGGAATTTTATAAGATAGGTACTATTAAAAAGATAACATCAACAAATTTTAAGAATATATGCTGCTTCAATATTGTTCTGAACAATGAATTTATAGAGGATATACTTACAGTATTACATTGAAACAATTTGATTGTGTTTCCTCAGTGTAAAGAATATTCTGTAAAGTCTACATTTGAGACTCAAATTGTTCCATTGTTTTCAGCACCATGTAGTCATTTTTAAATTTGAGAGCCTAATGACCTTACCTCTATAGTTCTGGCATGGGTATCTCCCGTAATACTGCCAGAGTTCATATTAATAATGCATGGTGTAATTTCATTATTTATTGATTTCAGGCTGTGGTTCATTAAGGTGTGATCTAGTTTACATGTTTGTTTTATTTATCAATGCATGTTACTTGCGGGGTGGGCCACGAGAAGCTCTCATTTATTCATCCTAGTTTGAGATTATTCTTCATCAGTGAGGAACCTTGGACTCAGATTTAATCAACTGTATTTTATGAATGTAATGCACCTTTCATCTAGCAGCTATCATTTACACCTTTTTTTTGTAATATCAAAGTATCAGTCTGAAATTTAAAAAAAAAAATGTTACTTTTGAATCCAAGCCAATTTATATATAATAGTTGATAAATAGAATAAATAAAGAATTCCACAGCTGTTGCAAATTGCCTCCATCATATGCATTTAGATAGTTTACTTAATGTACACAAAAAAAATGTTCATATCAAATTATTTTTCTCATAGAAGTGAGAGATGACAAGTTGAGCTTTGATTCAGGGCTTTGAGGTACAAATTCTTAAACTTACAATTTCAAAGTAAAATCTTAAGCTTGTTTGAAACCTGAAAAAATTTCCATGTTAAATCTAATCCAGATTTGAACTCAGGTCATGAGCATGGTAGGCACATATGCTAACCACTACACCATGAGACTTCTTTTCATATCATAGATGACTTCAGTAATATGAACACCTTGTTTCTTCTACTTTTAAATGTATTTACAAACTCTTTTCTCCAACCGTAGATGAAAATTATTTTCATAATTTATTCTTCTATTACAAATCCCTTTTCTCAAACCATAGATGAAAATTATTTTCATAATTTATTCTAGACAATATATTGCCCTGCATGATTTAAAGCAATATTACCACAATAGACTCTAAATTTGATTGGATCACATAACCCAGTATTCTCTCTTTTGATGCTCAAAGTTCTTTTGAGCTCCCTAAGCAATAATATATATTTTCTGTTGATATATTCGATTATTATAACACAAATATACGGAGCTTTGTTTTTATTGGAGATACATTACGCTATAGCAATATTTATTATTATGGCATTGAATTTTTTTAAGATAATCCTATTATTGGGATTTATCTTTTCATTTAGATTATTCTACATTATATTTTTATATTAAAATTTTATAATTTATCATCATAGTCTAAATTTTATATTTCCCTATTTATTACCTTTTTAAAAAAAGCCTTTAAATATAATAATCTGAGCTTAAGAGATAACAACAATTGTTTACGTAGCAAAAGTTTCTGTGTTAATAATTTATATTAAATGTAACAATTGTACATAATTTTCACAGGTATCAAATTCACGAAGCTTTTGTTATTTTATCTTTTAATCTATCCTTTTGCAAAGACACCTAAGATGAACTGAATTTGTTAATTGTGTAAAGCAGCTTTTTTTTAAAAAAAAAAAAAAAAAACCCAAACAAACATGATAGGCTGATAATACAAAGTAAGTAGAATTTTGTATGTGCATAAAATTGCAAATATGTTATATGCATATAGAACAACAGCCTTTAAATACCCATCTTGTCAACGATCTCTCTCTCTCTATTGAATTTATTAATTGCATAAAACAATTTTTTTTTTACTTTTAAAAAACAACAACACGTCATTTATATTTATATGAATTAATGTAATAGGGTGATAATACAAAGAAAGCAGCAGAATTTTTAATATATGTAAAGTTCAAATATGATATATGCTTGTTAAAGATCTTGCCAGCCCCCCCCCCCCCGCCCGCCATAGAGGAGCAGTGAAGATGAACGCATTTGTTATTAGAATTTCTAATTGCTCAAACGGTAAAGATTTGATTAGTTTTTTTCTTTCTTTCTTTCTCCTGCTGTTAAGAATAGCTAGATAATCTTTTAAAACAATTAGTGAAGGATTTAACTAAGTTGTAGGATGACTTTAATAATCTTAAATATGTTAGAATGTGATGAAATAAATTGCATGGATTCAAACCACGTTGTGTGATTGTGACAGGGATCTCAGTTTTTAAAAAAATCAGATTTCACCACTATATATATATAATAGCTTAAAAAAATTTAAGACCAAAAATGGTTAACTACGTTGATGCAGATATCCTAATTGGGTGAAAGAAAGCAGTTTTTAAATATATGGTATCAGATTTGCTTGGGTACATTGTATACGTGTGTATATATATATTGTATTGTTTTAATAAATATCACATTTAAACATTTATTAAAAAATTACTATTATACAGAAAATGATAACGATGATATTTATGAAATGGACGGCTGAAGACTTGTGAGGTAGATTGGATTGAAGCCTATCCATTAAAGTATGAAGATTGGCTATCTTAATATAATCTGAGCATTGATTGTATATATGTGTTGAGATGATAATCTGGACCAACTGACGAGTGCTGGTTTAGCATATTGGTGATTATTTATTTTTTCAACATGTGTGCGATCAAGTGTGGCAGCAATATGAGATAGTTGAGGATCGTGTGAAAGTCTGAGTTCAATCCCTCTATTTATTACATATTGGAGTGCAGGTATGAAAAAGCCTGTACTGTAGGGAAAAAATTATATATTCAAATTACTTAATATATTGTAACTATAATTTTTGTCTTCACTAATATGTACAATATGTAATGGTAAATTTTGTTTCCAAATAAATATTTTTTTATATTAAAGTGATTTTTAACCAAACACCTGTCATGATGATGATTTATAACCTTGCCCTGAAGGTTAAACTAAGTACAACCAAAGTATTTTAATTTGTTTTTCAAATTTCAAAAAATATTAAAAAAAATACTTGAGATAACCAAATCTACTTTTGGAAAGCTTATTAATGCCCTATCATCATCATCATTTATAAATTATTACTGTTAACTCTGCCTGACCCCCCCCCCCCCAGTGATGGATTGGATGATTTCTCAAGGTTGTGGATATTAATAACATAAGAATGTTAAAAGCATAATACTTGGATTGAGTTTGATAAGTAAACACATACTAAATGAATTAAATAATAATAAAAAAAATATTAACAATAAATATGTAAAATTGTTGCTTATATATTTGCAACTATTACAAGATATAAAAAATATTAAAGATAATAATAATAATGATAGACTTTAAATTTTAAGACCTTATAGAGTGAAAAAAAAAAGTTAAAAATATGGATTTATACAGATATTATTCTTTTCCTACATTTATGAATGAGTCCTCATTAGTTTCGCCAAAGATGGTAGTTATCTTCCTGAGTCAATGGCGATGTTGGATCAGTATTTATTAAATGTATTGGTGACGTAAGTCAGTAGTTCTTGTAGGTTTTATGGACAATCCATTTCTTTCCTCATGGCATGATTAAATTAGGCAATAGCTGGTTTTCATGAACTTCAGCATTAGTCTTTGAATGTGGTTGCATCTCTGAATGTTTCAACCAGTTTGGTTTTTGATTGTCTAGCCACACATAATAGATAATCTTCCTTTCCATTAGATAAAGTCACTGTACTTGCAGTTATAAAGGGAATATTGAGAAATACTTTAAAACAGTCAGCAAGATATGACTATCCAAGTTACAATGAAAAATGGTTTTAACCAGTAATTTTTCTCCTCAGCATGGGATCACTGCAACATTGTTTCTTGAGTTGAGTCTTCAAATAGACTAAAGTAGACTTTCATAGTTAGTTGTTTTGAAGCTATTTGTATTACACTTACTGTTGTTCACACTTATTGCTATAAAACAGGCAAAACTCTCTATACATATTACTACTTAGTGCAAACCAGAGTATTCAATGGATGCCAGAAGGCTTGTGCATAAAATCCCCATCTAGTGCCTACTCATCAGCACTAGATTGGGATTTTATGCACTAGCCTTCTGGTATCCATTAATTATTCTGATATGCACTGAGTGGCAATACGTATAGAGAGGTTTGTCTGCTTTAATAACAGTTATGAACAAGCATAGTGAAGCAATGGATTTGAAATCCAATCCATGCTTCACACCTTCCTATAAGCTGGATTAATATTGTAAACCTAAATTAAGTTTATAGGCCAATATCAGCAGGGTTTTGCATTACAGCTAAAATTAATTACGTTTAGTAAATTTGTATTTGCTTGTAAATATTTTCTTTTAAATAAATTCCATTGTAACATTAAATTGCTGTTAAAAATATTACTTGTGAAAACCGATTAGTCAAACATATATATATACGTCAAGCATATATATATATGAGAATGCAAAATTCTGCTGAAATAAAACGCTTATTGTATTAAAAGAAATAAGAATGTATTTTACTTTTAAATCTTGTTCAAATATTTAGTATGATTTGATTTTGAGATAAGCCCACCAACATTTTCTAAAAGAATGTATATATTTTAATTAGTTAAGCCCATTCAAATCAAATTAAAGATGGCTTTCTCTTTCTTTTTTTTAATTAATAAAATCCCAAAGTTTAAAGAAAGAAATTTAGAGTAAAAAAGTAAAAGTTATTTTGGAGGGTGTTACTTTGAAACAAAGGAGCATGGGGAGGCTTATCAAGATCTCAGATCATACAAACAACAGAAGGTAGCTAAGAAAAAAGTTATAAAAGGGAGAGAACAAAAGAGGAGATATTATATCAGACTTTGCTATCGCAAGGGTCATTAAGATTTTGCTATTGCAAGAATTACATTAAGATTTTGCTATTGCAAGAATGACATTAAGATTTTGCTATTGCAAGAATTACATTAAGATTTTGCTATTGCAAGGTTGATTCAAGATTTTGCTTGGAAGGCATTCAGATTTTGCTATTGCAAGTTTCATTCAGATCTGCTATTGCAAGGTGCATTCAGATTTCTCTTAGGAGAACTCTGTCAGATTTTGTTGTGATTTATTCCAAAAGGTCTACAATTATCGTCTACAAATCATGAAGAAGTTTGAACCTGCTCAAGCTAAAAATCATATAAGTATGAGGGATTCTAATATGCTCGGCTAGGCAAATATCGCTTTGCCTATCGCGGGTTCCTCAATACCAAGAAATATGCCGTAGATTTGCTCAATCGTCATCTGAACTTGGCCGTGTCTGGAGGACTTTTTGTGAAACCATGCTACCGTTTCCACTTTCCTTGACCGTCAACACATCTCATCAGACGGATCAAGCTAGCCCGCGATGGAATATGATCAAGGAATAAGGACGGAATCATACTCTCCTCTGAACTATTCATTATGCTACCTTTTTTCCGTATTTTTTATAATTCCTTTCTTGAATATTTATGAAATGTTTGCTTAATGATATTTATAATGTAACTGTTTTTATTAGACTAGTTAGATATATGTATATGTGATCATCTATCTAGATATTTAACCCCTTTTCTTCCTATTCTTCATTACTCCCCTGTGAAATATTTTAATTTTATTGTGGTTAGTTTATTGTAAATGTTCATATAAAAATCCCTTTCCGTTTTATTCATACTTGTAAAATTTAGAGGTTTTTTTTTTTGTTTCCAATTTGATCTCCTCGATAACGCTTTTTTGTCCCCATTACTTCTTCGTTGTCAGATTTAGCGATATACACTTTCAATATTTTAAACTCTATTTTGTGCAAAGCAATTAGAAATGCTTGAAAGATTTTATTATTACACTTTATCAGATCGGTTGACATTTAATAAAATGGGAAGGATTTAGACCGCAGCTATTAATCGTTTTCATTGTCTCATAGTTATTCATAAATTTCGGGGAATAGCGAACCATTAAATTATTAATAATATTTCATTGTCATTGATTAAAGATATTTATTTAACTAAAAAGCTTGAGTTTGCTAGTTATCTTTCAATGCTTTGGTTTTACTTTTAAATGATCCAGGCATGCAGAACACATTTTCTAAGTATTTTTATAATTTAAATATTTAAGCTCCGCAGGTGGTTCTGTCCATGTCTCCCGCTGATGCTAAGCTCATGGCTCGGGAAGAAAATATCTATGTGTGTCGCAGATAGTGTTGTTCGGTTGATGATAGCTTCGAGACTAGACGAATAGGGCAGAGGTCATCGTATTCTTGGTTTAATATCTCGCATATGGGTGGCCTCGAGGTACTTTTGCCTAGTATTCGAACTGGGTTAAATCAACATACATCATCTGACCGTCACAATAGGAAATGGTGATCATGTGATGTTTATTGACCTATTGCTATACTTGACAGATTTTTTCTAAACAACACATTTGTCACAAGTTAGTTCCAAGATTTGATATCTAATCAGAGGGGATTTGAGCAGGATTTTCAAGCTACCTTCAGTCATCCACTTCATCTTGTACAACCAATACACATGACCACATAATATGAAAAAGATATATGATGTCCAATACACATATTTCATGCTGAAATAGCACTCATAAGTTGGTCAGGATCATCATCTCCCACACATATGTAATCAGTGCTCATTTTATATTAAGATAGCAAGTTGTCAAATTTTATAATGGACAGGCTGAAGAGTTGGAGAGTGGAGAAGATTGTAGCCTGTCCAGTAAAGTTTGAAGATTTGCTATCTTAATATAGACCAAGCTCTGATTATATATGTATATAATAAATGTAATAGTACAATACCCATTATAGAAAATATTATATATCAAAAAAACATAAATGATTAACGGTATAAATAATATTGTAGTTTAAATTCTTTTGAAGCGCTTTCGATTACGTAGTAATCCTCATCAGCTTTAACTGAATTTCAAATTTTTTTAAACTTAGAATTAAGTTTAAAAAAAATTTGAAATTCAGTTAAAGCTGATGAGGATTACTATGTAATCGAAAGCACTTCAAAAGAATTTAATCTACAATATTGTTTATACCATTAATTATTTAATTTTTGTATATATATATGTGTGTGTGGGTGTGGGAGATGATGATCCAGACCAACTGATGAAATCTGGTTCAGCACAAAAAATTTATATTGGACATTTATTTTTTTCATATGTATGTGGTCATCTGCATTTGGTTATTTAAGGAGTGGATGACAATCGAACTTGAAACTATCAGTTCAAATCCTCTTTAATTATATCTAACTTAAGTATATATACTATACTCATTTTTAAAAATTTGATATCTGTTTCTTTACAACAACATGGTTTTTGTTAAACATTTTCTTCATTTCTTTCACAACATGTTGTCTAAACAAATAATTTTATAGATATTTTAAAATTTTTATCATTCTTTGATAATTAAATGAACAAAAGAAAAAAAAAACCTCTTTCTACATTTGTTTACATTAGCAATAGGAAGAAAGAAAAAAATCATTACCAACTTTTAAAAATTGGTCTATAACTTATTTAATTTTAGTAACACCAAAATTTCAATAGCATATTTAGTTTTGCTATTTACTTTACTACAGGAATGTGGAAGTTTTTTATTTAAAATTCCATTTAGAATGCAAATTCGAAAGGGGCATGAAATATATTTTTTTTTTAAAATTACAGAATTCAAAATTCTTGCATATATCAAAACATTTCCTTTCTTACTTTATCTAATACAACTTAGGATTTTATTGTTCTTCACCTATTATGAAGTAAGTTTCTATTATAAAATATTTAATAGTAGCAGTGAAATGTATAAATTAACTTTTCTTTTAATTTTTCAAAACAGTTGACTTAAATGACATGTATATTATGTCTAGTATACATACATATGCACATATGGTAATTTATACATTTGTTATTCAAGTTATAATAGTTTTTTTATTAAACTTTTTTTTTCATGCAGCTTTGTAAAGTAATTCTATTACCTGCTTCTTTTAAGATATATATCATCAGAATCATTGTCAATCATTATCAATCCACTGAGGATAGTCTCCCAAGTTCAATCCATCTTCTCCAATCCTCAGCCTCTCTTCTCCACATCACCTTACACACTTTTTTATTTTATTCATCCAGCTCATATGTGGTATCTTTCTGGGTCTTTTACACTTTTGGAATTCTGTTTAATATTTCATTTGTCCATCTATTTCCATCTCTTTTAGCAATATGTCCAGCCCAACTCCATTTCAGTCTTTTAATCCTTTCAATGATGTCAGTAATATCTGTTTGTTCTCTTACCCATGTATTGCTTTTTCGATCTCTTCTAGTTACTCCTAATATGTACCTGTCCACACTTCTTTGAGTTTTCTGAAGTTTCTGTATTGCACTTCTATTAAGTGTCCAAGTATCAAATCCATGGGTAAGAACTTATAAAACACATTTATTAAAAAACTTTCTTTTCAAACACATCGGCATATTTTCTTTTAATATTATTTCTACCAAAAGCACTCCAACTAAGTTTAATTCTATGATTAATTTTATTATGTTTTTATCTGTAGTAATAATTTGATCAAGATATTTGTAGTTGTTAACTTCTTCTAACTCATCATAATCAATCTTTGTTTTTATCTTTTCAGAAAATCCATTGAACATTACTTTAGTCTTTTTAACATTTACGTTTAGTCCAATTTTCTTATTCATCTGATAACTCTTGCAACATTTCCTGAAACTGAAACATTATTTGCAAAAACATTTATATCATATGCAAAACTAAATAACTTAAATAATCTCCATTTACTTTTATTCCTTTACCTTTCCATTTTAATCCACAAAATATTTCTTGCAGCACTGCTGCAAAAAGTATTGGAAACATGAAGTCACTCTCTCTATAACCCTTTTCAATGTTAATGTACCATTATGTAATCTAATTGTCACTGTTGCATTTTTATAAACATTCTTCAGAATATAACAGTAACCTTGGTCTAAACCTTAATGATCCAATGCTTCAATCACTGAAGAAATGCTTATAAAATCAAATGCCTTTTTATAATCTACAAATACAAAGCATAATAACAACTCATATTTATTATTCCCTTCTATAACTTCTCTCAATACCTGGATATGATCCATTGTACTGCAACCACTTTTACATTCAGCTTCTCTGTAGATGAGTTGTAATTATTTTGGTAAAAATTTTGTATAAAACTTATAAAAGATTGATAGGTCTGTAATTTTTAATATTTTCTTTATCACCTTTTTAAAATATTAATATTAATTCTGTATTCTTCCGATCATCTGGTAAATCTTTATCATTTAGACATTTGGTATATAACTTTGCTAAATTTTTTTTATTTCTTCACCTGCTTCTTTTAAGAAGCATATAGTTCAACATAGTTTTGACAATTCCATTGCCTGCGAAAATAATTTTTCTTGAGTTTTAAAAGTAATATATTAATGAGAAAATTGTCATTAAAATTATATTTTTTTGATGTTAAAGCTACAAGACTTCACTAACATGAAACCAGGAGAGCTTTTATATAGAGAAATTTTTGAAAAGAAGTTTTTTTCCAACTGTGAAACATAGCTATTCATTACTCTGATCAATGCACAACAGCTGAAACTGTGAACATATTTTGGGACCAACTTTATTCTATGGTTTTAAACATTTTCAGTAACAGTGTTATTTGTCACTTTTCAAGGTGATAATGCTTTGATTTTTACAGGCCTCTTAGTCATATAATGCCTTGCAAAATGTAAGTATGATATTATAGATTTTGCATGACATTTTCAAACAATGATTCAAATATTATGGGATCTCTATATGGTGACTTTTAGATGAAAATTCTCCGCTGACATATCATAATATTTTCTTTTATTAGGAATAACTTGATATTTTTCTAGACATTTCAAATGTCAGAAAACTTATGTTCTATATAAATTACAATTACATTTTGATGGGTATAGTAATTAAAGTAATAAATTTTGTAATAATTTTGTCCAACAGGATGTCTCATAATATATACTCACACTTTTAAAAATTTCTATTTCATGAACAGTATAAATAATTTGAATTTTTTTTAATTCACATTTTAAAGCATATCTATTTTTTTTTCCATATGTCATAGCATTGGCCGGGACACGAAACCACAACCATCTACAACCAACTACTTGCTTGCAAGGCAGCTGCGATGACCTCTCTGCTATTTTTACCTAGATTTTATATTAATTTAATGTTTAATTTTTTTACTTTATAAGATTGTTCTGAATTTATATCTTCTTATCAGATTGTTGTTAGATTTTTTTCAGATTTTGATGAAAGTTACAGTATTCACTGTTCACTGTTCATCTAATAACTGAATTCTATGAAAATAATACATTTTATAGATTGGGATTAATTTCTCTATATGTTATGGAATATACATCTATTTCAACATGCTTAATCATTCTGTGACTATCATTGTGAACCTTCATTATTATCAATTTAATTTATGTACATATATAAGAATCCCCTGGCACACTGCATTTTTGAAGTTTCTCAATTTCAAATAATTTTAATATTTTTTTAATGCAGATAATGAAGTCTTAGTGGCTAATTAGCCTTCCAATAATAATTGTTATTGGTATAGGGCTCTCTAGTTATTAGCTAGAGTAATGGTTCTCAACTATTTTTGTCCCAGTACCTCATTGGTTTTTGGTAAATTATTCGATACCTTCTCTATTCATTATAATAAGAAATAAACAGTTGGAGAGTGTACTGTGCAGTACCTCACATGCATGTGCAGGAGACAGATGCAGAAGGCATGGAGACAAGCCTTGAGGTCTGGAAATTTCACTAGCTATCTTGAATTTTAACTATGCATTTTGTAGTCACTGGAACCTGCAGTAAGAAAAAAGTCTATGCAATCTCACAGTGTCTATGTCCGAAAAGAGATTTGATATGTTGCTGGTATAGCTGGCAGACAGTACCAACATAGAATAGCCTGAAATGTTGATAACATAACTATATTTGTAATATATTAATAACATAATATACTTATTTATCTGCTATTCACTGTACACTCTGGTAGTATGGGTACACCAGATTGGTAACCACTGAGATAGAGTGTACAATGGGGAAAAAAGCATCAAAAATATTGACCATTTGGCATTTGGAATACGGTGAGGATGCATTCTTACTTCACAGTTTTTTTGCCTAATGTGATTTAGTGCCTTGGCAATATGACAGACTTAGGAACTGAAGATCCCTGAATCGAAGTTTCAGTTATATTTTTGATGCTCTAGCAGTAGGCTTAGACTATTTAAAAACTATTTTACCATTACCCTTTACACATACACACAAATACTTGTCAAAAATACATTTTTAAAAAATGTTAATGAGCTGTAATAAATTTTAGCAAATTTCAAAAGTAATTATTTTATGAAATGAAAAAAGAAATCAATTAAAATGTCATTAAAATTTGGGTTCGTTTTTTTAGTGAATTTTATTTAAAATATTTAAAATCAAAAAACCATACATTTAAAAGAAAGCAAAAAAGTCTTAATTGATTTTCAATTTATTTTTTCTGTTTGAATAATCATGTTTTAATATGATAAGAACTTAAATGAAAAGTTCTTTTTTAATAAAAAAAAAATTTACCATGTACTAGGCACTGCTGGCCATGCTGAATTATGCAAAAACATTTTCTAGTCACAGTTAATAAGATTTGAACATTAGGCATAACTAATGACTATTCATCTCAGAAACTTGGTTTAACTAATTTTTTTTCTTCTTTTTTTTTTTTTTAAAAAAAAGCAAATAGTAAATTTTAAAAAAGTGAAGTGAAAATGTAATTTTGAAACCACTGCATAAGATCCAAAAGTTATATAATCTTCTATTCCACAGTGTCCCCATATTTTAATTATATGTTAAATGTAAATAATAGGCCCATAGTGATCTCTTATCTTTAGCATCCTACTGTCTATAATTACCATTTGTTTTTGTTGGTTAAAAGATTATGATTTGGCTTAGTGTGAGAGCAATTGAGTTAAATGCTGAAGATCCGTAGATCAAAGCTTAATCTTTTATTTTGATTACTTGATCACCACTTGACTACTTATCCAATTAATCATTAAATTATTTTTTTTTTTATAAAAAGAATCAAACTTAATAAATTTACTATATCTATTACTTATATGTGCTCCAAATGTCTGACCTTAATTAGGAATAAATTTTTAAAACCTATACACCTATATATTGAGTTACGCTTGTATATCACTCATATATGTAAATATGCTTATTTTTTTTTTCTACATTTATTTAAAAAAATCATATGGTTAGATCATGTGATGTTTGAGAATCAAAGTGGCAGAGTGAGCATAATTCACGTGACCAAATTAAGAGTTTAATTTCGCTGAGAATTGATACGGGGAATTTCAGCTTTGACTTTACTACTATATCATTGGATTATACTCAGGATAAATAAGTATGGACTCTGGGTAGGTATAATCTTACTTATGTATTGATTACTTTAACAAGAAGGGGTTTCATCTTCCTTCAACAATTTTTGTAAGAAACTTTTTTTATTTATTTTTTATTTCTACTTTGTCTTGGCTTTTTTTTTCTATTCGTTTTAATGTTTTATTAGTAATATTTGTGTTGTGAAGCAGTAATATATTATCGGTGGCAATTGGTCATTGTTATATATCAATGGCTAAACAATTCAAATTATATAGAAGGCGGTCTTAAGTGCTTTTTGTCTACTGTATTACCAAGTTTATACAGAGTATCCATATATATATATATATATTGTAACGGGAGTCTTTTTGTGGTATGCACAAAGGTGAATGGGTTTCTCTTGATGAGGATAAGAGTGTATCTTTATTCTGTACATTCATGCATACCTACATAAATTAAACTCATGTTTAAGGGAGATGAGAGTAAGATATAAATAACTACTGATTCTACCTTTAACCTATCGCCTCTGTATTGTAGTTTATTCCCGCTATTCCGGATTTCAAACTCAGGGAGATGTATGATCCTCAGGTTCAGGTAATATTGTTATCACTGTATTCTTTATATGTGTAAAATGAGTCTATATCTATTAATAGGAGTATATAATATATTGTATACATACAAATAGTAGTCGTGATATGTGTGTAAGGATATGACTTAGCAGAATTTAGTAACAGAAAAATAAACAGAGAAACATATTTTAACATTTAAATAAATTTAATGAACATATGTACATGTATTAGCATTTGGAGAAGAAAATTTAAAATGAAATTAAACAAAACTCATTTAGACATCTGTGATCATTCTTCATTTATGCTTGGTTTATACCAATATTCCCCATCCTGATCCTATAAAGAATAGCCAATAAATATCCTGATTAACATAAACGATCTTCATATTATATACAACATTATATATATTCATATATCTTTTTTATGTCTTATAATGCCATAATGGTTTAATTGACTCCCTTGTTATGTACAATGTGTGTGCAGTGAAGAAGAATTACAAGTTTAAGACACAAATAATAAAAAAAAAAAATAGGGTTAGAAAATATATTAAAAATATTAATAACTAATACAAATCTTAGAATAAGCAATTGATGAAAGTGTAAATGTTGTACATATATGAGTGTTGAATTTATATATATATATATATTAGGTAACGTCGTACCTTGTCCCATTTATAATGATCGGATTATTTTATAATAAAGATTATACCTCATAGGTTTGTCTGTTGAAGGTATAACAGAATTTCTTTTGTCTTAATTTCATAAATTCTAAATTAAACCTATTTGGCTCTATATTAAAATAAAGAAAATTAAAGTATTACACATAGCATACAAATAATTGAATATCAATATAGATATAGATAATGTCAACATTATAACTTGTTTTTATAGTCCGCATGGACCGACCGTGTTCTAATGACTTGTTTTCATAATCCATGGTAATTCCTTTATGCATAGCTGGGAATTCGAATATCCCATGGAAAACTTCAAACTGGAGTTTTGAAGTGAGAAAAGAAAAAAAAAGAATTCATGATGGATCATTTCGATGTTTATCAATCCATGCATAGAGAGATAGGATAATTCCATGTCAGTTTTGACGATTTCTAGTTCTGTGGATGATGACTTTTCTTCTGCAATGTTTCCCTTTGCACTTAGCAACACGTAATTATTTTAGTCAATACTTATATTACTTTTTGTGATTTAAATTGATTGGAGAAATGTCAATTTCCTTTCTACTATTACATGTTTTAGATTTAAATCTGAAAATCTACAGCGAGGAATTAATGATGACTTTAGAGATTCGAATAATCTGCAAATTAAGAATTTTCGAACTTTTTGTATAGATGTTTTAGAGCTAAATGTTTCTCCTTGCTTTTTAAAATTCTTATAAAAGCTTTCTTAAAAATATATATATACTATTGCCAGGAGTCATTATAATTTTGATAGAATTTACTTCTACTTCTATCATTACTGCTGCTGCTATTACTACTACTACTACTAGTAATAAAAATGATAACTGTTAGTAAACAGGCAAAAACTCTCCATATAGAAGTGCCACCTTGTGCTAACCAGAGTAATCAATGGATGCCAGAAGGCTTATGCATAAAATTCCTATCTAGTGCCTACTCATCCAATATCCCCAGACTAGTTTTTATGCACAAGCCTTCTGGCATCCATTGATTACTCTGGTTAGCACAAGTTGGCACCATTATATGGAGAGATTTTGCCTGTTTACTAACAGTTATGTGCTAGCATGAAATGGTGATCATATGATGTTTAGTGTTTTAAAAATGATAACTGTTAATTATATACATTTTATTATTATTAAGCATGATAAATATCAATTATTCTTGAAAATCATTCATATTCTATTAATAAAACTTTACTTTGTTTTTTTTTCTTCTAATTTTTAAGTTGGTTTTAATCTATTTTTAAAAGAGAGAGAAAAAAAAAAGAAAATTAGACATATAAAAAGAGGAACCAGTACTATGTATGATTTATGTTATATTATTATATGAGACATGTATAACTCACATATGATAATGCTGTACTATATCTACATAAAGATTTCTTCCTAAATCCATATATTGGAATAAATTTGAAGTGAATCTGGTTTTTTTTTTAAATATTACTTAACGTTCCACCCAGTATGGGTTGGTAGTCGGAAATGTAATTGTGCTTAACTTAACTTGGCGGTAAAACAAGTTCAAAAATAATATGTTAAATAAATGTTGTTGCACTGACTGTAGAGAAAAACACAGGCTGTTAAGTGCAAGCCTTCTTATATTCATTGATTCCTAAGGTTTGGTGATAGTACAGTATGGAGAGTTTGCTTGTCATTCATTAACTTCATTAAATATTTTAAATTTATCTCCTCATAATTATCATCTTCCATCATACACTTTACCATAATAAATTCTAATCAATATGTATAAGTAATTATTAAACAATGAGAATTGGGGGGGGGGGATATAGTCATAGACAAAAAGCATGTCTGAAAAGTAACTCATAAGAAGATAAATGTATTATTGAAATAATACTGAATAGTTAAAAACGAAAATAAATAAAGAGAGAAAGGGGGAAGCGAGGGAGAGAAAAAATACAGCTGAATAAATTTATATAATGATTTTAATTAGACGCCAACAAAATATCTAAATATATTGCTTTTCTTTGTAAATATTGTTGTCCTGTGATGCCGTGCAGCAAAATCACAATAGACAGAAAAATAAAAAAATTTCCCAAACCTCTCTCCGAATTTTAAATCTCGCGGGTGGGAAAAAAAAAAAAAATTGACTCTCTGATGGATTAATCACGCCAGTCACTTGGTTACCATGACAACGTTGTCATGCAAAAAACGTCGATGCCTACCGGAAGGGAATTCGGTAAGTGAAAAACGTCATCGGTTGAATTATACACAAGTACCGATAAAAATAATTTTGATGTATATTTTTATACTAAAAAATCGTTATTTGCTTGTAGTTCTATAAGGGTTAAGTTAATACGATGAAATAAACCACATCTTTTATAACACTTTCTAGTACATTTATTCTGATTTATTTAAATAATATGTTGATCTTCTTCAAAATACTTTTTTTTTTTTTTCAGATAATATTTAAATACTCTTAACTTACGCCAGAAATACCATCAAATACTAGATAAAAATTGAATAACTTTCTTTAACAGAATCCAGCCCTCATTAATATAATATTTAGGCAATCTCTTTGCTGTGGCTCATTACCAGAGCAATAAAAAATATATAATGCTGTTCTTTTAGAATGTAAAAAGTTTTTTTTTTTTTTTGTTTATGATTGTCTGTCTACAACATAATTGCAACATCTTACATTTTCTTGCAAATTTTTCTCTCCTGTCTAAACAGTAATTAGATTTTTGTGTTTTATTAATAATTTTTTTTTTATTTTTACATCTCCATTGGCTTAATTAGAGGCATTATTTTGTGGTTGAATTATTGTATGATGACAATTAGATTGGTTTTATGATTTCAAGAAATTGCTAGCTGTCGTTTTTTTTCCTTTTATGTAGACTATAAATCATTTTGAGTTTTTTTTTTTTAAGAGTGCATGAAAGGAATTACGTTTAATAATATTATTTTTTTTAAACAAGTTAAAGGAACTAAAAATAGTCGAAAATTTACCAAGTCTGCTAGTCAATAATTTGGTAGGATGAATTTAAAGTTAGAATACATTCTGTATGTATGAAATTAGATGTGCATTGGCTAATAAATTATAATCTATCAATTGGAATCACAAAGTGAGAGAAATTAAGAGTAGAAATATATATTTTACATAGTGAATATATAAATATTTGAAATACAGGCATTCTTCATATACCTGAAGCTTAATTGTAAATATAGGGGATTTGAACTCAGACTTTCAAGTATCTTTCAACTATCCACATTATCTAATACCACTGATACACATGACCACACACATGTAGTCAAGATAAATAATCACCAATATGCGTATTTTCGTGCTGAACCAGCACTCATCAGTTGGTCCAGATTATCATCTCCCACACATATATAATCAGTGTTCAGTTTATATTAAGATAGCAAATCAGCAAATCTTCATACTTTTACTTGAAAGTCCGAGTTCAAATCCCCTATATTGAATATATGTGTATGCTTGTTTTTACATATTATGTATTTAACGTTAATTATAAAATGGCTTGTAATTCAAATTGCCTTAATCATAATTTTATTTATATAAACGTGTTATTGTCTACAACTTCATTTCAGTGAGTACTTGAGATTCTAAGCCAAAAGTAATGAACTAAAATATTTAACAGCCACTTTTAATTACTTTTTGCTATTGTAGTTAATGGTTTGAAATTCAAAAAAATTCTCCAGGTTTTGAAACCAAAAATAGAAACAGAGACCTAACACCACATTAGTGATTATATACTTTATTGACCCCAATCTTATGTTCAATGGCTAAGAAGCTTAATACCAACGAAATTGCTCTAGGAAGCAAGTGATTTGATGTGATTTATAACCTTAGGGTTTTTTTAAAACATAGGATAGGGATAAAAGATGGCTTCCAAGTGCAATAAATGTGTTGCTTTTGAATCCTGGGTCTTACTGTCAAAGACATTAGTTTAAAATTGGTTTGGTGATGTGTATGTTATAAAGCTATCGATTATTCGAGGTATGACTCTCAAGTAGATGAAGAGAACTGCTCTTGTAAGCATATGAGCAAGCTGAAAAAAGTCTTTTGATATTTTGTTGAGATTTTTTTAATAATGAACTCTTTTATTTGAACCATTGATCTTAATTGTAATGAAGGCTTTGTGGTCTTTACATAGTAGAAAACAAAGTTTTCTTGGATCAATTATCAACCAAAAAAGGTTAAAATTTTTTGTTTGCCATTTGGATGGGATTATTTTGCTTAACAATCTGTTTAGTTTCAAATGTCACATGGCCATCAGAGAAAATGATTGTATGATTAGTTTTATTATTTTAATGGATTAATTACTATTATATTACATTCAAAGCTAGACTATCCTTAATTAAACAATGTAGATTTTGCTTTTCTATACAACATAAAGTTTATTTTAAGTAGCAGTTGAAATACTAAATCATAAGTTTCCTAATAATTACTGGTTATGAATATGAGAAGTACATCTTCTTGAAAGCGCTTAGCCATTAAATTTAATTTTCAATTTGTTGTTATAGCTTTACGTTGGAAGTGTGAAAGCACGATTTATTATTATATTGGACAAACGTAAAGTATAAATATACAGGTTATTACTTAATAATTATTTACTAAATTTAATAAATGAATAATTTTGAAGTGTAATAGGAAAATGAGTATTAAAAACTTTACATTATCAAATGAGAATTTTCAGGCTTTTTCAAAAGTCCAAAAAGCAGAAATACATAAGAGAATATCTAATTTTGTATTTAAGCAGTTAAAAGTAATCCAGATTGGATATCCCTATTCTAAAATCCTTTGTTCTTGATGTTTTTTAAATTTGGAAATTTTATCAGTTTGAACAAAATCTAATAAATATTTTCTTCTAATTAAGTATTATAGTTTTAAAAAATAAATCTTAAATATTAAATATGATTATTAGGGGATATTGTTGAACAAAATTAAATAGATAATAAAATAATTTCATTACTTATATGTATATGATTTCAAAGAAATTTTACCCTGCACATCTACAGAAAATTCAATAAAAGTACTGTTATTTTTGTTTGTTGTCTCAGAAATTGTGGCTTAGCAAAAAGTGACAGTTAAAAACGGATAATACTTAAAAAAATATTTCTGTTGTTTTAAAAAAGTTAAAAAAAAATTAAATTTGAACAGGATGACATCCATTGAACAAAAGTAAGCAATTTATTAGCTAATAATATTGTGTAAAAAATATTTGAACAAAATTAAATAAAGTGCATTAGCATGATTTATTTGAGAATATTGTTTTTAAAAAAAAATAATGAAACAAAAAAAATTATAAATTCTATTACTTACATTTATTTGATTATATGAAGAAATTTTACATAGTATATGGCAGAAAATTCATAATTAAAGTTGCATTTTTCAATGCTTTTTTAGAAATTAAGATGCAATGTAAAAGTGACCACACATCAGCATTGATTTTTTTTCTGTTGACATTTTAAGGGCAAATATTAGAATGGAATTACAAACTTTTTGTTTTGTTTTTTTTAGCAACAAAGAATCAATAATAGATAGATGCATTGTCATGATTTGTAGTTTTCAACCAATTCATAATAGAGAATATATACTCTAAGTATATGTTTTTGCTACGTCAATATTGCTGATAACTGTGCTCAGATTTTATTAAAAGATGTTGCTTTATTTTTTGTGTTCTTTATTTTTAAAATAAACTTTGTAAAATTTCAAATTTTTAGTTTTATGTGTATAAATAGTTTGAATCAGCATATATTATTCACATAACATATAGATAAATAAAATAAAAAAAATCATAAAAGTTTGGATGGATATCAAATTTTTTGAACCCATATTTTTGTTGCGTCAAGATGGCTGAAGTAATTGTGTCCAATCATTAGAAGTTTTCATTATATTTATTTTGTTTTTAATAAAAATGAATATTTAGAATAGATTTATATATATTTTTTGACTTTATATGTCATTTACAGTTGTGAATAAGTAATGTACCTATGAATAAATTCAACTTTTTCATAAACTTATTGAGCGCAATATTTTACTACATTGAAATGGCTGACCAAATCATGCTTAGCCTTTTTTGATTTTATTTGCTTTGAAAATAATTTTGAGCACAGGATTTCAAATTTTTAACTTTTTTTCATGCAGTTCAAGAAGTGATTGAAAAGATGTGAGTGAAGAAATAGAAAACTCTATAAATTACCATTTTACCAACCTGATATCTAGTCTTTAATAATCATCTATTATTGTGGAAAGATTTTAGAAAAGCCATTACCTCAAAGTGGAGTAATATAAGATTGTTACTTTATCCTTAGTAAGGTAACAAAATGTTTGAATTTTTTTTTAAAGATTGGGATCTTATTTTTAATTTGACAAAGATGATATATTCAAACTTTTCATTCACTAAACAAGAGAAATATCTCGTAATTTGAATATAATGTTCTAAAACAATAGATTGAAACATATCACACTACCCAAATCAATCATAATTGAAATTGATCTGGGGGATTGTGTAGGATAATATTGGATATGGATTCAATTTATTCTAATATCTAGTATCTATTGATTATTCAAATTTTACAACAAATAACAGCACTTGATGAGGATTGTAAAACACACAGATAAATATTTTGACTTGATTTTTCACCATTTGAGTTTTTTTATTATTATATATGCATTATGGGAGTTGTAATCTTTGTATATATTTTGGGATGCCATTGTGACTGATCTTAAAAATGGCTTAACTGCACCCAAAGAAGAATTAGTGCCAAGTTTTTTTTAACAGATTTTTTTTTTGATAATATAAAGATAAAATGTACTCTTAATATCAAAAGTCTTTTCAAAATTTTAATGGAAATCTTATCAGGCTGGTGTATAGTGTATAAGTCTGAAGCTTTCAAAGAATTGTATTCTGAGATTTGATTAAAAAAAAAAATCTTGATTAAATGTTACCATTTTTTAAAGAGAATATCTCTCAAAATGATGAAAGCCTGAAATATTTAGACTAGGAGTTCTCAAAATGTAAGTCGTGAGTCCGAATGTAATCAGACAAATTCAAAATTAAATTTAAACCATAAAGATGTTATTAAAATTATTCATAATACTGATTTATATCAATCCACTGTGATCCAGTTACATATTCATTTGATTGGATTTTTCCTTCATATCTTGGCCTTCATTCCTCAAGGTTATGCCTGTTTGTCAGAGATACTAATTTATGTCAATTCACTGTAATCTCGTTTAGATGCTTATTCATCTCAGTCCATTGTGATCTTCTTTACATGCTTATTCATCTTCAATCCACTGTGATTTTATAAGTGCAATGATATTGGATATTTTTATCAATAATTATTTATCTATTTCGCTGTCAGGATTTATTATCTTAAAAATATTAAAACATAAATATATATATATATACACACACAATGTGTATGTTGAAGCCTGCTTATACTGATATGTAGGAAATGACATAGAACTTCAACAGTTCATAGGAATGATTTGTATGATGAGCATTTGAAATTAATTTTAGCAGTTGCAAATATTAAATTAAATTCAAACTTAGATAGAATTCTGAGCAAAAAAATCCCATTACTACTCATGCAAATAAATGTATTTGTTTTTTTTTTTCAAAAAAATTAGCTAAGTTTACAATTTCTTTTATATTTCATTTGAGAATGTGTTATAGTTTTTAAATGTTAAATCACAATTTACGCTATTATAAACTTTATTTTTTAAGCATTTCCATTTTAATTTAAAGATTTGAAAATATAAATTAAAATTCTGAGAGTCTATAGTTTTAAAATCTTGGCCCACACTTTTTGGAAGAAAACATAACCCTGATCTTCACATGTAAAAGTTTGGAAACAACTGAGAGACAAATTAACTATACACATATATGCAAGAGGAATTTTTTTTTTAAATACTTATTGATTAAATAAAAAATGCATTTTAAATAAAAAGTAAATTAATTTAATAATAATGTCATTAGTTGTTTGAAAGGCACAACAGTCTCGCCAACCTTTTTTCCAGTTTATTTTGTTTGACAATCAATCAGAAATCTTTAGCATCGTACTAAACATTTATTAATGTTTTTGTTTTTAAATGGTTCAGAAAATTTGATGTTTTAAGAGAAATTTAATATTCATAATTTATGGTATAAAGATAATCCTGCAATTGCAAGAGGTTTCACTCTTCAATTGTATTTTAGAACATAGAAGACCAAGAGGAAATGACACAGTTGTAAATAATACTCCTGGATTAAATTGAATGATTGATCATAATTGAAAAGTAACTTCTGTATCTTCTTTTGAGTTATTAGACCTGCAGTAAGGGGAAAAAACTATGCAATCTCACTGTGTTTGTGTCCAAAAAGAGATTTGAAATGTTGCTGGTGTGGCTGACAGACAGTATCAAATTGGAATAGCCTGGAAATGTTGATAACTATTTTGGTATTTATAACATAATATACCCATTTTCCTGTTATTCACCATTCACCCTAGACAAACTTCTGTGGTTCTTGGAGTACAGGTTCTCCAGGTTGTGAATGTCTGCTCTAAATTATAAAATATGAACTATAATTAATTGTCTAGTAAATTTGACAATTAATAAATAATAACCAAATAGGTACAATGTAGCACAGTTTTAAAGTTTATAAAATTTAATAGTTATTGAACATAAGAAAATAATCAAAACTAGATTGTAAGCTAAATATGTGTTTTCTATTTTTGATTGGGATCTGAAACAGAACTTGTGAAAAAATATTACAATCTTTCAAAACATAGAGGAGTATGAAGGGATGGACAATGATTTAAGGACTAAACTCAGTGGTTAAAATATTGGACAAAATTTAATAATCTATATGTATATGAAGCAGCATTTGTGTGAATACATTTTAGTACAGTATTTGCTTATTATTTTGCTATGGGTGATGATAGGAAGTTCTAAAGTCATTCAGATTTATTTACAGGTCATTCAGATTTTTTTATAGGTGAAAAAGATAAAGTTTCATTCTTAGCTTTGGACAGATTGGTGTATCTACTTAGCTTCTCTAAAAACTTAAGCTGGGTTATTTATAAGATCTTATTGAAAGCAGCTATGGTCTATATTTGTCATAATATATCTGAGTCATTAATACATAGTGCAAGTTTCAGTGAAAACATGCCTAGTTCTCTTTTCAAAATGCTATCTCTGAATCATCATGTGTTATGTACTGATAGTTTAACTATTTGCTACAAATATTTTAAGGAAGTAGCATGTCTGGATCATAAGTTATGGCATAAGATATGACAGCATGTTTTGTATTTTCATAATAATGTTGAATGCTTTTTCTGCCATCACATAACCTTTCAAACTATTTGAAAATATTTTTGCAACTCATGGCTTCACTGCTATACAAAATTTTAATCATTTCAAATGCTTCAATAGCAGTTTACCTAATTTAAAACAATTTAATGTTAGAGCATTAATTGTTTCATGGGTTAAGATATGACTGTTACATTTCATGTTGTAACTCATGATTGAGATATACTAATCTCATGATAAATTGAGCTGCTAAACTATGCTACTATGGAGCACAGGTTTTGATTCAAAGATTGCATTGCAGGCAGCTTGAAGAGAGAATACTGGGCATGCCATGAATGTACAAACGAGTTAATTGCAAATTAGAAGGGCAATTTATTTTAAAACCATCCTAGTCCACTTAGATTTATTCCTCACTTGTTTGAATCAAAGTGGCTTTTTTTTACAACAATAGATATTGATGTGTGATAATGTATTTAGTATTTGTTTAAACAAAATTTTTACCTAAATATATAGTTATGAATGATACTCTTAGTTTGAACATTTAATATGTAAAATAAATTTGTGCCCAAATAATATACTATTGGTATATTTTATATAGAAATATCTGTTAGGAATTGTAATGTGAAAGCATATTGTAGTGTGTTTTTTTAACCCTAAATTGATAAATTCCTTTTATTACAATAAGAAAAAAACTTTTCTTTAAAAAAAATGAAATTCTGCTCTCTACATTACTTTTCAAAAATTTAATAGGGCAAACTAACGGTTCATGACCTCCAATGTTGCTGCTGTGTTATATTACAGAATTGTGATGCTTAACCGATTCTGGTGTAGTGAAAAAAGAGTTAATATTGAAGGATCAAAATGTAATGTTATAAATGGTTGTCATGATTTCTTTAAAAAATGTCTTTAATCTTTTTATTATTTTAGCTATTAAAATATTGCCAAAAATAAAATGATCTTTAGATCTCATGAATATATATTTGTGTAAATATAAAAAAAATGAAAAGAAGGAGGTATATCATTCTTTAGATAGTTTTTTCAGAACAGTATAAACCCTCCCCCCTTCTCAATAGAGGACTATCGAGGAGAAGACACTGCTATTGACCAGGCTTCCTTTTTGCCAGGTGGAGATAATGGTTTAAACAGTATTCCATCTTATGTTGAATTACCAGTTGCATTGTTATGGTCCAACTACCTGGTAAAAAAAAAAAAATGGGGAAAGGCTTACCCCGAATTTTTACGATTAGAAATAATAGCGTGATTTTAGGTATATGTGTGTACATGACAATGGGCTTCTATATATTATCTCATTTTGTGTATGTTAATTTTTGTGGAGATATATGTATCAACTTTGACTGCTGTAAATATAATAAAGGAGTACATTTTTATTAGATTATTAGCTACATTACTTTTCTTTATATTTTTCTGCTATGAAGCATTGGTTTCACTACCGGTTAAATGATACATACTCGCTCGTAAGAGGGTCAGAGATAAAAAAAAAAAATCTGCAGTTAAATTTCCCAAGAAATTTGAAAAGCTATTTTATCTTTGGATGGTTTTAGAAGAATCTGTGAATTAATGCTAGGAGTCTTAGTGGAAAACAGAGTGAAGAGACAAATAAACTAATTATTTATAAACTGATTAAATCCCGCAGCAAAGAATTGGGTTTGCTTTATTTTTGTGCATGCATAACTTAAATATGTGTTTATACAATCATATGTATGCATATTTATAAATTTGGGATATCTATTAATTACATATATATATTTGTTAAATATTTATGTATATATGTTGAAGGCCCTCATGGGATAATGCTATTATATTCTTCTTCTTGCCTATGGTCTGGGCTCGAATGCTAGCAAATAAAATCTCCCCCCCCCCCACCGCCACCGATTCTAATCAGGCTCCCAATCATCTAATATTGATTGGTATTTGATATTTAATAATATGTAGCTAGAAAATAAAAACAAGAAAGGAAAGTATTCTCAAAACATTCATCATCATCAAGCAATTGGAAAGACTAGTGAGTAGTGATTTCTTCATTGTTAGGGTATAAAGAGCTGTTGAAGAAGATTTTGTCTTGCACTAGGCTATTTAAATACTTCTTTTGCTATCTATATATACAAGGCCAAATGTAATGTTTGTGATGCTAAAAAATTTTGAGGAATCATATGGAAAAAACAGAAAATTTCGACTAATTCAATATAATCGAACGTTCATTACACCAGTATTGTATGTCTAGCAGTAACACTGCCATTGACAAATAGTAATCCTTATTCCAGTATTTGAAACAATGTGATGTAATTATAATCAAATATAATTAAAGTTCTGCATAGTTTGTATAATACTAAGAGTTGCAAATTTTAGTTTAAGGTCCATGAATCAAACTCAGTTTCTGTCACTTTCAGTGCTTGATCTTGCAAATTTCTGAATGATAAATTATTCTATTATTTTTTTAAATATAGCTAATTAATATATTTAAAATAAATAAATAAAATATACATATGTAAGTTAATAAAGAACTAAATGAATAATTATGCATATCTATGTGACAATCCAATGATTGAAATTAGTCAAGATCTCAGCACCTGCATTTATATGATTATTTTTTTTCACAATCTTAGTTTAATATCATCTGACCTTTGGAAAAAAGACTGAGTGAAGGCAAACTATCTCCAGACCATTTTATAATGCCTTATTTCTTCATTTGTCTGATATCATAAAGTGGTATTTTTAGATTTAGATTATCATTTATCTGATGGATGTGATCATACTATTAGAATTGCAATTTCCATTCTGATCTTCAAAAAAATTTCTCTTCAATTCACTTTTTTTAAATTTTTTATACCTGCTTACATATTTCTTTATTATAATAATAAATTGTGCTTTCACACTTCCAATGTAAAGCTATAACAACAAATTGAAAATTAAATTTAATGGCTAAGCGCTTTCAAGAAGATGTACTTCTCATATTCATAGCCAGTTATGATCCTTTCTTTGAAATCATTATATAAATAAATCTGATATGCAAGTTATAAGCAAATGAGTCACTAAGACCTCTTTTATATTGGACAAACATAAAGTATAAATATACAGGTTATTACTTAATATTTCTTTATTGAACATTTTTGACATCAAGCCAAAATATTAATATTAAAATAGTAATATTTTGTAGCATATTTTGTTTTAAATTTCACGATGTTTTTATTAAATATTTTGGCATCCATCATGATTTACAAACTAATGCATGCAAAATAGTTTATTAGCTATTATTTGAAAAGTGCTGGAGTGTGTTTGCATGTTTTTGACTTTTTATTTACTGCCTTAAATATTTATAACAGGGTAAAATTTAGATAAAACAATTAGATAATGCTGTCAAAAAATAATATCATAATTTTTGTTTGATTTACATTTATGACTGTTGCTTATTACTAAGGAATTGTCAAATGTTAAGATTAATATAGCTGCTTTTATTGAAATCAAGTACAGGAGAAACTTTTATTTAAAAGATAAATGGCTGCAAATTATTTGGAAAGAAAAATACATCATGTGTAAAAGGACTACTTTTATTTTTGGAATTTCTACACGTGACAGTGAAAGGGTGATATTGAAAATATCTTTGCATAATGGTATCTATATCTTTTTTGTCTATAAATATGCTTCAATATCAGATTTATAAAGTTCAGAGAAAAATGTATTCCTTTTTGGATAGTGTTATTGCAGCAGTATATGCAAAGGATTGAGACTTCAATGTGTGCTCTTATACAAACTAAATTATGACCCAAAATTATTGTAAAAAAGAATATTAAGACTTTGTGAACCCAGATACTCTGTTGTCATAGAATATTTGCACAACAGATTGATTGATTATAATCAACTATTTGTTTACATAGAAAAATTACATAGCAAACTTGAATGCAATCAATGATTTTTTTCTTTATGGATTACACTATAAGGATATAAATGAAGGCAATATTATTCAAATACTTACTGATTATAGGCCAAGATTAAAGTTATAGTTACATAGTTTCTTCCCATGTTAAATTTCATTTCTGAATCTCTAGTTTGGATTTTCAGATTTCTTATTTTATTAAGACGTAAAAATTTTTTAAGGAGGGGTGCTGTGAATGCTATAATTATTTTCTTTAATTCATTAAAATAAAATAAAAATACCTGGATTTTTGATAATAATTGTACTGACTAATGTGATGCCATTTTTATGGGTTAAACAGTGATATAAATATGGAGCTTCAAAAGCAGCACAGAATTTAAAGACAAAACTTCAGTCAAAAAGGCTATTGGTAGTAAACACTTCAGATTTTTATGATTAATTAAAAATAACATATGTATCTGAAAAATCCTAACATATGCCTATTAAATTAAGTGGCTGTATTTTTTTTTTTTAGTTGATAATGATCATATTTTGAACAGAAGGAGAGAATATTTTGATAATCACTCAAATATAAAAAAAATCAGATAGCTGCTTTTCTTGATATATTCAACATAGATGTGGATAGAGGTATGCAACTTCATGGAATATCTTGTTAATTTTAAAAGCAGAAAAGCTGGTAGATCCTCATGGATACCATGAAAATTTAAAATATAATAATACATTAACTTCAACATTATTAGAATTGTTTAGAAATGAACACACAGATCTGTAGAGTTGTGCCACCTGATCTTAAGGATAAACTTACAGAAATAAAAAGGGGGATGAAAAGGCTGTAATAGTTGGAGAATATCATTGTTAAAACGAACTCCATCTGACATACTTTCATTACTGATTACTAAGACTCATTGTGATTTAAAGAATGAAGAAACATCATAACAAAAATTCTGCATAATAGAAATATGATTAACGGTGAAAAGCCTGAAGCATTTGAACTGAAAGTTGATGTTAAATAAGATGACTATTTACTTCAACTTTGTTTTTAATTTCTATGATTATGGTCCTTAGAATATTTTGCACGCAGTTTCATGAAGAAGCATCAAGGTAATATGATATTGGATTGATGTTGGAATTTTTAATGCAAATAAACTGAAAACAAAATTAACATCTTTATGCTTTTTAGATTTGTGATACATTAATGCTTGTGCTATTTTTGCCAGTTTCGAGAATGTTGTACACAACAATTTAATGTAACTATAACAATTTTAGTTATTAATGTTCAAGTACTGAGATGTTTTCTAGCCAATGATGGAATTTCAAATATTTTATTTTTTGTTTAATTATTAGCTTGAGAATGTGGATCAGTTCAGTTTAGATATCTTGGTAATTGTTTGGGGGGGGGGGTAGTGTATCCCTGACTGTTGAAATGGAGCTCAAACTTCAATCTGTTGCCAGTACTTAAATTAAAATACTTGTAAGCAAGGCTTTTTTTTTCTTTCAAATTTATTTTTATACAACTGAAATACAGACTCCTAAAGCATAACAAATTCATTGTAAGACATTCACCTGAAAATTCTCCATAATATTTTGAAAAGACAATGGCAGGATATAAGACCAATTAATATAATTCATTTGTTAGTATTCTATTAACACAAAATGTTTCATTACTGTGGAATGAATGATATGTAGGTATTAAATTATATGAAAATATTGTTTCTTTTTTCGCATGCACTTGTCTTTTTTTAATATTTATAATTTTACTCATATTAAAAATTATCTTTGGATATATGGAGTATTTGAAAAGTACTTATTATAAATGAATAAAATAAATGAAATGGGATATTTTGAATGTTCATTTGGCAATACTGAAGATCGTGAGCCTGCAGTAGCTTGAATTGTTTATTGTTCAGATGTACTGTGGATTACATCGGAAATGTAGAATGCTTTCTTTTAGTGCAATGTCATTTCAAAGAAGAATGATATATAATAGATGTTTGAGAACACTTTTCCAAAAATTTCATAAAACAACAATGCAAACTGACAAATAATGCAAGCATTAATAGAGAAGTTCTATGAGGCAGACCATTTGTCACATTAAATGCAATAGGTGGCAAGATATTCTCACTGAAGTTAAACTTATAAACATTAATAATTCATTGATGCAGTCCAAGAACTGCAACAAACAAATAATGAGAAACACATATGTTATTACTGTTGGTTTCAACACTTCATTGAAATAACAATGAAGATAGATATTCTTGATGTTACATTTTGTACTGATGAAATATGATTAAACCTAACTTGCATACAATATGTTTAACACATAATCTAGATTATTTATGATGAATTTCTCTCCACATATAAAAGGTATCATGATACGTAGATGGTGATATCAAGAAAGAGGATCCTTGAACTATATTCTTTTATGATAGCATCAGTGATTGTATTTTAATGATATCCCGGACTTATTTAATAATAAGAAAAAAATAATCTGTAGTTCAGCAAGATAATGTCATAGCATATACTGTTGGAAAATCAATGACTCTCATTTCAAAGGTCTTTGGTAATCATGTAATTTTTAAAGATTTGTGGCCTATCAAATAACTTGATCTCACCCTGCCAAACTGTTATCTTTGGGTAGTTGCAAATATCAAGGTGTATGAAGACAACTCACATTTCACTGAAAAACTGAAACTAGGGAAAAATTAGAAAAAGTGTTAAGATTAAATGAGTATAGGCATGCCTGAATTCTCATGGATATTTGTAATTGATAACACAAATACTGTATGTATAACATATAAAAATAAAACAGATATAATAAAATATGTTACATTGTCCGTAAGTGTATCAAACATTGTATAATAACTAATCAATTCTTTTATTTTTATGCAATATATGATGAAACAAAAGCAGCTCTTCATTCTAGTATCATTTTATAGTATGACTGAATAATCAGTGTACCAAATAATAATGTATTTAAATCCCTATTCCTAAATTGGTTTCTGACTTCTGCCTTTATCAGTGAAGCATTACTATCTTACTTGCAACTTTGAATCCCAAGACTCATTGATAAATGCCAAAATTAGAAAACATTCTGGTGGTGGGTCACTGATTACTCAACATAGATGATAGTGGAGAGGGATAATAAATTTTTTTAGTAACAATTGAGGTAAGTGGGCTGATATCAATGGTAATGAATACATGGATATGGATTTTTATTTTATAAAAATTGAATTTGATTCATATATGTGTAGAATTGAAGATTTAAAAGTTTTTTTTTTTTATAGTTTATTTAGATTGATGCAGTTCCTTGGCATTTAAACCTTATCTTATATATTGTGTTGGATTGGTTTTTGGTCCATGTTTCTTGTTTTATCATTACATATATGTATAATAAATAAAAACATGATAATTTTTAAGTTCAAGATTAGGTAATCATTGGAGAAGCATTTTCAGTTACTGCCATATAATCATTATCAACTGTTTTTTACTTATATGATAGCAAGTGAAAGTGCTTTTGTAATTTATTTATTATATAATCTTGAAATTTTACATATATTGGTTGTCATTTACATTGTTTATATAGAACATAATTTATAATTATCTAACTTTTGTGATTTTTTAAAATATGTAATTTAACAAACATTTCAATTTTCTAAAATCAGTTTTTGGTTCCTTAACTAGCAGAATGGCCATAATTATTACCACATGCTTTGCCAAAAAGAAGTAAATCTCTTTTTTAAACCAGTATTAATAAAATTAAATAACTGGAAGTAAGAAAAAACAAACAAAAAAAATCATTGTAAATGAAAAAACTTTGTGAAAACTGAAATGCCAAAAATGGGATGTTCAAGTATGCAATGCATTTCTTAGGCATTCTCAAAAATATCAAAAGGAAAAATGGCAAAGTATAAAATACTCTCAGCAATAATCTTTAATTTCACAAAGCAGACATTTCATTCTGGTATTAAAATAACACCATATGAAACCCTCTTTGGCTGCAAAGCTAAAGTGGGTCTCACAATGTCTTCTTTACTTCAAGATGATTTACAAGATATACAAGCCGAGAAACAACTGGAAAAAATAATATAAAACATACAGATAATATAATAAGAAGCAGATCATCCTATGTAAGATAAAGATTCTATAGCATAAAACATAAATTAGACTGTCATTCACAGTGGAAAAAACAAAAGGGGTGATCAATGCATGTGTACTAAGGAGGCTTCCAGTTATGCTATCTGTTGCATCTGTTCAGAGGAAACCAATAGTGCACAGATATGCATAAACTGTTAGCAAAACATGAAAATGATGAAAATGAGAACATAGAAAGTTATAATGTTAATGTGTGTTATGTACTCTTTGCTTCAATATTGACAATGCTCTTGAAGGTAAAATTCCACCTAAACTGAATCTGGAAATATAGGTCAAAAAAATGAAAATTGATTCTGATAAAAAATTGACTCTACATCTTTGGGAATCATTGCATGAGTTCCTATTATATATGCTGAGAAGGGATGGGGTGATTCACATAATCTGCTGGCATTGTTATGAGTTTGACAGATAATGGTTTTTACTGAATAGGAACTGCTAAGGGAATTTTAAACCAATTCAATTCCAGATCACAATTAACTTTTTATGTCCCATGGACTTACTGAGAGTTAGAGATGTTTCTGACAAAAAATAGCTCTGCTGTCAGGTGTTTCTGCTCAGTCCAAGGATAGTAGTAAAGGGTTGTGAGGTGTACTTGCAGGACCAAGTTTTAAAATTGAATGTGCTTTTAGATGAGAAAGCCTGTTAAATGCAATTCAAAATGCCATTCCAGTCTACCTTGTAGCAACACAACAAGTAATTCTGCACCTGATCTTTTTCTTCTTATGTAGAAAAATTCTGTATTTTATATTTTGCATTTATTATATTTTCACTTGTATCTTTTTAATAAAAGCATTTTTATAGTTTGCTGAAAAACTATTTGGTATTCTTTATAATGGTTAGGCACTCTAGTCAATGTCTAGGGGAAGTATGTAAAAAAAAAAATAAAAATGAAATTTCATAGTTTGCTCAAAAACGTCACGCATTGTATAAAATCCCTAGACATTCGATACAATACTGGCATTTCACAATTTGTCCGTAACATACATGCTAAATCCTCACTAATTGATTTTTTTATTTTGAGAATTTGTTGCTTTATAAACATATTCATATTTGTGTGAATCTAAGAAAGAGAGACGGGGGTGAGAATGTGTAGAATCCACCTGATTGTCTTGCTATTTTATTCCCTTCCCTACTTACTAAATATATGCCTGTAGTACCCACTGGTTTTCTTATTTATACCATATTTTTAAAAAAAATATAATTACTACGTATTTTATATGTTTAATTATTTAAAAATAGATTACATAGTAATTTGACTTAAAAACCTGTAATTTCAAATTGTAATCTTTCTACCAAGTAAACATGTTAAATGTACGAAATTAACATTTTTTTCTCCTTTTGAAGAAAATTAATGTTTAAAACGAATATTTGAATTTAAACTATATTCTAATCAGAAGAGTTAATATAGGTTTTTTTATTTAATTACATTGAATAGAATTACGATTTTCCCGAATAGGTCATTTCACCACAAAATAACATTTCTTCTTCATTATTTGCTATTTGCGAAAATGATTCTCATTAGCAGAATATTATTTGTTTAGATTTCAAGAAAATTTTGTTGCCATTATTAACAATTAACAATGTAGCGGATGGGCGTGGCTTCACTTCTATTTAACTATAAATTTATAAGCATCAACACTTAGATTGGTGTATTTTATTTTATATAAATATGTGAAACTGCCTCAAAATAGCCTAACCTTTCTTCAAAGAAAAGTGCATGTTAAAGAAGATTTTAGTCATTTTATTGTTTTATTCTCTAGTTGAGAATAGATTCCCATTTATTGGCAGTAATTGAATGGATATCCAGTTGTGAAGCTGATCACTTGTAGAAAAAAAACACCCATCCAGATTGAAGCTTTAGTCTTCAGTATAGCCCATTGGTTATCTTAAATATATTACATCATAAGGTCCTGTGAATCAATCAATCCTGTATACATTATCAATTTATTAACATATACACATGTTTCTATTATCTTTGAGGAGCTTATATTTGGTGGATTTTGTAGATTTTTCTCCCCAATTAGTTGAAGACTTTTCAGTTTATAATATTTCTTCATATAATTATTGGAATATAGCCAACTCTTCAATCCATCCAATATTAATTGGACATCTGCTTTTTAGATGTGTGCAGGATGGAAAAAGTCTCTGGCAATGTGATTGGTTGTATTAATTTTTATGACTTGACTCTGAAGAAAATACATAATTGTAATATAGTGCAATTTTCTCTACTAATGAATATGCTAATGGAAAAACTTATCTTTAACTTTTATTTTATTTATTTGCATTATAATATAGATAATTGAACTTTTACTCTTATTTCAGTCTATTGCTCTATATTTTTCATTTTTTTTGTTTGTATTTGCATACTGTAACAAACTATCTTGGTTTATAATAATGATGCTTATTTTCATATCAACTCATGACAACCTTATATATGACATTCTTTCATGTTTTTTTATTTGAGTTCTCACATTTCTCATTACCATAATAGCTTCCTTGAACAGTTCTCTTCATCACACTCTAAGTTTGAGTAATCTATGAACATCAGTTGATATAATGTTCAGTAATTTGCCAGTAAATGATCTTAGAGTATATAGAAGAGTATGGTTTATAAAAAATTTACATGATATTGTTAGCACAATGTTTGCTTATAAAAATTGAATTTATAGCTGCTTTTATTTGATTAATTTCTGTTTCGATTTCAATTCTGAGTATTTTTTTTGGAAGGATATTAAATTGACCACATTTATCCTCATTTTCCTTGACTTATTATTTTAACAATTCAAGATTTGTGATATTGGTAAAATAATATGAATAGCAGAGTTATTTTACTACTACATTAATTGTGAAAAATATGTTCCAGAATATATAAATCATGAACTATTGTAAAATTAGCACAACAGTCTTACCCTAATGCATGTTCCCAAATATTAACAGAAATTATAAGCTGTGTATTCTATCACCAATAATGTTTTGTTAGACTTAACTTTGTGATAATTACATGTGACTAATGTCCGCCATTTATCTCCCTATAACTTTTTATGACTGCTGATAGTTAGAATAGTGATATTACTTATGATTATTTTCTATCATAATAAATCTTTTATATATATTTTATACTTGTGATTGTTTCTATTTTAATAATCTTTTATTTAGATGTATATTTTATATTTTCAACAGCTAATGTGATGAATTGTATTTTATTTAATTTTGATATCTCATATTATATATGGCCATTAACTGAATCACTTTCTTATTCTAAATGTTTTTACTGATTAAAAAGAATAGTATCAGCATTTTATTCCATTGAAAGCCGCCCATCTTGCATTTCATTCTTGCATTTCATTCTCGACTTTCTTTTTTGTCAAGCTAATGTCTATCATTTGCTTTATTTTTTAAATACATAGGACAACTAAAAAAAAAGAAAAAAAAAAGAAAGATATTTATAGATAAGAGAATAACTGATTTATGACTGTTTTTTTAGAACCATATTAAGATTATTTTATTTTTTAAGATTTCATTTAGCACGTTATCCACTATTTTTCAGACTTATGCTAATTTCTTCTAAAATTATATTGCTTTCAGTATTTGTCTCTAACATTTCTTACAATATTTGTCTCTAATATTTCTGTATTTTTGACCCTAACTTCTAAATTTATCATCATTTCATTTTGTTTTTAATCCACATTTCAATACTATTTTTTTTTCTCTCTCGTTTTTTTATTAAACTGCAAATTTGTCTAAAATTATCTACTTTTCATATTTAAAAAAAAAGCAGTCCAATTTCTTTTCTGATTCCAATTCTCTCTCTGATTTATACTTACTACCTCATCATTAAATTTTTTTCAGGCAAATAAGTAATCATTCTATATTCTTATAAGTAAAGTGATTATTTAGAAATAAGAACTTGCTGGCAAACAGAAGACATTTGTGTCACTCTTAATTGAATAAAGAAGGTGGCGAGGGGGGGGGATCTTTCTGGCCAACAGATGGAATTTCTGTGGTGCATCACTGTACTAAGCTGCTGTTTTGAAGTCATATGACCTCTTGAGAAATTAACCACACATCGAATAAGTAGTAGTATTTTACATGTACTTTTATCACAAATTTATTATTACAAGCTTTATTAAATCCTGATCATTTTATTAAGTTAATCTTTAACAGAATTAGCATAATGCTGATAAAATGGCAGATATTTCCAGCTTTTATCAACTCCATTGCTCAGAAATATTTTTTGTTTGTTAATTTTATTGCTTCTAATATTTTTTGGTAATATATGTTAAATAAAAAAAAAAAAAAAGGTTTTCATCTTTATATTTAAGCTATTTAATTCTTTAAAATTATATCATATTGGCATACCTGTCTGCAATATCTTTTTTCCAATCTGCACTTTTTTTTCCATTCATAATAGTTTAAATTTGGCTGGAAGATAAGGAAAATATCCTCCAAATGAAAAAAAATGGTGGAAAAATTAAACAAAGCTGTATTAATGTTCAGACATAATATGTTATCTAATAAATCCTTTTTAAATTAAATTATCTTCTTTAGAGCTGTACAATATAATTGTATTACATTATTTTTTGTTAATTCTTATATGTAGTAAACCTAATTTTGATATATTTATATATGTATTGTGATGGAATATTTGTTGGTATCTATACAAACATATTTAGTAGTGATGATGATGAGATATCCAGATTTCCATGGTTTCATGGAACATATTCAGATATCAAATGTCTGGTATACCAGATTTAAACATATGTGCAAAAAAAGTTATTAAGACAAAAAGTCCAGCATTTATTTTTTAAACACAACTTAAATTGCAATAAGTGGATGCAACTATTGTTTGTTAGATAATCTGTCTTTTATTTCTCTCTAATTCTTCCAACAGCATCTGTAGCTCACATTCTGTATTTTTTTAATACAACCTTTAGAGTCTACCTCCTGAAATATGATGTTCTAGACAAAACCACAGTTACATATATATATATATATATATATATATGGCCAAGTATGAAATCTATTTTAGAGTATAAAGTGTACATCTGACACATGGAAGTTTAATTCAGGAAAAGGTTAATAATATATGTAATAAATAGAAATTAATATAATAAATACAGTTTATCTCATCAATTAATAGCATATATTTAAGCTGTTAAATTTACTATCTGACCATGTGCCATCCTGACTTTATAATGAAAATCAAAGTATAGTTTGTATAGACATTTATATAATAATGAAATCAACGCGACAGATAAATGTATATTAGGAAAATGTCCATTCAAACTCATCACATTGCCCAATGAACTTTTAACGAAAAGTATTAGTTAACATTCTGCTATTTATTTTTAATGCAAAATTAAGCAGTGGCAATGTATGTGTGCCACACATTGATTGTTATATATATATTTCAAAGTAACATTTAAGAATATGATAAATATTAGATTTTAAAAAAATAAAATAATTATAAATATTAAAAGTTCTAAGTTTAAATACTTACAAACTGATGTTTTTTAAAATATCTATTTTTGATTGTATAAAACTTGAATTCTCACTTACTGTTCATCCTTGTATTTTGTGCATTTCACACGATTTTGATAGAGCTCTTAAATATAGTACTTATTGTTCAAGTTCATACTATAAAAGACTTTGTACAGCAGTTTATCTTTATTACTGGGTTGTTTAATATTTATTTTTGGGATTCGACCATCTTTGATATCCAATACTTTGCACCAGACAGTATATTGTAAACATCAATTATTTTTCATACTTGCAATTTTATCGGCAATGACATTTCTTTTTTTAGACTTGAGATTTAGTCAATGTCCTTCACTTATATTTCAAAGTTACATTAAAACAGGCAAAACTCTCCATACAGTAGTGCCACTCAGTGCAAGTCAGAGTAATCAATGGATGCAAGAAGATTTGTGCATAAAATTTCTATCTAGTGCCTACTCATTCAATATCCCCAGACTAGTTTGTAGCTTGTGGCTTTCATCAGTTAGGAGTCTTGGATCTGAGAGCACTGCACCTAGATCTTAGTTAGGATCTAATGCAGCAGCCACCTTTTATCATTTTAGTTAACTAAAAATTATGAGTCTAAAATTGAAAAGACAATAATATTTTCAATCCAAGCTCATTAGCTTATATAGTCATATAGGTCTGAACTTAGTTCAATATCTATATGTTTTGGTGTCTTTGGTTCTTTAATAACCATAGCCACCACTATCCTATTAGACAGGATTGGTATTAAAACTATTAAACATCACATGATCACCATTTTTTATGCTTGCTCAAGCTGTTAAAACAGGCAAAATTCTCTATACAGTGGTGCCACTCAGTACATGCCATTAATTACTCTGGTTTGCATTGAGTGGCACCTCTGTATGGAGAGTTTTGCCTGTTTTAACAGCTTGAGATAGTATAAGAAATGGTGATCATGCAAAGTTACATTAATTAAAACAGGCAAAACTCTCCATACAGTAGTGCCACTCAGTACAAGCCAGAGTAATTAATGGATGCCAGAAGGCTTGTGCATAAAATCCCCATCTAGTGCCTACTCATCCAATATCCCCAGACTAGTTTCTGGCTGGCACTGAGTGGCACTATTGTATGGAGAGTTTTGCCTGTTTTAATAACAGTTATGTGTAAGCAAAAGAAATGTGGATCATGTGATGCAAAGTTACATTCCTGGAAAAAAACAACCATCCAAAGTAAGAGTGGCCCTAGCTAACTCTGTTGATAAATTTATCTAATTCATTGATGTATATATGTAATTTTAGAAAACAGATAAATTATAGTAAAACATTTTTATGTTTTATTCATTGAGGTATATCATCATTTTAGAAATAAACATAAACTATGTCAAAACAATTCTATCTGCTGCTTTAATTAATTATTCTATTAGTGACTTTGACTTCAGATTGTAAATTATTCTCTCTTTTCTCTCAATTTCTATCTACAGCTTTCTGATTTACATCTTTAACATTATGAATTACTTAGATAAGCAGAATAAAACCATCAAATATCACATGATCATCATTCTTTATGCTTATATAAGCTGTTTACGCACAGACAAAACTCTCTATACAGTAGTGCCAGAGTAATCAAAGTACTACATGGAGAATCTTGCCTTTACATAACCAGAATAACTGAATGTTTGATTTGGAAAGTGAATACTAACTACAGCCAACGTTTTTATTTGTACTAAGTCAACAACCAATGTGACTGATGTTGTTTATTAGGTAAACATGTAAATTGCCATGTTTTTAATTGACCTTTACATTTAATTTGCATAAATCTAAATATTTTATGATTCAAGTACCCAAATATAATTTAAAAATAATTTTAATTTACATTCAATCTTAATAATTTTCTTTCTAACTATAAATACAACAATGAAGTTACATTTGCTTTATTTTTCCACATTTTTGACTTTTTGTAAAATTAATGTTTGAAATTAGCAAGCAGAAAGTTTCTTCATTTCTTTCTTTTGATTATAATAAAATAATACCCTCAGTAGAAATAAATATTAAATAATTATTTCAGTTTTACCTAATTATGTTAAATCTATTCTGAAATAATTATAGATCACATGATCATCATTTCTTATGCTTGCTCATAACTGTTATTAAAACAGACACAAGCCTTCTGGCATCCATTGATTTCTCTGTCTTGCACTAAGTGGCACTACTGTATGGAGAGTTTTGCCTGTTTTAAATAATTATAGAAAGATATGAATCAAGAGAAAACATTCTCTTGTATATATAATCGTGCTAGCAAGTAGAGGTGACACACTTAGGCTTTGATAATATACAAAATGTTGAACTTTTTATAATCATCTTACTTATATTTTTTCTCTGTGTATCATCATTTAATTAAATGTGTATCTGTTTTGCTAAAGTTAGTTTAAATCCTAGCTTGATAATAGTAAATTTAAATGTTACCATGAATACTCTTTACTTCTCTATATCTACAATTAATATAATTTTATTATTAATTTATTATTTACAAATATTTAAATATACTGTGTATGTAAGTGTATATTGTAATGAAACAATCTAGAAACATATTGATGTATCTAATTCATGTATGGTTTATTATGGCAAATTTTGCCTAACTATACTTAGGCCTTAAATATAGTTTCTCTCTGAGTAATAAGTATGAGATATCTGGAACATTTAGTCAAGAGACTTGATTTTCTGAATAATGTTTTGAAGGATGTCCATTTTTCTAATCTTTTCACTTTGGTTGACTCGATGCAAGTTCATCTTTAGCCATGCCCATCCTAGTGCCTACAAAACCTTCATCATCGTTATTCTGAAACATACTCGTGACAGAGATGGTCTTCTAGCTCCGGACTGGCTGGTGGGTGGATAAGAATCCATCACGCTAGTGGTGTCTAGTGTCTACTGCAAGATATTCCTAAATCGTCCTTTATATTTCTATAAATATTTAATCTTGTATAAATAATTGTCTCAATTGTTCAAATAAATATTTTAATAAAAAAAAAACTTTTCTGATCAAACTTTACATTTTTCTAATATTAAATAAAATTATCTCATTTATTTTTAGAGCATCAGGAATCTATTTTAAATGGTGGCAAAAATGCAAACTTTAAATCTACAATTTTATTTAATATAATTTTGTACCAACTTTTAGAAATGGCCACACACACTCACATGCATATAGAAAAACAATATGAAGCAGAGAGAAAATTAATTGGTTAGCATAAAAGTAGTTTTAGTACTAATATTATTTAACGTTTAATTAAAATAAGATATTATTTTGCTTTTCTAATTATTTCATTGTTTCTGTATTTTAATATATATATATTGTTTGATAAACAACTTAATTGCTTGAGTAATGGTTTATCAATTAGATGGCTTTTAAAATAATTGTTATTTATGTAGGAAATTGCTTGTTGATCAAAATATTCAGTCCTTAATTGACTTTTTGAATATAAAATTACATGCTTTACATGCTTTTCTTTATATTGTATTTAATATACAATATACTTAAATATTCTATAAATTTAAATACATATATATATATTGCAACTGTCATGATCATTAGCGATCACTTGATAATGAATATGATCTTTCCAAGAGGGAAAAACAAGATAATAAGACAAAAAAATAAAACGCTAAAAATGGATTTTATGATTAATATACAACAAATTATATCTATGTATAGAACAAGCTGGTTCACTATTCTATTTATTTGATATTTTGTGATGCTGTTTTTAACTTCTTTTGTGGCAAACTTTTTTTTCTGAAATATTATACATCACATCTAATTGACTCTCCAATGTATTTTTTCCTCTACCATATCTTCTCAATACTAACAATCAGCATTATTCTTTAGAATATTTTTGAGGTAATCATTACAAAATGGGACCAGTTTCTCCCACAAAAACCATGCTTAAGCTTACCATAAAACATCCTTTTAGGAAGTATTCTATTGATCAATCCAATTATGGACTCTGATGTTATCATGTTGAGAAAGTTGAAAAATATATTAATTAACCATATGATTTTTGACATTGTATTTTTAAATTTTTTTACAGAGGATCCTTAAATGAAATGTTTATAAAACCTCTAAATTACATACATTTCACATTTCATGTCCGAGTCTCACTTCCATACGCTCTATATATAGCTAATATAATTACAGTAATTTTACTCTAATGAAGTATGCTATCCTTTAACATATTCAAAACTGCAACAGTATATTGTACTATTGAATATTAAACCTACATAGACAAATTTATTATTATTATTTTGTTTCCATATGTCAAAGCATCGGCCGGGAAGTGAACCCACGACAACAAGGCAGCTTCACTGACCTCTCAGCTACCAATGCTTGACGACATTTATTTTGATATATAAAATGTTATAACTAATATCTTTAACATCTCATAATATCTGAAATAGTTAAGGTAAGTCGAAGGAAATATATCATTAAAAAATAAACAGCAAGTTTATTAAAACAAGAAAATGTATAAAGAATCGTACTTATGTATGTGCATATATATATAATTATAATTGAAATAATATTTTTAACGGTTTATAAACAATTACAAACAATCTTAAAATCCGCAGAAGTACTTTCGGTTACTTTCTAACCTGCCTCAACTGCCATTAAATTCAAAAAACCAAAAGCGGAAGCAAACGTCATCAATTCAAATTCCATGAATCTCGTATTTTAATGTTAGAAGCTTGTCGATTTATTAAATGCGTTTTATTCCTGTTTATAAAAATTGCCTCTTTAATTTTTCTTTTACTATGGTTTCTCTCCTCATGAAGAATTTTCACATTTTCAAAATTAAATTTAAATTTATATTTATATATATATCAAAATGGTTGCAAGGATTAATGTAACACAAGAAGATCATTAAACAGTCAAAACAGTTAGATATTTGAGTAAAAACCACTATGAGATGTTCAAAGAAGGGAATTTTCTTAAAGATTTATTTAATATAAGAAATGCAAAAATGGTGAGAGTAGTAAACATCATGTAGTAGGATAGTTTTTCCCCATTGAGGATGTTTTCTTTGCTCAGAATGTATTGACAAAGCAACATGAATGCTTTTGCAGATTACTCCATCTGCACAACTTAAGCATTAAAACTGCAAAATGAACATTTTGATTGTATTAATGATTAAAAATATGGGGATTTTTAATAGTTACTATTAATGTTAGAATTACTGGTGTAAAAAAACAAAACAAAAGTTGACTTAATCAATATAAATTCATCATGAAGTGAAATTGTTCCCAGAGTTATCATATTATCTAAAAACAGGGATGTTATTGGAAACTTAAAAAAAAAAAAAAGCTATTCCAGCAATAGATATAAACTATGCATATTATAAGAGTATGTTGTGATTTGGGGTTTAAGCTTTTTATCTAAAGATTTTACAGGAAAAGTTCAAACCTTTTTAGGTAATGCTTGTAGCTGATTCATTTTGCTATCAAATACTCATTGATAAATAAGTACATAATCTATATTTATCTAAGAATATCTCAGTGAGAACTAATAAGGATTATCAAAATGTAATATGATGCAGTATTTACATTATAAATTATGGGCATCAAGCTTATGATTTATTTTTGCTAAGAGTCTAGCATAAGATGATTATATCAACATTAGGTGTTACATGATCCCAATCTTCATTCTGTAATAGATAATTACTTGATGAGCATTGAACTAAGACAATAAATGCTATATGGTCAGGATAGAAAACAGTTTGTGAAACTAGTTATCCAGTTGCATTCTGTTGCTCTTTGGCATATATCAAAAGCAAATTGAAGTCATATTTTGATTTTTATAAATTTGAAAAATTTATTAATTTATATAAAATATTTTAGATAATAGGTTTTCATTAATTGTTTGTTTGGAAAATAATTAGCATCATACTTTTATTGCAATTAAGTAACTGTTAGCTGAGTAAAGAAAAATACAATAATATAAATAACAATTTTAATGATAATAGCAAAAAACATTAACTGTAACATTGCCTCATCAATAAAAATAACAGCCACATAAATAGTAAATGAAAATAACAACAAATGCAATTATATAGATCATAATAGAGGTGATAATGTTAATAGCAGTTGGCGCAATAACACCATCAGAAGCAATTGCAGAAACAGCTAAAAGGTTAAATAATAAAAGCTGCAAAATCACCATGGCAGCATTATAAACAGAAGCACTGGTGGTAAAAGAAAGACATTTGTATCTAAGGTGAAATTAATAATATAATTCCTGATGAGTTAGAAATAGGAATAAAAATAATAATTTCAATTTTAGATACGATGGATCTAAAACCTTAGGACCAGTATTGGATTAGTAATAGTAAGCAATAGTATAATTTTTTTTATCAAGCAATAAATATTACACAAGCATAAACAGTACTATTTAAACTGCTGTTTTTTTAATAGTGACAGTTGTAATATCAATAGCTGTAACAATAGTGTAAGAAAAACAAAAGAGGCAATAATGTAGCAATACAAGCAATGAAAACAACAGAAGTATTAAAAATTGAAACAATGGTCACAACAACATTACATGAATACTAGAAACACTAGTAGTTATAAGGGCAATAACAATATTAAAATAGCATCTGGAACAATAGTGATAGAAACAGTAGAAAACCATCACAGACACACTAATATTAATTGAAGTAATAGAAAATAACCACAGAAGCTTTTCCAAAAGTAGCAATTAGTAACAGCAATAATAATTGATAGATATGATGTCAGTGAATATTGTAGTAAATATTTATATCTGAAATTATGATATATACATATGAGACTCAATAATATATGACATTCAAATTATCTCTACAATTTTCAATATACTAATAAATAAATGAATAAATAACAGCTATAAGTAATTTATGGGATAACTGCTATCTTATATAAACAAGTAATAGCTATATTTATTACTTATTTATATATACATGTATTGAAAATTGCAGAATGAATTGCAGAGGTTTGTTTTAATATATATATGCGTGTGTGTTTATATGACTGATTGTATTTTCTCTTTAATGGATATGATGGGTCAACATTGTTACCCCTCTTCTCGCAAATGTAAACTTTTGAAATTAATATTTTCAGAGTAGTGTACGATTAATTTTTCATCTCAAGTTATATTGAAAACTTATTGATCTCTTTAGAGTTTTATTCTTCATAAATTGATTTTCTGTTGAGATGACAATAATTTGGTGACAGTTGTTGGGTTTTAACATTCATTTTGATGTCAGATGTCAAGAAGAGGTGAATCCTTCCTTTTAACATCACTGTTTGGTAAATCAATTCTCATATGTTTTGTTTTTTAGACAAATAAACCACATTAAACAACAATAATATATTTTCCAATTTTATCGGAAATTCTTTTTCTTTTAGTTTTTACTTTATTCTCATGTATATGTGTATATATAGAAAAAGTAAACTATATATTTTCATGTTTATTTATATATGTAAATGACATGGGCTGAGTGATTAGCGTTTGATTTCATTGACTTTTTTTTGGGATAACTTAAGATTTATAACAAAACCTTAACATTTTTTTAGATTGTTGGCTATAGCCAGCAAAGGTATTCAGTTGGTGGTCAGTTATTGTATATTTCTGTATTTCTAAGTACATAGCAAACCAAGGAAGAGAAAAGTAAAAACTTTTATGTGATACCCAGAACTTGATTAGGATGTAAATATATCAAAAGACAGGAGAAAGGCTTTTACCAAACAGTGGATTATTTAAAGCTGCTTTACCCTTAATATCTACGATATATTCATCATAGAAATTGTCCTTTTCAGAAGAAAATGATATCAAATACTAATTAACATGAATGAACCAATTGTTAAGATCTGCTAATCATTGAACTTAGCCATCAATTTCCTGTGAGATGTAGGAGATATAGACATAATTAACTTTGAGACAGTCATTTAATAAATTTGAAAATTAAATATTCTAATGACTTTATTGCTTGAGAATTAATAAGAAGTTGGAATTCCAGAAGTGCCAGCAATAATCAATCCAAGATCCCACTTTCCAGAGTCTGACATTCTACAACTGTGCTAAACTGAAAAATGCATAATGTGTGATTTAGTGAAGTGCTGAAGTATCAAACTCTGATTCCATTAGTGACACTTTCGGCACTTAAACTTTTTATGAAGTCTTTTAAAGTCTTGAGCAATAAAGTGATTCATATATATATATGTAGGAGTATATATATACTCATACATACTCATACATTTATGTAATCAATATGTATAGATTATATTTACATTATTATTATACTTATGAAAATAAATATAAAAAGTTACTATTTTTCATTCTTTAAAATGAAAAATGACGTTGTTGACAAAAGACTGTTGACAAGGTGATAAATGACCTCTGGGTTCACAGTTTATCGAATTAAAGGAAGTGAAATTAACTTAGTGTTTTAATATCTAATTGTTATTGCAACAATGAGAATGGGTATGCTTCAGCGAGCTGATGGAGCGAGACATGAAATAATTATTCTATTCTTGTTATTAGAAGAATAAGGATTCTATTTTTATCAGCTATATTTTCATAAAAACTTTTACTATGTTTGATTACAAATAACAGTGTAAGTTGAAGTTTATATTTTAAACAATTTAATACTCATTAAAAGAAGTTTCTTATACTTGTTCAAGGAAAGTAATCTAAATATATTTTCGTGTTTTATAGAAAAAATTGTTTGAATTATGTTTTAAAATCTAAACAGCGTCTTAAAAAAAAAAGAACATGTTTATAAAAACTTCATTCAAATTTTATGTACTTTTCATTATAAAGAAAATGCAGAGTGGCTAGAACACAAATATTTATCATGGGATAGATAAAATGCACTTGCCTAATCAAACATATATATGTGGGAATAACATCGTTGCCGAATGCTTTAGAATTATAAAGAAATTAGATCTTCAAAATGGAATTATGAATGCCTTAAAATTATAAAAATTAGATCTTCAAAATGGAGTTATAAATATTAATGAAGGAACTTTATATTAAGAAGATGAACATAAAGAGGAAACTAAATGTCAACTTAGGATATCCTAATATTATTCTCTTTAATGTTTAACAACAAAGGAATCAAAAAACTGCGTCTTCGAAGGATTTTCATTCTCGCGAGGAACATTAACTTTTATAAATGCCATTTGGGGTTTTGAAAATTATAATTATGAAAAGTTAATTTCATTTTCTTTATCATCGTATTCATTTTATTATAAAAATGAATAATAAGAGAGAATTAATAATTTAGAATATTTTTGTTTTTATTTATGATTAATAAAGATTTAAATATCAGTTAATAAATGTTAATTTTGGGAACGGGATAATGTGAACTTAGAGGTAAGATATTAAATTATTTTTAAATCCACATATTATTTTCCATGACATGACACTACATTGTTTATACTAACCTAAATAGATTAATAACAGTAATGCATGATAAATGGATAAATGATTAACATTATTGTAAAGTATATATTTTTATATTAATAAATATAAATTACAGACAACCATTTTAACAGAATGAAGGTATTACATACAAATGATGGGATTATTATTTATATAACCCAATTACTGTAAAATAGCGTTAATATAAATGTCTAAATATTAGAATACTTATATTTTAAATACATTATAAAATCATGTAGTGTTATATGTTTAGAAATATATCTACCGTAAGCAAAGAGAATGTTTATATTTTTAATATAAGGAGGTAGATATATAAATATTTTTTATATATATTGTAAAATTTAAATTATTTAAGTGTTAAATAAATAATTATGTTTTTTATATTAAATGAAGTCTTCAATTTTATTTTATTTGAATTAAAGAGTTAGTGAGATTCGTTGTTAATATTACTTTAAACTATTGATAGGAACCCCTGAAGAGAGTAAAGTGTTAAACTTCCCTGAGTTCGAAATCTGAGCATAACGGTAAAGTTAATTGAGGTGAAAATTGATTTGATGTCGTTGGATATAATAATTTTTTTAAAATAATAAATTAGTTATTGGGAACAAATCTAGTTTTATATCAAAATTAAATCACATCATTCGTGGCATCCTATATGAAGACCTTAAATCTGACTATAGTGAGATGCGACTCCTTAACTTATCTTATTGAGAGGGGGCATACCGTTACATATGGCACATCCAAGTGAGGCTCTGAATTATATATACCGTTACAATATATATATATATATAATACTCTATACTTCATGCTAAATAGAGCCAATTTTTATGAAAACTTCTGACTTGTTGCACTATATACAAACACAGATTAACTTAAAAGACTTGTAGCAAATATAGTTAAATGCATTTTTAAAAGTTACAATTGTACTCTTTATTTATCTTCTTGGATTAAACACCATGTTATATTTTGTTTGCACTAATATAGAGGAATATAGGACATTTGATAATAAGTTTTTGCAAGAAATTACCAAATAGTAATGTAATCTAATTACCAAAAGTAATATAATCTACCAACCATTAGTCTGAACAAGTTATTTTATTTCCAGACAGAGTTATAGGTTGCTGCTAAGATAATAGCAGATATTTTTATTATTTTAATAATGAACTAAAATTGACAAATGTTTCCAAAAGACTTGCCACAATTGTTAGGACTGGGAAATAATAGATTCTTTGTGATGAGAAAAAACACTATATATTTGATAGTGTCTTGCTTTCTTAGAAACCTGTGATCTTAGAGTTTTAATTTTTTTAATAGTCATGTTGAATACTCAATTTCTTTAGCAGATAACTTTATATTATATACTATCAATTAAAAATACATTAATTGCATTTAACTGAACAGTTGTCTATATTATACATTCTCTAGACATGCAGTCTGAAGTATTAACTTTAGCTTGGATAATTTAATATCTGGAGAAAATGTATCAAAAAATTTTGGTAGGTATTTAAGTGGAAAATCTGATTTTGATGTTGAGCAAAACAGACTTCAACATACTATGGCTGCACTTAATAAATTAAAGAATAGTCTATTTTATCATAATGATATAACTACCTTAATTAAAGTAGATATATATATAGGCATGCCAAACTTATTATGAAATCGAAATGGGACATAAATCTCCTATCACTGTAATATAACACTGGAAAAAATTCATGTAATGATGGTCTGTAATATTTTGAAATGGTATTAAAAAAACCCCCAGAAAATTAATTCGTTCATCATTTAGTTTGCTAGTTATTTTGATACCACATCTTTTATAAGAACATATTTTTATTGGATTTCACCATTAAAGAGAGCTGTTATAGAATTTTTGTCATATCACTTAAATGTTACAATATAAAACAAAAACTAACCAGTTTTATTTTAAAATTGTAAATTTCTAAAAAACTGTACATTTTGCTGTTATTTGACTGGTAATAAGTATATATTTTCTTTAAAATACTTTGTTATGACCTAAATTAACAAATGTAAATTGGTATAAGATAAAAGTTAAAACTTTGCTATTTAGCTTAGCAACTTAAATATTAGAGTAATTAAAATTTTATTGAACTCCATAACTTAAGTCATTCGAACTGAATTTCGTGAAAATCTATATTTGATCAATAACTTTAACTGTAATAGAGCATTTTATTTATTTTTTGATGATGTTTGAAGCACTAACAAAGTAGCTTTCTTAATTATTAAACGATTTGGTTAGAGGCCATATAGAACATCAAACAATCAATAAACATATTGATTGGAAAAAGAAAAATGAAAGTAGAAAACTTTTTTTCTAAAAGTATGTTTGTGTTTATGTTATGTATATGTTTGTGTGCGCATTTATATATATTCATATAATAAAATGGGCGTGATAATAGCTCTAAACAAGCTTTTCCGATAAATTCCGGAAAAGAAAGCATTTAAAATCTCTATCTGGAATATATATATATTGTATATAAATATATTAAGCAGACACACAGACGTGAATGTAGATTTTGACTGACTAAGACTTTTTAGTTAGCTCTGATCATAAACACCCTCCTAAATTTTTTTTTTACCACGAGTCTGTTTTTAGTTAATCTATTTATTACATTCAAATATCAGCCTTTCAAGCTAATTGTGCATACGCTTTTGCGAGTGTTAATAATAATAAATGAATATTTTCTCTCCAATACAAGATATAGTATTATATAAGATCTACTATATTAAAATATTTTTTATTTTACAGATGAAATATTGAGAATAACCAGATAAATTTAAGCTATTATGAAACTAGACAAATAGTTAATATAAACTGCCAATTATAAACTGAAATCATATCATCTGGTAATAATATTTTTGCCTGGCATATATTTAAATCAAGAAATAAGACAGATAAAGATTATTATTTGAAGGTAATTGCCAATTTTAATTGGTTTATTGCTTTATTATCAGCATAACTGAAGTATATCTAGATAAATGTACAGGAAAATTCTAATTATATTTCATGTATATGAAAGCCATCTGGTATAGTGATTAGGAGATTGATATGCCATGTCCATTATCTATTGTTCATATAATAAAACTGGAATTTTTTTTGACCATTTGCATCTTCGTTTTTTTTTTGTAGCCCATAACTAAAACTAGTTATCTATCCACTATTGTATGGTCAGTAATCATCTATATATTCTTTATTGAAGGGATAACTAGTCTTATAAGAATGTTCACTCATTTAGTAGTGTTCCTCAACAGAAGGTGAAAAATGCTAAATACATCTCTGTTCCTTAAGATGCTATTTTAAGGTGTTAATATATATATATCTTTAATCAAAACTAAAAGTCTATATCTGAGATAAAAAGAGATGTAATAATTTCTTTCATTAAAAAAGATGACGTATTCATTTATGAATGACTGCATACAGATAATGCAATTATAAAATGAATTGACATAGCATATGTTAGGTGAATACAAAACAGTTGTAAAAGAACATTCAAGGGAATGTGATGACTTGAATAATAACTAAAGATACTTCTTGTTTAGTTAAAATGCATCTTATATGTCTGTAATCATATGCTTGTAATGTGAGAATGGTAAGTTATGACTTTTACAAACACATATATAAATGTGTATATATTTATATGAATGTAACGATCACAGATATAGTAATATTATAAAAAATAGTCAGCGCATGTGTTAGGATGAAAAATTCTTACAGTTTAAAATAATGTTTATATAAAAATGGCAAACATTACATTGTAGTATCCACACTTTGTGAGTTTATATTTACAAACAGCCAACTAAAATTAGCTCCATTTGAAAGACGTAAATCTTCCAGAGAAATTGCAATGTCTTTATATATTTGTGTATATAAATGTACCTTAGGCTGTAGTGAAAGAATTTATTGTTAAAAGAAGAAATTAAAATTGATTTTGTTGAACATTTACATAGAATTTTTCTCGGAAGTGGAATTTTTCATTCAAAAAGTTATTACAATTCACAGAAGTAGAATTTTTTTTAATATTTCACTAAAGTCTTGCTCATACTCCTTAGGGCTAATGTATCTTTGAGAATATTTGTGATAATTTCTATAATAAGGAGAGATTGTGCTCTTTTTATAGTCTTTATATATATTATTAGATTTCTATCATCTTACATAAAAACATGAACACATACTTACAAAATATTTTTTACTGTTTTTTAATTAATATAGTAAAATTATGCTAGTAAGTGGGAGAAAAGACCGAACAGGGATCTCAATGTATTTTTTCATTTTATTTAAATTATGTGATTGATTTCTTTGATTCTTTCGTAGAAATCTGATTGCATTTAAAAAATTTTTTTCCCGTATTTTCGCTAGTAAGTTAATATTGTCCAAAATACAATATACTTTTTATAAATATAATAGGATATTAAAAAAAAAAAATCAAACAAATAATGATTTTATCCTATAATAATAGGATAAAATCATTATTTGTTTGATTTCTGTCCTGTCATATTCTTCAAGTAATTCAGCTCTGGACAGTATGGAAAGGGGAGAGAGAAGAAGGAAGGGCATTTCTCCTTTCTCATCAATAATGTCAATATTTATTCATTAGATTAGAAAACTTGTTAGCTATTTTTATCATTTCAATTTATTTTGCAAATACGTTTCAGATCGTATATGCTTTATGAAAATATTTAAAATATCATATGTGAGTGCATCATCAATAAAGAATGATGAGCTTAATTGTGAAACAAAAGGATTAACTTACATCTTATTAATATTTAAAATGCAGTATTTTACTTAAATAAATATTTGTTTATAAATTCATTTTACTAATCATAAATAGTCATTTGTAAATTATAAATCTATTATTAACCTTTGAGCATTCATATTATAATATACTGGAAATATCTTTATGACAATATTTTAGTAGTGGTGTGACTATGTAAATACACGCACATACACATGAATACGCATAATACTTTGACTATTTTTCATATTTACTGATGTGAAAATGATAGACAAGCATCTAGAAAATATTGATATTATTGATTGTAATAAAACACAAAAGGAGATTTAAAATTTTCTCAACTTTTTGAATTATTGATTCCTAACTGGCAGTTTATATCATATCTTGCTGAAAACATATAATAATAATAAAGTTAAGCAAAACAACTTTATTTATAATTAAATAATAGATATAATTTTAACATTATTTGATTACGATTAATTAATTTTATCTCTGATTTGTTATTTAAATTATTATAAATGTGATTTGATTGCTATATATATATCTTCTCTCTCTTTTTTACAATAATGTTTCTTTTTTTGCTCCTTTTTTGATTCTCTTACTATTTTTTTTACCTCATTGTCTTCAATCCATCTAAGTTAGTAAAGTGCTTAAATCATTAGGAGTCTCATGCTATTAGTTATCTCTCCATATTAACAATTTCAATAGGATTATGTAAATACACAATCCACATTTTGATCCTTAAAAAAGACACTATTCAATTTCTAAAGAATTAATTTGAGACATAATTTTCACAATAACTTCAGTTTTAACAATATTATACCAAAACGTTATTAGTTGCCAGAAAATGGAAATAACAAGTGGAAAAAAAATAAGGCTAAGAAAAATATTATCCCCCCCCCCCCCAAATAGAATTTCAATATCCTGAAAAATTATTGTTTTATTGTTTGTTCATAATTTCTTTATGATAACTAATTTTTAAATTACATTTTTAATTGATAATTTCATTATATTCAATTGATAATTTCATTATATTCCTCATAAAATTCCAATTCAAAGACTTCTTACCTAAGATAATTCACTACTTCAATACTTATAAAAATAGACCTCATTTTTGTTTTTAGTTCAGAAGTTAAAAAGCCTCAAGATGTCTATAAGAAAAATGTTTTTCCCATTGTAAAAGATATAAAAAAATTTAATCAAATAATTAATTATTGTAAATCAAATATTATGAAATTATTTTTAACAAATTATAATAATACTGGGGAGGGGGATAAAATTCACTTAGAGTGGCATTGTGAAAAATGAAGTGGAGGATACAATCACCAATTGATCATTATTACTTTTCATCATCAATACAATAAAAAAAAGAAAAAAGGCATATAATTTTAAATTCTAAATATGATCATTATGGTAATATACACACACATATATATATATAAATCAAAATACTATTGTCTGTATATATATGTATGCATTATGCAATTCCTGCTAAAAGCTATGGAAGCTTGGTCGCCTGAAAAACAAGAAGCACTACAGGTTTGAGCTGAAAGTTTCCCATTACTCACTCAAAACCATTTTGATTTTAGTCTTTTGATAAACCAATCTTATTAAAAATAATATCTTTATACTGAATAATAATCATCAGTGCAGAAAACATCACAATCAAAATAACTTTTTATTCATATTACAACATGTTTATAAACTTAGAATCTGCCAGAATTTCTCATTTCAAGAGTCAGTCAAAGATTTTTAGGAAAGAAAAATACATGGGTAGACATATTTATTTTGTTGTATTATTTCACACTTCAAGCTAAATATATATTTCTTTTTTACTAAAGCATATGCATTTATAAATAAACACTATGTTTTGTTCCAAGCCTTTTCTGTATTCAAACAAATATAATATATAATAGCTTCCGTTTTTAAATATTGATTAGAATAGAATACATATTGTTTATATTGAACTGGAAGTATACAATAACTATTCAACACACACATATACAAACAGATACATGTTTATATGTATATATAAACAAACTTTAAAAAGTAATATAAATTGAGAAGAAGACACATTTGGATATATTTTACAGAGTGTGTGGGGTTTCATATGCATTCACTGAAGTAAGAAGAATAAGAAAGAAAACTATCATTTTTATTTTTAAAATAAAATAAATTGCAAAATGTCTGACTTTCTCACTATTATTAAATATGCTCTAGGTGATTTTTTTTTAATAACCCTTTTTCTTTATAGAAACATTTTAAACTAGTCTCTTTAACAAGAAATTATGATTTCTTACTTTTTAAATACTTTTATTGAAGTTGGAAAATTAATTTGTTGGGATGTTAATTTGTAAACTTTAGTTTGATCTTTTTTAAGTTAAAGTGAAATTTTAAAATTAAGGTTTAACTCCTCCTGAGAAATGATTGTGTCAGGATGTTCACAGCTTCAAAATGCTCAGAAAATGTCAATTTTTGAGCTACAGTAGTGTTTTTACACTTATTTTAAAGTTTCAAACATACTGTAAGATGCTGCCCTTTCTAGAATTATTTTACAAGTAAAAAATCAATTATATTGATGTAAGAAGTTACAACAAAGGGATAAGGCAGGCTTTCCCAGATGCTGATTGGTTGATTCGCATTTCAGACAATAGAAGAGTGTCTGTCAATAATTTTCATCACTCCAACTTCTGTTTTGACATTGAAAACGAAAAATAATGTCTTAGAATTTTTTTTTTAAAATTATTTTTCATACATATTATTAATTATTTTCATAAAATATGCTGAAAATAAAATTATTTTAGAAAAATAGTAAGATTTTTGTAAAAAATTGTATACTTTTACACGAACGTAAATTGAAAAAGAAGCCAATGTTAACAAAAATTTTGACACCTGTCAACAATTTTCATAGCCCCAAGCTCTTTATTTTATTTTCAAACAGAAATGAATAATTTAGAGTATTTAGCTGGCATTTATTTACATATTATAATATATTTTGGTAAAATATGATGAAAATATAATTATTTTAGAAAAATAGTAAGATTTTAGTAAAAATTTCTTTACTTTTACACCAACATAAATTGAGAAAGAAATCAATGATGTCCACAGCACTTTCTAATTTGTTATGAACTTTCTTTTTAGGTTTTTTGCTATCAAATATTTTTATAATTATAAATAGAAATTTATTTTTAAAAAAACTTTCATTCACTTTGATAATATGACAAATTATTAATATACTTTTTACAAATGAAACTAAAACAAATATAATATTAAAAGATGAATATATTTTTATGGCTGAGTTTGTTATTTGACCAATCACAAATTGTAAAACTTTAATTCACTTGGCCAATAAAAATTAAAAAAAAATTTTTTTCAACAAGAAGGTAATACATTTAAATTCAATAGAATTACTTGAAATTCAGTATACCACTAACTAATACTAGAATAATCCACATGGAGGACTCATTTTTTTGGTAGGCCACCTAGTTTTTTAGATATGGAATAGTGCAGGGAAATATTGAATATTTTCATATTAAGACTCTTGAGAGAGCAGTATAGAGATTATTTTTAAGTAATAAGAAAAATTGTTTTTAATATAATTTTGTTAACCCTTTTTTTTAAAAAAAATATTTTTTTTTTCAAATAAAAAGAAAAAATTTCAACAATTTTAAACAGAAAAGTTACTTACTGATTTTTTAAATATATATATATAATTATGTACACATACTAAATATGATGTATACATAAATAATATATGAACTTTCTGCATAAATATCTAGTGATATATATTATATGTGTGAAATTGATTTAAAGTCAAATTATATGTATTAAGTGAAGTTTATTTATAATATAATTTTGGTAAACAATTTTTTTAAAAAATAAAAATTTCCAATCAAATGCAGTTTCACTTAAAAATAATATTTCATATTTTTAATCACTTATATACACATATATTATTATGTACACTTACTCAATATGATATATATATATTTTAACATATAGTAGAAATATCTCATGATATATATCAATTATAAATGTTTGGTCATTTTAATTTATAATATAGTTTTACATTTTTATTACTGTGCCAATATTAAAAAATTAAAAGTAGTAGAGATAAATTTTTTATTATACTAAATGCATTTATTTACCATGAACTAAAACGAAAAAAAAGTTTCTTCAACCACAATAGGGGTTTTTTAGATTTAACTTGAAATAAAAGCTTGGGAATTGACTTAATTAATTTCTGGACACTTCTTCTCCCCATGCTTTTATTTCAAGTTAAATCTAAAAATTTGAATTGTGGTTGAATAAACAATTATATTTTTGCTTTTTAGTGCATGGTAAATAAAAGCAAATAATATAAAAAATTATAAATCTCTATTATTAAGTATGTTCTAAAATTTTGTAAAACTTTTAGCATTACTTTTATAAATAATTTATTATTAAGTCAAATAATTTTACTTTTGGGAAATGTATGTATTAAAGCACGAGTGCGTGTGCGGCACAACTGTTCCCAAAAGCTATTAATACAAAATAGCTAACTAAAAATAATAAATTAGCTGAGCGCTTTCAAAGGTACTTGCCTTCATAATCATAGCTTGCTAATATATTTAATGATATGCAAATATGCTAATTCCATTTTTTTGATAAAGCAAAGCACGTGTCCTTCCTATTTATGGCATCGTGGTCTCGATGCCATAAATAGGAAGGACACGTGCTTTGCTTTATCAAAAAAATGGAATTAGCATATTTGCATATCATTAAATATATTAGCAAGCTATGATTATGAAGGCAAGATCCTTTGAAAGCGCTCAGCTAGTTTATTATTTTTAGTTAGCTATTTTGTATTAATAGCTTTTGGGAACAGTTGCACCGCACATGCACTCATGCTTGAATAATTTATTATGCAAAATAGTATAAAATCAAATTTGGAAAGGATAATAAAAACAGAATAAAATTATGTATTTTCAATATAAACTGAATAAATTATATATATAATGTAAGATGCTCAGAGGGAGAGAGGGAGAGAGAGGGGGAGGGGAAGAAGGAGCTCATTTATTGTAAAATTTGCAAATTTTAATATTTTTCTTTGGTTGTTTATTTACATTTTTGTATGTTTATTTATCCGTTCTTTTGGATAGCATATAATTGATGTCATGTAGTTAGATACAGCATAGTTCATGGTTCCACTGTATTTAGTTTACTTAAAAAAAGAAAAAGACATCTTTATTTAATCTTTTCGTGTTTACGCCACACAATGCGGGCAAGGATTTTAAATTATAAACATCCGGGTTGAGGTTAAGATTAACAGAAACCTATGCAGGCTACACATGTGCTTTTTATACCTTCGTTTTCATCTTTCTCTCTACTTTTCCAGAAAGGTAAATTTTTATTTTTCTACGATAAAAAATAAAAATTTTATGATAATTTTTGTGATCAAGTATGTTGAATTTTTTTGTCTTTCTTTTTTTTGATAGTTACTGGAGAACAATTCAGTGTGAAAAATATATCAGTAAAAAGTTTTACTTTTCCCATTATATGTTGAAGACAAATGTTATGGGGGACTAATGATAAGTATTATTATTTTTCTATATATTTTTTAATTATTATTTTATTATATGTTTTTTAATTATTATTTTATTATATATTTTTTAATTATTGTTTTTTTATATATATTTGATTACCCCCCCCCTTTTTTTTTTTTTCTTATTAAAACTAATATATAAAAAAAGATCATGATTATGGCATTTTTATCTATAATGTGAGCTGAGTGGAGTATTTGAATTAATTGATATGAGACTAAAACAAATATATTTTGGAAATATAATGACCTGATTTAGATTTTTCCATAATTTTTTTGTCTGCATTTTAATAATAGTAAAAAATATGCAAATGCTAAAAGTAATGATTTTGGCATTATATATATAAACTACAAACTTATCTATCTCAAGCTTAACTCTATAATGAATTTAGTATTTCATTCACTTTTTATTTTATTTTATTATTTTATTTTGTATATATAGTGACTATTTTAATAGTACTTTTTAATAAATTACAAACTGTATTGAAGTTCTTTATTATATTATTCAAATTATACTAATTATTGATCAATATTAACTACTTGTTATAAGGGATGTTACTAGGAATGACTTATACATTGCAAACTCCTGTATGGAAATGCATTTTGAAGGGCCACAGAGAAAATTGAAAGGTACTAATGTCTTTATTCTATGAATATTCTATGAAGTTTTCAAGTGACGGATTACCTTAGGTAAGTGTTATTATATACTAATTTTTTAGAATTTTTATGATGAATCCAACTAACCTACTAACAAAAATATACTTTTAAGTTGTATGCATGATAATTTAGGATTTATGAGATAATATGAAAATAATTATTAGAAATATTAACTTTTATTTTTATTTTTATTACTTTGAATATCAATGACTATATTTTTTTCAATTTAATTACATTCTTTGGTGTTTTATCTTTAAAACAATATTTATTATGTCATTTTTTATTAAGAAAGCTTAAAGGTATGATAAAATTTCTGGCTTAGCATAATTTTTTTAAATATTTAATATGGCTATTTTAAAGTAAAAAGGTTAAGTTTTGATACACAATCTGTAGAAAGGTAACAGCTTCCATTAAATTTATTTTTTGAATTAGTAGGCTTTTATGTTATATATATATATATAATTGTTTATAAACAGACTCAGAAATATTACACAGTTTGATCATTGATTTTTCTGCATTTTAAATTACATTATCAGAGTTTATTATGTTGGTGTGAGTTAATATTTATTTCAGTAATATTTTTTATTTAATTTTGAATAAATTAACATACACCCACACATAATATCTATCATACAATAAATAAATTAATACATTTTTTTTAATTGGTTAATTTTAGTTACTAGGGTGAACTTTGGATGTAGACTCTAAATGGAATAAAGTGCAAATATATCTTAAATCTTTTTTATACCAGTGTGTTACAAACTGTATTTTAACAGGCACTTCTTTCTACTGACCATCACGATTTTTAAAAATAAAATTGTATAATATACATGCACATTAGATACAATAGCAGCCAAAAATTATGCTTCAGCAAGCTAATTTTATAATAAATAAATGTATTATATTTGTGTATATAAATGTGGCATATTGATACAGGAATAAAACAAAAATGTTATTGCTAATCTGATACCTATATAAATAAATTACTCAAACACTTTTCAACTGACTTAAAGATGTTTTGGGTCCTTTCAACATTATGCAGGAAGTTTTTCCTATATATATATATATAATAGACTTTATATCAATTAGATATTAATCAGAAAATTATTTGGGTGCTTTTTTTCTAAATATTAACTTCAGACATTAATAAATCCCTTAAATATGAATTAATTTGGCTTATTATATAATCGATTTAAATTAAATAATATTTAAATGATAATTTATAGTTTATTTCAGTTTTGCCGCAGTAAATTTTCGATAACCTTATTTAAGAAGATCGTGGCCAAAATTATTTTAAGTTTTAATATCTAACAGACGTAAAAATTTGTATTTAATAGATAAGGATTTTTTACACCACACTGAGATGCTATCAGATGACTGCCGCTTGATGAAGAGAGATGTTTGTTTACGCGGCATCCTAGAGAAGATGATGTATAGTTATTTTTGGTGTGATATCAAAATTGGCATTGTTACGCATAAATTTATTAGTTGATTAACTTCAAGTTTATTTCATTATTTTTATGTATATGTACGTATATTTATGTGCAAATCTAAATGTCAAATATTGACTTTATGATACTTTGTTCTGAGTTTGATTATTAATTTTATATAATGTTTATTGACATACTGTATGGATATTATTTCCCCCCTCCTCTCTTTTGTTTCTAAGTAGTATTTTATGTTTTAACACCTTTTGTCTTTCTTTTTTGAAATTGGTTGTGGATTTATGCATTATGTTTAAGAAAGAACTGAACAGTAAAATTTCGGCCTATGGAGACAAAAACTTAAATCTATCTCTTTAAGAGTAAATGTTCATTTCTTTATTAAGAAGTAAAAGTTAATCCTTAGTTTACCGCTGATGTAGAATAACAGAAGGAAGGAGTCACTAAGAGAAGATTACTTTGACATAGATTAATCCCCATACCCACTCTTCTTAACTCAAGTTTGTCTAAGTTGTAAACAGCTCAGTATGAATTAGGAGAGTGTGGTTGATAATTAGTCTTTGTGGCAGACCAGCCAGAAACTCTAATAATAATTAAAGTAAGAGTCTCTTTGAAATACACGTGTTTTTCTGAAAAAGAAATGAGGCCAACGGAAGCTTTGTGGAATAAATTTAAATGTCTTCCCAGGTGTGCTTTCATTTCCAGCTGATTGCAAGTAAAAGTAATATGAAATTGTCTGGAAACTTTTATTAAGTTTATTATAAAGTTAGAAAACTTTTTTAAAAAGTTTATATTGTTATAAAATGAAATTTATAATTTGAAATTAGAAATATATATATATATCACGATGTGAGCGGCCATTTGAGAGAATAATTCTAAATAGTTCTAGGGTTACCTAGTTCTATTCAGGTGACCAGGTAAAGATCTCCTCTGTTTTTTTTTTTTTAATATATTAGTCTTGAGGCAACCATCTTTACCCTTGGGATAACTTGTTTTAGAACAATGAAATAAGGATGTGACATTTAATTTCTGAAGTAGTAATCATATCTTGCCATCTTTTTAAAATTAATCGTTTACCATACCTTTAAAATGTGCATCTTAAACATTAATGAGTCTGGGAATTTTAAATTTTCAATCTAAAATAATGAAATCATTTGCATAAGTAAGATTTTTAATAGTGCTTTTCAATTTAAGGATTTTGAGAGTGAACGATTAATGCAAGAAAATTTAAGCCATGAAAATTGATGAAATAGAAAAATAGAAAAGCTTTAGAACTGGCTAGTTCTTTTAATTGGTTAATTGTTGATGGAAATAGTAGAGTACTCCTTAGGTCAGTCAAATTAGACTTGAATGAAAGATTACACCAAATTTGTCCATTATTGTGAAATTGAATTAGCAATAAAATGGCATTACAGCTTTGAATCCGCATCATTTTTTGCCTTTATCAATGAGGATTTTGAATTCAAAATTCGAATTATTGCAATTATACATCTTTAACTAGATAGAAAGATTGTTAATATATTAAGCTTTGAGAGTCAAATGTTGTGATATTAGCATTAAGATCAAGCATTTCTTATTATAAACAAGCGTCTGTGCAGACTAGCATTCAGATATTCTCAGGGAAAATGATTAAGTTAACAATGCCCAAATAGCATAATGACCTTGTGTATTGATAAATGATTAAAAGAAAAATGAATCACTAAGTTACTTTAAATCAAACATGTAGCATATTTTTTTTATTTATGATTAAATATTTACCTTCCCTTTTTTTTGAATGGCAATAATAATAACAACACAACAAAGTACATCATCCGTTTTTTTATAATTTTTTTTTTTCCACTTGACTTCAAATTCATTTATATTCCTAACGTTAGTTAACCAGGTCTATTGGAATGTGTGCATGTCTGCATGAAGACCACCTGTTTTTTAAATTTAGTGAAATACAATAATATAATGAAAATATGAATAATAGTATTCTATCAAAATCATACAGTTTAAAATCATAGATACTTTTTTAAGGACAAGGTTATATCGACCTTATAGCCAAAAAAAAATAAAAAAAATAAATAGGTATGAATATTCTTATTATGCAAGCCACACCCCCCACCTTTTTATTTAAGCATAGGTACTCTAAATTACATTCCCTTTTGAATGTTAAATACAGACTTCTCAAGTTAATCCCTTACAAGATCTTCATTTATGATCTAAGAAATTAATATATTCATATACACTACACTTAGTTCTGAGAGTCTATTGATAGATCATCATCAAACTATAGTGATCCTAATATTTTAAAGCAAACTTTCACAAATGATAAAGCATTCAGAGTTACATCTATATAACTATGCACCTATCAAGCCACAAGTATTAATGGAATAATTCACTCCGCCCCAGCATATTTTTAGACTAAATAAATGTATCTCACAATTACATAATAAGTTATTTATCAAAAGAAATTAATCAATTGCAATAGTTATACTAAGACATCTATATGTATATATAAATGATCTTCTCAAAGACAGGTGTTAATAAATTAATGCTCAGCACTTAATAAATAGTACATGTATGCCAGATATATATTAAATATATTAGTTAAACAAACAAACAAAAAAAAGAAATTAATAAATGATCTCTAATATATTGTTTATCATGATAAATATGAATTAAAATAAAATGTGTGCACTTTAATAAATAAATAAAAAAATTATAGTCAGATCGATTACTATTTAGTTTTTTCTTTTTTTTTAAAAATATACTTTCTTTTGAAAATTGACAATTGTCTGAAACATCAATTTTCAACCTTGCATAAATTTCATTGACATGTCAGATGACCTCTAATGGCAAACATGTGAATATAAAACCATTCAAACTTGATTTGCTTGAAGTATCTTTTTATCCTAGTTAAGTCAAGATGAATCAGTGGAATATGACACAGTTATTTCAGATGTTTTCAAATAATTCTTAAATTGATTTTTGGGATAGAAATAGCTATTTTTTCACAGTGATTTCTCTTCAAAGATATGCTTGTTGACGATTTCTTTTCCTTCCTACAGATGGTACTTATTGGGGAGGAATAAGCAGAAGGAATTAAATTCCCCAGATAGCAACTTTTTCTTTCACTCCGACATTATTTAACAGAATTGACTCCAGATAAAGTTTTACAATTGTGTCAAGTAAAAAAAAAATGAAAGAATTGACGATAGCAAAATTTGTTATTCTTTTTCTAGTGGCAATTATCAATAATAATCCCTGGTTACTATGACTTCTATCCTACACTTTCATGAGACACTGATTGAAATTCTTGTTAGCATAACCAATCTTAAAAAAATCTTAATATCTTATAATAGTTAATATATATATACATTCTATGTAAACATAACGGTTTATGATATATAAAATAAACAGATACATTTGTAAGTCACAAATCCTTGTTTAACAAACAACATGTTTTTATATATTATAATCATTAATATTTTCAAAATGATTCACATAGTTTCTTTATTCCTTCTATATTATCATTACTATTGCCAAATTTCAGAATCATGAATAGGCATATAAATATACTACAAAAGAAAGTGAATAAACAAGAAAAAATTAACAATAACAAAAAAAAAAAATACATGCAAATCAAATGATAATAAACAAAGGAAAATTTTTTTTTTGCAACATTTTATTGCCACAAGTTTTAAAAAGAAAAAATCACCATATTTTATAAATTGTCAATTCTATAAATAATATATATATATATTGTAACGATATATAAATATGTCGTTACATTAATTTAAAATAAAAACTTAAAAGTTCGCAAATAAAAGTAAAAAACAAATAAAAGTAAAAAACTAAACACTAAAATTAAAATGTTTGTTAAACGTATATACATTCGCACAGATGCCAAACTTTAAAAATATTTTTTTTTTAAAAAACAAATAAATAAGTATTTGAACGTACTTTTTTATAAAAAAAAAGTACAAGATTTAAAAATAAAAACAGGTATTAATTAATTCTTGTAATCTGTAAATGGAAATGATTGTTTATAAATTGTTTGAAAAGCAAGCTAGCCTTGGGCTCTTGTATAATTGAAATGATCTGATGAAAGATAGATAAGAAAATAAAGAGAAATTAGCTTGACCAATGGAAGCACTAAGCCTTGGCTCGGACCCTAACGAAAGTGATGGATTAGTGACGTTTTGTTGATTGAATCCGTGTGGATAATATAAAAAGGGAAATACAGTTTTTTCTGACAGTTCCAGCATTTTGTGTTTGAGAGATGTGGTAGGACGCACATACCACACTCTCTATAAAAAAAAATGAAAAGACTGTGATACCTTGAACCAGCTATTGCCATCTCCAGAACATTATCTTCCAATGGAGGCATCGCGGGAATTAAAAGCAGAAACCTGGACTCTTCTACTGTGAGCTATGAACTTTACAAATTAATAACAACAAAAAAGTAATTAAGAACTTTCGTCAATGTTTTTTTTAAAGATTCGTCTAATTTAAATTTTAAAATGAACTTTTATTTGATTTTCAAATTAATACAATAAATAAAAAAAAAAATTAATAAGGAAAAAATATAAAATATATTATAAAAATTTAAAAAAAAAAAAAAAAAAAAAAAAAAATTTCACATTTAAAATAAAAAAATTAATTTTTTTATTTTTTAAAATTTTATAAATATTTTAAAAAATTTTTTAAAAATAAAATAATTTTTTTTTTTTTTTTTTATAATAATAAAATTAATAATAAAAATATATATATAATTTTAATAAAAATTATAATAAAAAAAAAACTCATCTCTTTTTTTTTTTTTTTTTTTATAGGGGGTTTTTTTTTTTTTCCCCCCCACCCAAAATTATTTTTTTTGGCGACGACCCCCCACCAACAACCAACCCCATCTTCTTTTTTTTTTTTATGTTAAAGGAGTTTTTTTTTTTTTTCTTTTATAAAAAATAAGGAGAGGGCGCCCCCTCACACAAATCTAAAAAACACACACCAAACCCCACACCAAAAAAATATTATAAAAGAAGAAGAGAAAGAGAGAGAGAGACACGTGCCGTCGAGGAGGCTTCATAGGAGGCGGGAAAAGGGTTAATAATTGATTGTTTAAATTTATATAGTTAAGTTTTGCTAAAATCATTTCCATTTTATTATTTTTATTTGTAATAATATTTATTGTAGAAATTATTAAATGCATTACATTTAAGTTGGGTATAGACGTTGCATAGATTCGTTAGTGGTTGATTATGTTGTGGTTTTCACAGTTGATTAGAATATATAAGTCAACAATGTCACTGCGGTGTCTTATGATGAACACCAAAGGGTCTCCTGTATTCCCTCAGCAATTGACGTTATCGATTGACTTTGTATTTTGATCGGTTGTGTTTAATTTGGAATGTTTTTGATCGTGGAATCTATGCAGCCGATCTATACTCAACATTATAAAACAAATTGTATAAAAATAATCTGTGCGAACATATTTAAATGTTAAATTTAAGTCGGGCATGAATGGCTATATAGTTTTGTAAAGTTATATTAAGGGAGGGTAATCTTAGGTTATTCATTTTGTAGTTGAATTGGTTCAATGGATTGGATATATTTGTGTAATTGTAGATGTAGTATGAGATCCGCTATGGGCAGGATTATATATATACACCACACACCTTCTGTTTGCCTATGGATGGGTTTGTAAGACGGCAAAGGACCGCAGTCCATTCCTATGGAGTTTTATGTTTATTGTTCTACTCACCAACAGATATAACATTCCTGTTGGTGGAGAGACAATGTCTTCTCTAATTCTACTTACTGATCAGATGTACATTCCTGACAGTATAGTATTTTGTGTTGTTGTATTTTCATGCTACATTGAATACATAAATGTATCAGATGGATTGGCACCAGTTTGATTGTGAAATTTGTTCCCTAAGGTTAAATCAGGGAAGAATATTTTCTTTTCAAATGCAGATCTATGTAGTCTATTCATACTCGACTATCTAAATAAAATATTAAACTCATTGAAACTTAGTTAAATGTAAAATTAAAAGTTAATATAAAAATCTAAAATGTTAAACTTATTCCTCAAATTAGAATGATTTTATATGTGCGTAAATAAATATTTTTATGTGTTAATTTCTGGCAGTGGCTTTTATTTATTTATATTTAAGATATAAATTAAGATATAGATTTTTATCTCTGCATCTCCACTGAGCTAGTGACTTGGTCTAACGATCTGAATATTTAAATAAAGTGGAATCTTAACAGCGCGTATCTGCCTACTCTATAAATTTTTCTAGGTTTAAATGCCTAGATGGCGCCTTGTAGAGCAGATATCATAGTTTGCGGTTAGATTCGATCTTCACTTTCATTTCGATCGTTATAACTGGCTACCCAACTTGTGCTGATCTTTAATAAACACGAGTGCCCTCAGAATTTTAAAAGTGAAGCATGCCCGTAGTATTTTTTCTGAAATTAGTATAAATATATTTGTTGTATTAACGTAAGGTTATACTTGGAATTTTGTCTTAAAGGTACTGCCAGTAAGAAAAATTGCGCATATGTAAATATAAATGCAAGGAATAAAACGTAATAATAAATATAAATTATAATTTTTTTTTAAAAAAGTCTTGTTAAATTAAAATCTAATCATTCAAGTTGCCTAAGTAATAGTTAAAGGTACGAGAAATGAAACTTGGAAGGGAGGGGGCAGAAATTTAGCTGGTAATAGGGAATCAACAGTCAACTTTTTTTTTAATCATTATATTTGTGTGTAATTACTGTTTGTCTTGTAAAAAAAAGTTTTGTCCTTTTGAAATTTTCATATATAATCAATTTGTGTAATGTAATTACTAACACTAAGTAAATTCTTATTTTTTTTTTTTTTAAATGTTTTTTGTTTTTTTTGAGGAAGTTTATTGATATGTAACGATATATAAATATGTCATTACATTAATTTAAAATAAAAACTTAAAAGTTCACAAATAAAAGTAAAAAACTAAACGCTAAAATTAAAATGTTTGTTAAACGTATATACATTCGCACAGATGCCAAACTTTAAAAATATTTTTTTTTTAAAAAACAAATAAATAAGTATTTGAACGTACTTTTTTTATAAAAAAAAGTACAAGATTTAAAAATAAAAACAGGTATTAATTAATTCTTGTAATCTGTAAATGGAAATGATTGTTTATAAATTGTTTGAAAAGCAAGCTAGCCTTGGGCTCTTGTATAATTGAAATGATCTGATGAAAAAATAGATAAGAAAATAAAGAGAAATTAGCTAGACCAATGGAAGCACTAAGCCTTGGCTCGGACCCTAACGAAAGTGATGGATTAGTGACGTTTTGTTAATTGAATCTGTGTGGATAATATAAAAAGGGAAATACAGTTTTTTCTGACAGTTCCAGCATTTTGTGTTTGAGGAATGTGGTAGGACGCACATACCACACTATAAAAAAAAATGAAAAGACTGTGATACCTTGAACCAGCTATTGTCATCTCCAGAACATTATCTTCCAATGGAGGCATCGCGGGAATTAAAAGCAGAAACCTGGACTCTTCTACCGTGAGCTATGAACTTTACAAATTAATAACAACAACAAAAAAGTAATTAAGAACTTTCGTCAATGTTTTTTTTTTAAAGATTCAGCTAATTTAAATTTTAAAATGAACTTTTATTTGATTTTCAAATTAATAATTGATTGTTTAAATTTATATAGTTAAGTTTTGCTAAAATCATTTCCATTTTATTATTTTTATTTGTAATAATATTTATTGTAGAAATTATTAAATGCATTACATTTAAGTTGGGTATAGACGTTGCATAGATTCATTAGTGGTTGATTATGTTGTGGTTTTCACAGTTGATTAGAATATATAAGTCAACAATGTCACTGCAGTGTCTTATGATGAACACCAAAGGGTCTCCTGTATTCCCTCAGCAATTGACGTTATCGATTGACTTTGTATTTTGATCGGTTGTGTTTAATTTGGAATGTTTTTGATCGTGGAATCTATGCAGCCGATCTATACTCAACATTATAAAACAAATTGTATAAAAATAATCTGTGCTAACATATTTAAATGTTAAATTTAAGTCGGCATGAATGGCTATATAGTTTTGTAAAGTTATATTAAGGGAGGGTAATCTTAGGTTATTCATTTCGTAGTTGAATTGGTTCAATGGATTGGATATATTTGTGTAATTGTAGATGTAGTATGAGATCCGCTACGGGCAGGATTATATATATACGCCACACACCTTTTGTTTGCCTATGTATGGGTTTGTAAGACGGCAAAGGACCGCAGTCCATTCCTATGGAGTTTTATGTTTATTGTTCTACTTGCCAACAGATGTAACATTCCTGTTGGTGGAGAGACAATGTCTTCTCTAATTCTACTTACTGATCAGATGTACATTCCTGACAGTATAGTATTTTGTGTTGTCGTATTTTCATGCTACATTGAATACATAAATGTGTCAGATGGATTGGCGCCGGTTTGATTGCGAAATTTGTTGCCTAAGGTTAAATCAGGGAAGAATATTTTCTTTTCAAATGCAGATCTATGTAGTCTATTCATACTCGACTATCTAAATAAAATATTATACTCATTGAAACTTAGTTAAATGTAAAATTAAAAGTTAATATAAAAATCTAAAATGTTAAACTTATTCCTCAAATTAGAATGATTTTATATGTGCGTAAATAAATATTTTTATGTGTTAATTTCTGGCAGTGGCTTTTATTTATTTATATTTAAGATATAAATTAAGATATAGATTTTTATTTCTGCATCTCCACTGAGCTAGTGACTTGGGCTAACAATCTGAATATTTAAATAAAGTGGAATCTTAACAGCACGTATCTGCCTACTCTATAAATTTTTCTAGGTTTAAATGCCTAGATGGCGCCTTGTAGAGCAGATATCGTAGTTTGCGGTTAGGTTTGATCTTCACTTTCATTTCGATCGTTATAATATATATATGCCTCAAAATAATAAAACATCCATTATACTTCACTAATAAATAATTCAAATCTTATACGATAGAAAGAAGGCATCTCTTTTTCTTTAGATATATATAAATAAATATATATATATATATGTTTTTTGTTTTTTTTTTGGAAAAAATATGATACTATAATCAATGTTAAGAATGGATCCTTCCAACTGTTACAATATATATATATATATATTGTCTATACTAAACTTAATGCAATTATAAGGGACTTGAATTCAGACCTTCAAGTTCTCTACAGCTACACCCTCCATCTTATACAACTGATACACATGACCACATAATGTGAAAAGGATAAATGGTATATATATATACATGAAGCAGATGGTAATACTTATTATTATTTGAATAATTAAAAATTGTAAGTTCATTTTTTTATATAGCTTTTATATCTTATAATTAAATTAATTAATATATTAATATATATTTATAAGCAAGGATAAAACTAATTAATTTTTATTTTTTATATTTAACTAATTGTATTATATAATGTATATAAAGTAGTAAAGTGACATTTATATAATAACTAAATATTAAAGTTATGAGTAAACTTTTCCAAGAATTAGCAGTTATAAAAAATGTTAAAATGTTCTCAATTTCATTGCTAATGCATTGTAAACATAATAATGTCTCAATTCATATACTAATAGATTTAATTGACAGTTGATGTATAAATATAATAAAAGTTATTTGCTTATATATAAGTGGTTAATCTTGCACAAATATTTTATATAATTTTTTTGTGTTTTATGTTTGCTAAAATATATAATGATTCCAATATTTTAGATTTATATATGATAAGTCTGTTATAGTCTCTGCTTTACTTTTTTTCTTCTCATGTGTCATAGCATCAGCCGGGAAGCGAACCCGCTAACCTGGGACAACTGCTTGTAAAGCAGCGGTCACTGATCTCTCAACCACCAATGCTTGACTCTGCTTTACTTATGGTTCAAAAAATTATAATAAAAATTTCTACAATTATAAATTAATACATTTCATTCACTATGCTCTACTATCATTTCATATCCTATCACAAATACCCAATCACTTTCTGAATAAACTGGCTGCCCCAGAAATTATTGGTAATAATTTAATATCACTTAAAATATTTGAATTTGATCAATTTTCAATATAAAAAACATATTTAAGAAAAAGATTGTTAATTTTATTTTTAACATCACCTTATCTGTTTTTTGTTTATTTGATAACATCTTATAACTTATGGGATCTGAAGTTACAGCATTGCTATACAGCAATAATAATTAGTATCTAAATTTCCTTTTTTCCTAATTTCTAGAACTATTTAAAATTAAAAAGTAAAAAAAATAAAAATTAAAGAAACATTTATTCATATAAAAATACTAAGAAGTAAAAAAATAATTTTCCTTTACCTTTCACAGTATTCTTGATATTATGCAACTACAAATAAAAATATGGGATAAAGAATCATTTAAATGAACTTTAATTTTTATTTTAATCTATTATTCAAACAAAAAAAGGATCATTTTTTAATCTGACAAAGAGATTGGCTTTGATACAAGAAAATGAATATTGTTTGCAAGTTTATTTAAATGATTCTTTATCCAAAGCTTTTATTTTTAGTTATATAATAATAAGAATACTGTGAAAGTGGAAATTGATTATTTTTATGCATTTAAGTAAATAAAAGCAGTTCTTTAATTTTTGTAAAAAAATAAATAAAAATTATCTCAAATTTTTCTATTTTTTTTAACACTTTAATAGGGGTTAATGCGAATTCGCGTTGTTACCTTTAGATTGCTCTAACTCAGCCATTTTATGAGTTTCAGTGATAAATTTACGCTCGATTTTAAGCTTAGAGCAAGGCCTGTAAGATGCTGCTCTCTCTTGAATTATTTTACAAGTAAAAAATCAATACTAGGAGTGTTTGAAGTTTACAAAAGAAGAAAGCCAGTTCTGATTGGTTGGATAATCTATTCTCAATTCTTATTGGCTGATGATTTCGATAAATATTTTTTCACTGCTGAAAATGAAATATATGTTTTAGAGTGTTTTTTTTAATTATTTTTTGCACATATTATAAATAATTTTCATAAAATCTAATAAAAATATAGTTATTTTACAAAAGTAGTAAGGTTTTATTAAAATATTGTATACTTTACACGATTGTAAATTGAAAAAGAAACCAGCTGTAGCACCAATTTTTGACATCTTGTCAAGAGTTTGGATTGCTCCAAGCTGTTTATTTGATTTTCAAACAAAGAATTATGTTTTAGAATATTTTTCTGGCATTTTAATGTATTTTTGGTGTATTTTTTTAATAATATGCTGAAAATATAATTATTTTGAGAAAAACGTTAAGATTTTTCCTAAAAAATTCTTAAAAAATTTTTAACGGCAAATCTGGGAGGGATTTAAATGACATTTACATTGCTTCTAATTTGCTTGTAATGTTTTCTTTGATTTTTCCACTTTTGAATATTTCTATAAAATACAAATAAAAATATATTTTTGAAATAACTTTCATTTACTTTCCTAACATTACAAATAATTAATATACTTTTTGAAAACGAAACTAAAATTAAGATATATTAAAAGATGAAAATATTTCTATCAAAGAGTTTGTCACTTGACCAATTAAAACCAATTAAAAGTTTCAGTGTTTTACTTCATTTGGTCAACAATAAAAATGATCCATGAAAATTAATTTGATTTACTTTATTATTTACTATTATTTTATTTTTTTGTTGATTTACAAGTCTATGTCTTCTCTCATTTTTGCCACTACTATTAAATTTATCACCAGCACTTTCATCTTAGTATCAAAGCTTCCCATTTCAACTTTAAATAGTTGTTTGGTCTGATCAAAAGCATTTAATATATTCATATAAAAATTCTCTACTTCTGTTTGTTGTGGTGATAGTTAATGTATATTACAATGAATCAAATAAGATACCTTGACACATATGGATATTTAGTTATGATTAAACATTATCTCTGAAGTAAATTGTGTAACCATTCACTCAATTCCCATTTTTACAAAGATGATAGCTTAAAGATTATGGAGTGGAAATCAGAACTGCTAGGAAATATTTCAATTAGACATATGATGTATATAAAATTGTAAAATAAATGGTTATTAATTCTTAATACGTTAAAATATATTTTTTAGATAGGTAAAAAAAAAAGTTTTTTATACAGTCCCAGAATGAAGTCTCAAAGCACTCTGGAATAAATTATGTTATCAGTCATAAAGAATATGCCTATTATTTAGAAAATAATGAATGCCATAACAATTTGCAATTCTCATCAGTTTTAACGGAATAACATAGTAGCAGGCAGATCACAGCTGCTGCTTTCAGATGATGATCCCTGATAAATTTTCCACAGAATAAAATTTTAAAAAAAAAAAAGGAATTTCAATTCAGTTCAGTTGGGGTACTCAAATGTCACATGACCTCCCACGAACCTGTTCGTACGATTAGTATTATTCAGTTGATTTTTTTTTCCAATTGAGACATTCTTAGCTCTTTGGACTGTTATTCTTGCTATTAAGACAACTAAACTACCTTGATTTTATTTTATTTAAAAATAATATTGATTTTTATATATATCAGCTTTAACCTGCCCGTGTATGTATAAAATACTGTATCCTTTTTCACAAATTGTTTTTTTTTCTTAAATAAAGCTTTCTTCCTTCTAAAAAATCTCTTCTGTGAACATAGAATTAAATTCTTTGTCTTGGCTATCTTTACTACTGCTTGTGTCAGAAAGCCGAGCTGCCGTTTAAAGACAAACATACTTAAGAATTTATTGCAGTTTTACAATTACATTTTGGACCGTTTAAATAATCAAACACACTAGTATCTTTAGAAAACACTGACTGGTAAAACGATTTTTTCACCCCCTTTTTAATTTAAAATAGAGATTGAAAAAACAAATGAGAAAGTTTATAGATAGTTATTTTCTCAAATTTAAAAAGATATCGTTAAAATAAAATTGCAGAAAATAATCATTTCATTACCTTTTGTTTTTATAGATGTTATTTATTTGAAGAGAAGAAAATAAAATACAGTGTCACTTAAAATTTTAAAATACGACGAAAATAAAATCTCGACATTTGTATTTCTATAAGTTAAAATTATAGCTATGTGGCAGATCTTCATTTAATAATGCATTTATTATTTTTATGTATATATATATTAAGTATATAAATATAGCTTTATTAATTTTGATGTAGAAAATGTCAATATAGTAAAATTAATTGAATTGTTATAATGAGTAACTTATTTCCTTTAAAATAGTTAGAATCATCATTATAATAATAAAGAAATCTTATTGATAATAAAATATTATTTTTGGAGTTTACTTGAATTGCTATGTTGGTGATGACAATTCGGCAATGGCTGAGGAGTTTAGCATGAGTTGGATCTTTTGTGGGATTTAAAGTGATTTATCAAATGAGGGTTACAAATGGAGATATATCCTCAGAGACAGTTGTCTTTAGTATCAGAAAAAAATGCATCAGTCTAAAGTCTTTTTTATGGGAGAAGGAGCATATTAATGAAAAATGAGAAAGTGAATCTGAAGAAAATAGCAAAAGTAGTTTGAAGAAGTGTATGCAATTTTTTTTTTTTGGAGGATAAGTTGTGGGAATTATCTTAGAAGATATCAGTGTTGTTTGATGGGGAAAAATGTTGGAAGAAAGTTGATAATGAAACTTACTGTTGGCAACACAATGTTTTGTAATCTGTAAGATAGAGAAAAAAACAAAAGGGACAGAAATGAGATATAAAAGATCTTAGTGAGATTATAGAAAGGTTAAGAAATATCCAGAAAATTAGTTAATGGGGCAAAGTAAAGCTTCGGATAATCAATAGACTGAACTATAGTATATAATGAAATAGATATCCTATCTATTTCATGGTTGCTATGTGGTCATACATATGAAAGGGTTAGTTAACAGTGATTTTAAAACAGAATAATGAAAAATAACTTTAAAATGCTTTAAATAAATAAATATATATTTAAAAATAATAATACTGTAATATAAATCTGTTTTGTTTTTTATTAATATTTGAAGGATATAAAATAAAATTAAAAAAAAGTTTTATAATATAGAAAAAATAATGTAATAAGGCAGTTTTTATTATTAGTAATAGAAATATTTAGAATTAGAAAAAGACTGTATGGTAGTTGTAACTTACACCCCATGTGGCCACAAGAGGAACTGTTTCTGTGTCAACCACAGAAATATTCAGAGCAGGGGGCCAAAAGCAGTGATGCAAGTTCCAGCCGTAGGTGGCGCTGTTCACCATGCGAACGCACAGGACCTTATGCCAAGTAGCTGTCAGCATTACTGCCCACTTGGTGGTGCTGATAGCTATAGGTAAACACATCTAGCTTACATCATCTGCTACCAGCAACTACCAGCAATCTAGCCCACTATGTGGAGCTGTTTCTACATGCTATGCATGGAAAAACTGCACCATTTATAAGCGATATTGATACTCACTTGGTAGTGTTATTTTATATGCACGTTCTTAAAAGATCGATAGCGTATAATGGGGAAGGTGTGATTAATCTAGAAACCACAACTATTTAAATCTGCTTTCACACATAGTACTGTTACATTGTATTTCACTCTCTGATAAATCGATGTATTTTTAAATTATTTCCTTTTAAAAATTGATCTCTTTTTTTTCTAAAAATGTTTTTTTTTTTTTAAAAAAGGTAATTTTTATGTTTTTTTTTTTTACTGCAATCTTTCTTTCAAAACTGCTAAAAATCGGTCTGATAATATTTCTTTCTGTTTTAAAAGGTGATTGTTTGTAAAACTTTTTTTTTTTATACTTTCAAATAATATTTCCACTAACTTTTAAACTAATACAAATTATATTTAGGTTTATAGATCTTTCAATTACTATTTCACAAATGTGTTATTTTAAAAAGATTGATAGCATCGCCAAATGAATTTACCCAGATTATTGTGAAGGAATTTTCGTGCTATTAAGCGCAAACAATAATTCGAAGATGATTCATTTCTATCCATTCATTTTTACAATACCTTTAGCCAAGAGAATTTTTCTGATCTGTTGTTCTGAACTTGTTTCTGTGCTGTGCTTCTCTTATTACAATTATTCTATTTCTAAAATTCATTTTAACTAAAAACCGTATGCTGCAGTTTATAGAGATTTTGATCTGTTTATCAAGAGTTTCTTTCTCAATAAATATTTTAAAATGACTTGAGGGAAAGCAAATCAAACTCTCCTTTAAATATATTAAAATATCTATTTAGTTCAAATTTAAAGGAAGTTTACAGTACAATTTATGTATACACATACATGTATTATTTGTAATATAAGATCTAAATAAATTTATAAACCATTCAAGTTTTACTATCTTTGGTAAAAATAAATTTATTAAAATTAATATGCCTGTAAGCAATTAAACAGATTTTTGTGAAATAACAAACAAAATATAGAATTCATGAAATTGAAGAGTACGACCCCTATAACCTTGTATTCTTTCTATACTTAATAAGATGTCAGAGAATTGCAGTTTGCATAGTGTGTGGTGATTTATCCATCAGCTCTCTTCAGTGTAAAAATCAAGTAAAAATATTTAAGGCATAAATATTAATTGAAGTTGTATTTGAAACTTTAGGATCATTTTAATAAGTAAAAATGTCATATACTCACAAGAAATTTCAAAATAATAGGTTTAATAAGTGTGGCAAAAGTAAGATATTATACAGACTCAGAAAAAAAAAAGATTTAGAGAAAAATGCAAAAGCTAATGACAATATAGGAAAAATATTCTGTTTTGAAGGAAACAACACAAGATGTAAATTAATGAAGATAGGACAGTAATCCAAGATATGTGAGAGACTGTCATCCACAGATTTAAGTTGCTGGTTAAAAATATATACATTTAATATCTTTATTGATGGTTGGAATTTAAAATGTCATGGTCTATAACACAAACACAGATTGAGGAATTATTTTTGAAATTTGGATTATTTTGTTTAAAAGGCTAAGAAAAAACATTGCAGACAGCTGCATTTAATTTATTAAGAGGAACACTGAATGTATGAGGGTCCGTTGAAATAGCTATGAATGTTTGATGCTTATGTTAGGCTTGTATACTGTTAAAATTAAAACTATTAATCCTCATAAATAATTTGAAAGACATTGCCTGTCAAAATTGGATGATCATTGAAAATTATATATAATCTTAATAGCCTAAAATTCAGAAGCCTGATAGTACTGTCTTTGCCAGTGCACTGTTTCTTTCTTTCATTATTGAATTAGTAATATCACCGCATCTTGTAAAAGTAATGTTACTTATTATAAGAGCTTAACAATGAGTTAATTTGTTCCATAATTACATTTTTAAAAATTTTGTTAATTTTGGTATAGGATATATCTAGATGAACATCTAAACATTATGAAAGAATTTTGAGAAAAGTAAAAGATTAAATTAGTATTTTTTATAAGATTGCATTTTTATGTTATTTTTTGGAGACAAAAGTTTAAAAATAGATAAAACTAATCTCTAATTTTTATTTCAAGAAATAGTTAAGAAGATGGTAATTTTTAAAAAAATTAAATGTAATTATGGATATATATACAATTTGATAAAAAAAAGGTAAAGTGACATAGAATATACATAAAAGTGGTGTTATTTTAACTCTTATAGAAGCTGATATGTACCTCAGTCGATAGAAGTTACAAAACATCATTAACTACCTTAAATCTACCTCAAGTTTGTAATATGAATATTAAGTTTGTAATATGAATATATTATGGTAAAAAGTGTCCACTTCCAATGTTATTTAAAATATATTACATAATTCAATAGGCATTTAAGCAAGAAAATTTTTATAAGCAAAATTGTAAGCCAGAGAAAGGAAGGAAAATGAAAATCTTTAAAAATTTTTTAAAAGGGTACATTCTAGTGTTGTCTCCAAAATGTACATGTACATATAAATGAGAGAAAACCTAAGACATAAATTATAGAAATATCAGAAGAAGCTACTGCAAGAATTTCTGCAGAGCTGTTTTACTCTTATGCAGATAGATGTAAGATACATTAAGTTATTTAAAAAAAACTTAATTTATGTATGTTACATAAGAATTGTTTAAAACATTTGCTTTGACCTCTTAAGTGTTTATAAATTATATAATTAATATTAGTTAATCATGCATATTTTTTGTTTTCATATGATTGAAAATTGGTTATTGTAATATATATGCAGAATTGAATGGGCGATTTATTATATATAAATTTAAAAGTAGCCATTTCATTTACTACTGTAATTTAATTGATTCTAGTGTTTATCCTCAATTTAAGAGAGTTTAGAGACAAATATTCACTCTCTTTAATTACATATTGTAGTATTGTATACAGAGACCAATTCCGGTCATGTCAGATAATAAAAACTCATGCAATGAAAATAAATTTAGCATGGGGAAGTGATAATAATTATTTTTCTCATGTTTTTTTAAAAATAAGTATTGACTTATTTAAAAATTTTTATTTCTTAAATTAAAAAATAATAATAATGTGAATATTTATAATTTGTTATAAATAGTTGTAAAAGAGAGACAAGTTTAAAATAAGATATAAACGTTTTTTTTCTCTCTTCAGTAATTTATTGATTAGTTTTAACTTTTTTAAAAACTAGAATAAATAAGTAAAATTTCATCTACTCTTTATCAGATTTTTAAAAGAAAAAAAAAGATTTTTTAACATTTTTGTTAAGAAATATTGTTTTAATTGATTAAAGTTGTTTTTTTTTTTATCTTTTTTCATTATCTTTCTCTAAAGCAAAAATTAATCTTATTCAAATCAATGTGTAATTGAAAGATTATACTGTTTTTTGGCGGTTGAGAAAGGGGAAAATAATTAAATAGGAACTTCAAAAATTATAATTAAATTTTTTTAATTAAAAGAAAAAGGGACATAATCTTTTGTAAAAATAGTCAATTGGTCAGGGTTTAATGCTTTCCTGTCAGAGATATGTGACTGGATGGATAAAGCATTGTTCTAAAGAAATATGGGGGTCAAGTTAAAGCTGTAGACCTCAATATCTTGTGGCAAATGGTTATTCTTGATTCAGCTGTTGAATAAAACAGTAGCAGGAGTTCAGCTGTTAAGAGAATAATGATAAATAGTTTTGTAGTCTAAAATAAAACTTACTTTTTACTAGTTTAGAAAAATGTTTTTAAAAAATAGATTTGAGGAAAATCATGTGCTAAATTTTAGATAGAAGTTTTGAGCATTATTGAACTTCATTCTGTAGTTTTTTCACTAAGAAAAATGTAGAAGAATATATTTAAAGAAATCTGCAACAAGCCTTGTTTCCATCCAAAAGCTTGACTATCTCATTCTGGATGTTAGCCTATTTCACAAATTATTAGATTGTAAAAATGAATGGACTAAGCATGTGTGAATCCTGAAAATATATTGTAAAAATAGATAAATATAAATCTATATTAGCCTAGAAATCTCTGTTAATGGAGAAGTTATCATAATGGAAATTTGAATTTACAAAAGGAAAAGTTAATAGAACTAAAAAAGATGATTGTTTAAACTCAACAATGAAAATTAACATGAAAGGAGCTGAAATTTACAACTACTAAAGAAGGACTAAAAAAATCTAGTAAAAGGGTATTATAGTGTGTATATCTACATTTACAAATAAGTTTTAACATTAATAATAATAATAATAATGAATAATTTTTGTCAATCTTTTTTTTGAAATATGTTTTTTATTCATTTGAGTTTCCAAAATTATAAAAAATAATTTTAGATCAATTAAAATTTTTTTCTTTTATTTGTGAGCTATTGTTTTATATTTAGTTATTAAAAAGGGTAGACTGAATTAGAAAGTGAAGGCTGATTAATGTAATATAATAAGAACTGCTTTTGCTGTATGAAATTATATTTTTTGATAAAATGTATTTAACTTGGAATTATCATATATCTTTTCTCAATTTTTTAAATTAATTTATTAATTATTTTATTAAATAATTGTTAAAAAAATAAGTGTTAATGTCTTTATGCCTCCAGATGGTAGTTTTATGAAGTGGCAGTGCATGTGACTTTCATTTTATCATGTTTTAACAGTTTGTAAATTATCTCAATAAGATTAGTTCAATTAAAATTGATTAAGAATTTACATGTTGTTTGTAGTTATAATCATTAGCATCCTTGTGATCTTGACCTAGCTCCAGAGCAATAATGATTAATTTACTTATATGTGGGGGTTTATGTTTGTGTCTGGATAGTCAAGATTACTTTTAATATTTACTTTATACTTGCCTATATTCTCATTATGCCATATGGCAGAGGAGTGATGATAATCAGCATGTTTCAGAATCCAAGTATTATGTTTTGTGATAGACACTTTAGCATGTATGTATGTGCATCCGGATGATTGTTTTATATGTTTGTCATTAAAAATTGAATTTTTTTAAAAATCCAATCACAAGGAATGATTGTTGATTGTTTTTGTTTAAAGCTAGTAATGCAGTTTATAAATATAATTATTGTAACTACTTATATTGTTATTCCAGTGTTGGCTTTCTTGCTCATTTATTATTTCTCAATGTTAATTTCTTTTACTTTTATATTTATTTATTTTATTGATCATGCAACGATTATATTTGCCACCTCCCCATGTATTATATATATATATATATATATATATATATATATATATATATATAATGTATATATATATATATATATATATATATATAAACACTTGTATTGGCTAAAAAAGAAAACAAGGAAATTTTCTTTAAGGTTGTCTTCTATTTAAATATAACAATTAATGTTCAGAAACATCTAAAAGATAATATTTTAAATAAAATGATGTAATAATAATGTTTTAGATTACAGCATGTGTTGCAGTATAAATTCAATATATATATCTGTGTGTATATATGTAGGTTCATGTACATGAGAAATGCACAGAAATTAGAATAGAAGAGTGTTATAATAAATTCAATTTCAAATATAATCATATGAATTGTTTCCTGTCAAAAATTTCACGTATTGTCTTGTATTAAGATTTAGATCCTTAATATTAAATAAACTTATTATGATGTATGCTTTTATGTGTGTGAACGTTATTATATAAATAAAGTTATTTATAAACTATTGCTATAATTAAGTATAGTTACGATATTCATTGTTTTATTTAGGAATAGAAGTGATTCCATAATATGAATGCTGTTTTATTAGGGGTCGGATCCAAAAGCTGACCATCTCTATGATTTATTAGTTTTAAAGATACTGTTTTATAACAGTAGAATCCAAAGACTGACCACCTCTTTGAATTATTATTAGTTTAATGAAAATATGTGGTTTATGCATATGTTTATAAAGATTTACTCTAAAAGTGTACTGGTAGATTCACTTTATTTGGACATATATATTTGACAACTGAATTTAAATGTGATTAAGTAAGTGGAAGAGTCACTAATATGTGAATTCATATCCTAAATGCATTAAAGATAATGGGTATTAATGACATTACCTGTGGTTTATATAATTAAGATTTTTAATGTTTGATCAAATATAAACCATGGATATTTTTCAAAACTTTTTGAATTCTATAACACTTTGTGTATTTGTCTTTCTATATTTGCTTATGATGCATCAATTAAAAGTATAATTTAGAAATAAATCTTTTTAAGAAATAATATTGCTTCTCAATAAAATGTTAGTTAGATAAGGAGTTAAATATTTAAAGAGGAATACTATTTAAAGTAAAATAGTATTTAAAAAAATTAATATTGGCTTTTGTTAAATATGCCTTATTTTATGTCTTTTTTTATTAACTAAAAAATGTTTCAAGTATTCTTTAGAATGGAAATAAGAAAGTTTATATATGAAAATTTTATTATAAATCTGTAACTAAATTCTTTTTTATATTATTCATTTAAAAATCGTGAGATTTTAATTATTTATATATGAAAAAATGTCAGATCAGAATACCATGTGCATGTTCCGTTTCATCCAGTAATAATCATTTAGGTATTATAAATTGAGAGTAATGTATCGGCATTAATCGATGAAGTATAGTGAGAATTAATATAAAAACTAAAAATATTGTGAAGAAAATTGTGATAGCACTAAAACAGAGTACATCTGGAACATTTTCTATTAATATTTATCAGGTAGTGCCCAGATATTTATGATGATTATAAGTGCTTACTTCACTTTATTCATCATTGAAATTATCTTATTTATAGGTATAGTCATTGTCCATTGCCAACCATTACAGGAGACACACACACACACACACACACACATATATATATATATATATATATATATATGTAAACTGCAAAGGATGGTACATCCTTCACAAATTATTAAAATAGGACAATCCAGCCTTTGTCTTGTATGAGTGATATAGTAAAAGTTATCAAAACTGTCAACATGGGCAAGAAAAGTAACATGTTGATACCTTTATATCACTACATACATATTAATTGAAAATTAAAGAGTATATTTGGGCTAGATATAATCCTCTAGTTTAATGAATGATCAGTAATAATCATTAATATAATTCTGTAAAGTGTTTTGTGGCAAAGTTATGATTTTAGAAAGTGTAGCACTTGTAATTTTTGACTATAAAATCCTAAATAAATGATGAAAGTATGTGTAAGAGATTGTGATCTGGGCTAACTTGATGAGTGCTTCTTTAACATGAAATGTGCATCATGTGATTCATTTATCTTTTTCTCATGTCTTTGGTTATATGATTTAGAAAATTGTGGTGAAATAGAAGTTTGAAGTATATATACATATTAAAGTAATATATGCAGTAGAATTAAAATGACAGATGTACCAAGATAAGAATAAAATTTGCATATTTATATATTTTACTTTTCAACAGTGATTTTAAATCAGGAATGTGCTGTCAAGGGTAATATCAGTAGATAAAAAATAGATTTCAGTTAGTTCTTGATATTTGCAACTTAATATTTATATATTTTGTATATAATCCTCATTATTTTATATTGTCAATTCTTAATCCTGTATTTTTTTGAAATTTTCTGCCTTTCAGAACATGTTAATTTATAGAAAATTATCTAGAACCTCTTAACACATATTTACTAAGTCTTATTCAATTACATACTTATATTCTCTAAATTCTATTTATTCAATTTCACAAACAACAGCATGATGCACTGCACTGTATGCATTACATTATTATCCTCAGAACACTTTACCCACTTCTTTAATTACTGAATCCATTACTATTTTCATCATAACTATTTCTTTCTTATTAAATTCCATATCTAAGTTATAGTCATTTTCTCATGTCTTTATCATCTTGTTTCGATTTTATTTTCTTATTCATTTTTACAAAAAAGACTTTAGATTGTTACATCTCTTTAAAACTCTTCCCACCATGAAAACAAACTCTGTTTGAGAATTTACCTCCATTTTTAAAACGGACTTTGATAGTTTAACACCCCCCTCCCTTCCCGAAAGATTTTAATCATCCATCCATCAAAAACCCTGAATTATGAGATGAGACTTCAAAGAAAGAATTATTTTGAAATGAAAATGATCTTTTTTGATTGTACAATGGGAAACATTAAACAGATAGAGGAAATATTTTAGAAATTTATTAGAAATTTAATGAAAGGTCAGACTGATAAAGAATTAGTGGACTCATAAAAAGTAAAGAAATATAGCGAAAAATGAATAGAAAGCTTCTCAGCCCTTTTTATGAATTAGAAGAGGGCTTTTCTTATTGGACAGTTTAGTTATACACACAAAATGTATGATGAATAATTGGAAAGTGCTATGGTGCTTGACTATCAAAATAAAGTTAGTACATTATATAACGAAATTGTGAAAAATAATGGTAGAGAGTAGATTTAGGAAGAACGTTTAATAAATGATAAGCAATTCAATTTTAAGACAGTTTCTTTGTTGAAATGCTTTCTAAAAAAGCGAAAGACATTGCATTGGGTGTTTAATTTACAAAAAATATGTGACTGTATATTCTGATAAAAGATGAGGGCCAAGGATAATGGCAAAATAATAATTGATTCAGTAACTAAAGGAATTAGGAAGATGATTCCAATAATTATAGTGTAATGAATAGATTATAATACACTCTGCTTTTTTTTGTTGAGATTTTTAACACTTTATTAATATTTTAATCCAAACAATAATTTAAGCAATAAACACGTAAAGAATTGGCTCCACAAGTTCAGGAAGATTGTCTTTCAGACTCACAAAATGAGCTTCTGTTGTCCTTGAGGCTGCCGTTAAGATATTCTTCCACTTTTATCTTTATCATGCCTGGAATGTTTAACAATTTTATCCATTTTTTTTTGAATATTCAAGAAACTCTTGACAACATTTAGATGGATGAATATATTCTATTCTGACATTAATTTGTTTCTGCAAGATACGATGTCTTACTCTCTTGTTAACAATAGTGCCAACAGCATGCTGAGTCACATTGTACAAACTCGTCAAGTGTGACCATAGTAGCATTTATGGGGCATACCTTTCTGGAAAGCTCCATTTTCCTTTATATCAACATAATCATCTCTTTTGTATACTTGCAAAAAAGTTGATAATGGTTCTGTTCCATGCTTTCTAAAAGGTCGGGCAAACATATAATGAGTTCCCCTACGATAACCTTTTGAATTTGTCATCTTGACCTATATTACTGCACCACGTACACTCACTCTGCTTTTACTCTTGAATTTTTAATAAATAGAATTAAATGAGATATGAAAACAAACACTGTTGAACAAACATATCAAATTAAATAAAGCTTAGGCAAGATACATATCCTTCGTACATTGAATTATTTCATATGAACATGAATAAAATAGAATTAGATAGATAGAGAACAGCTTTGAAGATTATAAATAACCAGCAGAATACCTTATGTAGAATGCATGTGTTGTGAAAAGTGTATTGAATGGCTTTTCTATAAATGTTTCCCAGAGCAGAAAACTTCTAATATTTAGAACTTAGAGCTGACACATAAAATGGGAATTCCGATGAGGAGGTATATATATATACGATGGGTAGCAAATGGCTACTAATCATGTAATAGAAAAATGTATCATCAAATCTTAAAGGATTAATTTATAGAAGTGTTGTGGGAACAATTTTGATGTAAGATCTAAAATTAGTTTCAATCACAACTGTGTGAAAAAGGAACTGGACATTTTTTTAAAATAAAGACATTGCCATGAATAAATAGTACAAAGGAAAGGAATAGAATTCAGAAATGAATGACAAAGTGGAAGCTAAGCATCTTACTAGTTAGAACAAAGATTTGTTTATTTAGAGAAAGGTAGTTTGCTCACAAGATAGATAAAGATTAATGAATAAGAGATTATTAATGGAAAAACTTTCTAATAAGAGAATGTGTGGACAACTCCAAAATAAGATTGAAAGATTAATGTCATTAATCTGGATCTGGGATTGGATGAGGAATATATGAAATGGATCTGGAGTTGGATGAGGAATATATGACAAAAAGGTTTAAAGCAATATGCATCAATAATCCTATGATGAAATTAAACTTATAAATCGGTTCAGAGTAATATTGTCTCATTGAGATTAAAATTTAATTATTTTGAATTAATGTTTTGAAATTCTGTATAATATCATGGATAATTTAAATAGTATTTTGGAAAGAAGATGATTTATCATATTTCACAGTGACTTTATTAATTCTGTCAGTTCTGATACTGCAAGCCATAGTTTTGGTAAGTTTGTGCACATTTATATAGGTCAGTAACTGATAATGATTCATAGATTCTACTTATAAAACAGATGAGTATCATGGGATGTTCTGAATGGGTCAATGATAACCAACTGTATATAGGAAAATGAAATCCAGCTGGTTTTTATTTATGTTTTTTTACACCATAATTAGTTGATTGTAGATTCTTTGTTGAACCTACAAAAGAGTGAATCTTGATTTGAAATGATGAATCTTAGGTGATAGACTTACCTTAAATTATTGGCCAGTCCAATCTATTTAACAGCTTTTCATACATTTCCTGTGAAGCAACTTTTCTTCTGATATTTGGGGGAGGAGTAAATGAAAGATGAGGATGTCACTACAAAGAGTAGATTTGAATGGTGAACCAGAGGGTTAAGATGGATAGTAATTTTTTTTCCTCCAAAAAAGGACACAGCATTCACTAGTAGAATGTGGTACTATTAAGAATGCTGTTTTTAGTGGATTTCCATCATAACCCCAAAAATGTCAGCTTGCTTTAAAAGAGGTTATTCCTAGAAATTGATTTTGACATAACTAAATTTGAAAAATAAGTTGGTCTATGATCCAAGATTACTGATAAATAGCATGAGATAGGATTGTTTCAGTTTATTATTACAAAAAATTATATTAGGATTTTCAGAAGATTCCCTTTTTTTAACAACGAAAAATTGAGCTCACTGTTTTCATTGAATTAGGAAAAAGATCCCAATGTTTGAAAAAGATTTCCAATATTCTTATTGAGAAATTTTTTTTTTGTTTAGGAAAGTATGTCTTTTGACAATTTAAGCCTAGATTATTTCCTTGCAATCTGATTTGGAAAATCACTGATCATTATATTAAGAGTAATAGGAGAGAGAACTAAATGTTGTGTGTGTGTTAGACTATTGGGAAAACATTATCATTTGTTATTACTTGAATTTTTCTCTTGGAGAGCATTTTGTCAAGTAATTTAATGGTTTTTTTTTGCTTGTAAAAATTTTTGAAGCTTTTTAAGACTATTTTCTAAAAATAATAGTTTTTATGAGGGAGGCAGACCTTATTTACATTATGGAGGTTATCCCAAAGACTTTCTAATTAAGGTGCAATACTGATTGCTTTTTAAGAAGAGATGGCTGAAGATAGAATAAAAGAAATGCTATAATAAGATGAAATGTTAAATGTTTTAAAACGAAAAATTTTCAGAACTTATGCTATGAACTTCAGGTTTTGAAAGATTTTTGATTACATTCCTAATTGTAGTTTTTTTTTTATTCTGTCCTATCACATTCCTTCAGTTGAAGGAAGTTAAATGATAGCATCACAGGATGTATGATAAACAGAATAATGGTCAACACTGGTATCTGTGGCTATACATATTTCCCATGATCACCATCTCTTATGCTAGTACATAAGTGTTATTAAACAGGCAAAACTCTCCATACAGTAGTGCCACCCTGTGCCAACCCGAGTATCCTAAGATCTAGGTGCAGTGCTCTCAGATCCAAGGCACTGACGAAGGCCACAAACCAGAAACTAGTCTGGGGATATTGGATGAGTAGGCACTAGATGGGGATTTTATGCACAAGCCTTCTGGCATCCATTGATTATTCTGGTTGGCACAGGGTGGGACTACTGTATGGAGAGTTTTGCCTGTTTGATATACATATTTATGATCCATCTATTGCAAATTAATCATCTTTAATATTTTTTTATTTTCCATTTACCTACGGTACTGTTTTTCCTTTCCGGCATTAAAACAGCCACATTCATTATAAGTGACTACAGTGATGACTATGGAATGAGGATTTTGGAATGTCCCTATCATTTAAAAAAAAAAAAAAGATTTAGCACACTTTAACTTAATATAAAATTTGCTTTCAGAAAGCGAGCAAATATTTTTCTCTCTTTGTATGTGTGTTTTTTTTTAATCGCAGTCAATCATCGGATTTTGATATTTTTCAATTTTTAATAAATAAAAAACTATATGCAGTAGTCAATCATGTCATGATGAGTTATCGTTAAAATGTTGATATTTTCTCGCGGACGCTAAGAATTTGTTAAAAGTAATAATTTTAAAATGTTGTTTTAGAGAAACGGTTTTCTAAGATTTGATTTTTATTCGAACTGATGATAATATTTCAGAGTATTAAAAGATGAATAGTATTCTGTTTTGGACAAATATTAACTTCTGTATCATGTTGAAGTCGCTCAGTGAAGATCAGAAATTTAATTTCCTGATAAAGAACTTTTGGATAGAATTAATCATTGATTTAGTTTAATCCTCATTTTTCTTTCAAAATCAATTACTTAGGTGCTGGAAAAGTTCAATAGAAGACCTTCAAGCTGTCTAATATGACAAATTTTAAAGTAACAATATGTTGAGATTGTAATAGATAGAATTTAGTAAACAATATCTAAAAAAATGCTTTTTTTTTTTACAATTTCTCATTTATTCACGCACACACACACACACATCCATTTACAATGATGCAGCAGTTGTGATTTAGTGATTAGTGTGCCCTCCTTATGATAGAAAGTTTAAATCTGCATGAAACTAACACTTTAAGCTATTTAAAGAGTTACAGTTACTTCAAGATTATTTTAGTAAATAATTAACTACTCCGAACACTACATGGTTCACTGCCCTGACAGAGAGGCAGATTCTGAGTATAAGATCCTCATATTGATTCCAGGTGATCAAACTCATTATGAACTTTTGAGCAATAAAGTCATTCAATTGGTTTTTTTTCCTTTTTTAGCTACTCAGTTATTGGTTGATGACTGTGTATCTAAATATTCGTTTGTTTGTTTGAGAGTAAAACAGAGGCAATAGTACCAGCTGATTACACTACAAATCATGTTTTTCTGCTATTATTTATCTCTAGATTAGTACTGAAGATGCTTTAATCCTGCTATAGTCCACATAAGTTATTATACTAGTAGAAATGTCATATTACAATAATTTTAATTGAATTAGTGATTATGATGTAGTGTTTTATTCTCATGATCTCTCTTAATGTAAACATATGCACACATTTCTGTCAACAATTCTTTAGTTGGATTTTTATATTATTGATTAGTTACACTTTATAATTTCTGCTATTTGTTGTCTAGAAGTTTTTATTAATCTTTCTTGAAATTTTTTGAGATGATTTCCGCAGCTTTGGTTTAACATTCTCATTTGATATGAAGTACTTTTCTCAAACGCTATTTTAAACCATAGTCATATAAACAACTTTTTTGATTTTAAAATTGATAAATGTTTAAAAGTTTACTTATCCTTGCTTATTTCTACTGATTTATCTAAGAATAACTGCATCTTTGTGATGTCTATAACCATTAATATGGACATCTCATAAAAATTGTTGTTTTGTAATAGATCTTCAATTCAAGATGATGTAATATATTTATTAAGTGATTTCATCATATCACTGATGATGATGATCATAACCTCTTTTGCCAAGAATCTTCTTGAATTCAAATCAAAGTCTTTCCAAAAGATCACTCAACAAACCCATCTTAGTCTCAAGAATTATATGAAAGTCAAAGCAAAATTGTTTTGCTCTGTGATTAAGGTTTGTATTAATTTGATATATATATATATTAAAGCCCATTTTTTATTTATGTCATTGATTTAATTTTTCTCTGATTTGTAACTTAAAAGTTCTTTTATTTGACTCATATCCTCTTCCATGACAAAAAAAGAGAGAAGAGGAGCAAGAAAAAGGCATTATTTATCAGCCTTGCCACTACTGGATTATGAAGATTTGAATGAGCAGTTTTTTACCTTTGTTTTATTTTTTAGCTAACAAATAGATAAATATTTATTTTAAGATAATGTTTAATGATTATTTAGGTTAGCTATGAGTGCACCATTTCACTAAAAAATTCTAAGCCCAATTGAAAATTTAGTTTTTTTCCTGGTCTGAATTTAAACCGGAGTTGTAGCCATAGCTGACAGACATGTTACAACTACATGACCAGATTTCTATTTTATGAGATTAGTTGAAATTTTAAGACATGCTTGAATAATTAATTATGCTAAGTGATGGCAAGTAATTACAAAGTACAAACAGTGACAATAAATTCTTATTATATAGTTGTAATATTTAAAAAAATCATACTATATAATATAAATAAAATATCTATATAACAGCAATACTATTTATAATAATAATCATACACATAAAAGCTCTTTTTGGCAAATATTAATTTTTGCCCTTTTCAATATGCTTCAACTATTGTAAATTAATTCAAGCACATTGAAAAGGGCAAAAATTAATATTTACAAAAAAGAGCTTTTATCTGTATGATGATGATGATATTATTATTATTATTGTTGTTGTTGTTGTTGTTATTATTATTGTTTATACTGTATGTTATGTAATTATTTACTACTGTTATTGAATTTCCAAATGTAATATCTGTATAATTTTAATATTTTATGTTATATTTATACTTTTTTTTTTGTATTTTATTAGTGTTTTTAGTAAATACTCGTTTATCTACTAAATATCAGTTAGCTTTACCTAATTTTCTTAAAACATCCAGTAGGAAGCAATTTAGTTATAATGGCCCTAAATTATTTAATATGTATTTATAAGAGATTGTTCTGTGAATTTAATGAACACTATCTTATTTGATTTTTAAAAAGCATTTATGGCACTGGTTATATTATGCTAAGCATTAGTTTTATTTTATTTTATTTTTTTTAGTGTTTTTAGTTGTTACATTTAAATTCCTCACACAAGATTTTTCATGTATGGAATTTATCTCACTGTATTATACATTTATTGTTTGCTTCATAATAAATAAAAAAAAAAATATTATTATTATTATTATTATTATTATTATTATTATTATTATTATTATTATTATTATTATTATTATTATTATTATTATTATTATTATTATTATTATTATTATTATTATTATTATTATTATTATTATTATTATTATTATTATTATTATTATTATTATTATTATTATTATTATTATTATTATTATTATTATTATTATTATTATTATTATTATTATTATTATTATTATTATTATTATTATTATTATTATTATTATTATTATTATTATTATTATTATTATTATTATTATTATTATTATTATTATTATTATTATTATTATTATTATTATTATTATTATTATTATTATTATTATTATTATTATGTTTCAAAAGGCCTTTATTGTCTCAAAAGAATTACAAATTTTGCATTTACATAGTTTGTCTACATATAATATCCTGGATTGTCCATTATCATTTGAATACCATTAGCAAATCAATTACTTATAATAGAAAGGAAAAAAATTGTTGCTAAATTGTCCTTGTTGCTAATTTGACATGCATATCCTTCTAAGTTTTTTTTATAATGTTTAATTTCCTCAATTCACTATAACATAGATCTAATCTTAAGTAATGACCAGGTTGCTGCATAAATGTCAGGTCTGGCAGCAACCTTTGTGCTATATGCATACTGGTGTACTAGATGCACTTTTCTAATTGGTAACAATTCCAGGAGACATCCAGTTACTTTTTCAAATAAACTTGAAATATTATTATTATTATTATTATTATTATTATTATTATTATTATTATTATTATTATTATTATTATTATTATTATTATTATTATTATTATTATTATTATTATTATTATTATTATTATTATTATTATTATTATTATTATTATTATTATTATTATTATTATTATTATTATTATTATTATTATTATTATTATTATTATTATTATTATTATTATTATTATTATTATTATTATTATTATTATTATTATTATTATTATTATTATTATTATTATTATTATTATTATTATTATTATTATTATTATTATTATTATTATTATTATTATTATTATTATTATTATTATTATTATTATTATTATTATTATTATTATTATTATTATTATTATTATTATTATTATTATTATTATTATTATTATTATTATTATTATTATTATTATTATTATTATTATTATTATTATTATTATTATTATTATTATTATTATTATTATTATTATTATTATTATTATTATTATTATTATTATTATTATTATTATTATTATTATTATTATTTAAACTACAGGCTAATTTTTATTTTATCAACATTGTCTCAAATTTTGGAAATGTGTGTAAAAAACAGAATTGTTTTGTTTTTTCAAAAATATAATTTATTTTCAAATAGTCAATTTGGGTTTTTGCCAGGAAGATCTACAGATCTGGCTTTATCTGAACATGTTTCAGTTATCACTGAATCTTTAGAAAAAGGTTACAAAACTATAGGCATTTATTTAGATTTGCGGAAAGCATTTGACTGTGTTCCACATGATATATTAATAATTAAGTTACACCATTGTGGCATAAGGAGTACTATGCTTGAATGTTTAAATCTTATTTAAGTAATAGAAGCCAATTTGTTAAAATTAATAATTTCTTGAGCAATTCTGAAATAATTAGATATGGTTCCTCAAGGTTCAGTCCTGGGTCCATTGTTATTTACTGTTTATATTAATGATCTGCTTGATCTTTCTCTTCATTCTAACATTTTTTGTTTTGCAGATGATACTGCTTTAGTTACTTCAACCTCAGCAGTTTCATATAGTTTACTTGAGAAACTTGTGAATGAAGATTTATTTAAAATTACATGATGGATGAACAATAATAGATTACTGCTAAATATTAATAAGTGTAATTACATAATATATTCTCTTAAAAATATTCCAGCAAAAGACTTGTTAATTCAATTGCCTTATGTTAATAAAACGTCTTGTCAGAAAATTACTTTTTGTTGCGCTCGAAAGGAGAGATATAGATAGAAAAAACAGGAGACGCGGCTTGAACTACAGATTGTGTGGACGTGTAATTTTTTTCTTAAGAAGTCATTAATATTTTCCCACCCAAAATGTTGGGGTAATTCTATATAGTGCGAGTTTCGTTAATCGGCCCAGTGGATACTTGTCGTGGAACTCACCTGAAGCGGACTTACGAACTGCGTTAGTAAAATAAAGAAATTTTGTTTCATCAAGTGTAATGGTGACGAAAGATCTTTGAAAATTGGACCCTGTCGTAAAGCGAGTGAATCACCTACTCCACCTCTGGGATAAGCTATTCGATATACCCTGTTGGAACTGTTTTCCATCCGTTATATCTACCAGACCAGTATTCTTGGAGATTTATAAATGCGGACTTGTCTTTGATCGCAGGAACTAAGGTAAATTGACGTGGCACAAAATATATGTTCAGGGAATGTGTCTCAATAAAGAAACTAGTGTTACCTCAATATTAATTACTATAATAGGTCTCTTTTAAAATAAAATAAAATAACAACATTAAATAAACAGCTCTGCTGTATAATTGCACTATTTTGATGTGTGTATGGAATATATATGTGTGTATCAGAATAAATGGGCTGTGCGCTTGAATATTGATATATTTATATGCGTGTATAAATGGGATTTATTGGTAATGGGTATAGCCGTAAATAGAATAAATTTTATGATAAGATCCGGGTTAGATTAAGGGATTTATAACAAATAAACTATCGTACATAATAATAGACATATAAGACTTAGTTAGGTATTGTTTTAGCTTTGTTCTCTAGTTAGACTATCGTCCCCAAACCCTGAGATTGAGCTGGTCCGGTGCGCTACCATAAATAGATATACATACTAGAACCCTTATTTACGTTTTCGATGAGATAATTCTTATCCACGTGTAAGATTGGCACGTGAGATGGAATCAAACCATGCTCACAAATATCTTCATTCGAAGCTACGGGTTGAAGTCTACAATGGCGGTTTAAAAGATATCGGTGGTGTTATAATGGCGTCCCAACTAATGGGGCTGCGAATGTTAGAGAACGGGCATTTAAAAGGGCATCCTAACGTAACGTAAAAGAGCTCACAACGAGAGTAGATTTTTTTTTTTAAAGAAAAAAAAAGGGAAAAATAAAAGTGATAGTTTGGTTATAAATCGGAAAGAGTTTGAACACATATTGGAAAGATAGTAGATGGGCATATTTTGCGTGGTGAATGTACGGATGGAAAAGTTCTCGAGTGGTCAAGAGGGAAAATAGCGTTGATGTATGTCCTGTGATATATATAAAGTCATGGGTTATAAAATAGAGGTTTAAGAATTTATCTAACATTGAGATATTATAAAACAATATCGTTCAATATGATAAGAAGGAGGGACAAAGGTCTATCAGGTGGGTCATGCAGTGGACCACTGGAAGCCGGGGTGACGAACCTGGCACGTTTAACCTTAATAGTGATATATAAAAAATGAAGCAAAAAAATAAGCAGAAAGTGGAACAGCAGAAGGCGAGTGAGAAGAAACTAAGCTTGATGCAGAAAATTTTAGATAAATTAGAAAGCATAGAACTCCGATTTCAGAAAATAGACGAGAGGTTCCGAATGAGATTCCAAAAGTTAGAACAGAGACTAGGGAAGGAAAGTGAAAGTACTCAAGGGGAAAAGGAATATGAGGGAAATGAAAGTGAAAGTATGGAAAAGACTGAGAAGTCGAACAATAAAGAAGTAGAAGAGAGTTTAGATGTACGAGAGGGGAGTGTGAAACAGAAGCGTAAGGCCGATGAGGCAGAACTACTTAATGCGCCAGACCTGAGCGCATATGACCATAGCATGCTGTTGGAACGAGGAAAGGAAGTCCAAGATCAGCAAGGGTGCTAAGGTTCGGATAGAAGGATGATCTGATGGCGATCCAATGTACAGAAAAGGAGGCGACGATAGTTAAGGACAGAGATGGAAGTACGAACCAGAAGCGCGGCGTCCACCAGACAAACCAAATTATGAACAAGTAAAGGCCTCATACAATGCTCGGTCACTCAAGCCCTTCGCAAACCCAGAGAGGGATAAAGAATAGAAAAGAGTCATTTAAGAAGCCGTTCAAATACACAGAAGGTATTTGAAGGTTATTGCACCAGGGGGGTATGTAACAGACGGGGTTAGAATACAAGAGATAAGGCAATAGTGCTAATTGAGAGTGTTGATATAGAGCGATTATATGCGAAAAGATATATATGTAAAGAGTCATTCAAACCCTGTTACAAGGAGTGCGAACGTTAGTGTGTATGCATATGTAAATATAGTTGTATGTGTGAGTGTACAATATGCGTATGTATTATCGGTGATGGTTACAATCAATTATATATAGAGCTGTATAAATTGTAATTGATTATTCATATATATTTTATCCGTTCAAGTTTTTTTTTTAAAGTTTTAATAATATTGTCGGTAACACGTGTTTTTCTTTTTTTAATTAATCTCTTGAACATATGAGGACAGAAATAGAAATGAATCAATTGCTGTAGGCAGTTTAGTCAATAACTGGTGTCGAGAAGTCTGAAAAGTGGTCAAGTGGGTATTTTTGAAGAACAATGGAAGAACTGGTCAGTGGCATACGGATACACAGAGAAAATTTTACAAAGTTAAAAGTGAAAAACAAAAGAACTTTTTGTTGCGCTCGAAAGGAGAGATATAGATAGAAAAAACAGAAGACGCGGCTTGAACTACAGATTGTGTGGACGTGTAATTTTTTTCTTAAGAAGTCATTAATATTTTCCCACCCAAAATGTCGGGGTAATTCTATAGTGCGAGTTTCGTTAATCGGCCCAGTGGACACTTGTCGTGGAACTCACCTGAAGCGGACTTACAAACTGCATTAGTAAAATAAAGAAATTTTGTTTCATCAAGTGTAATGGTGATGAAAGATCTTTGAAAATTGGACCCTGTCATAAAGCGAGTGAATCACCTACTCCACCTCTGGGATAAGCTATTCGATATACCGTATTGGAACTGTTTTCCATCCGTTATATCTACCAGACCAGTATTCTTGGAGTTTATAAATGCGGACTTGTCTTTGATCGCAGGAACTAAGGTAGATTGACGTGGCACAAAATATATGTTCAGGGAATGTGTCTTAATAAAGAAACTAGTGTTACCTCAATATTAATTACTATAATAGGTCTCTTTTAAAATAAAATAAAATAACAACATTAAATAAACAGCTCTGATGTATAATTGCACTATTTTGATGCGTGTATGGAATATATATGTGTGTATCAGAATAAATGGGCTGTGCACTTGAATATTGATATATTTATATGCGTGTATAAATGGAATTTATTGGTAATGGGTATAGCCGTAAATAGAATAAATTTTATGAAAAGATCTGGGTTAGATTAAGGGATTTATAACAAATAAACTATCATACATAATAATAGACATATAAGACTTAGTTAGGTATTGTTTTAGCTTTGTTCTCTAGTTAGACTATCGTCCCCAAACCCTGAGATTGAGCTGTTCCGGTGCGCTACCATAAATAGATATACATACCAGAACCCTTATTTACGTTTTCGATGAGATAATTCTTATCCATGTGTAAGATTGGCCGGTGAGATGGAATCAAACCATGCTCACAAATATCTTCATTCGAAGCTACGGGTTGAAGCCTACAATGGCAGTTTAAAAGATATCGGTGGTGTTATAATATATATATGGTCACAAAAAAGAGCTTGCTGATAACTGAAAGGAGACTCTTTAATTCCTTTTTCAGTTTTTAAAGGAAGTGAGGAGGAAAATTCCTAATGTTTTTTTCCATATATTCTTGCTATATAGTATAGGAACATAAAGAAGTAGGCTGCTCACCAGCATTAGATTGTGGGATGACTTTATTGGCTTTTTATTTCTGAGTTTACGATCAAGAATCATGGTCTTTGTTCTCAGTTGCCTGATATTTCTTAATTAAAATTTTTTTGGAGGCAGAAGTAATGTGTGTGTAAGTAAAAGTTTTTGAGTTAGATACTTAGAATCATGATAGACAAACCTAAAATTATGTTTCTTATTCCTAGGAGGCAGTAAAGTCACCAATAAAGTCATCGGCTAAGATGGCAGTCTAGCCAAGTACAGAGGTTCTAAGAATCTTCTGATTGCAGCCCCAGGTTATCATTCGATGATTACTTTTTATTTAGGTATTTAAACTGCAGATCACTTTCAAGTAAAGGAAGATTGCATGAACTGAAAGAAGACATTTCTAATGTTAAATAAAATATTGTTAGAAGAAAAAAATGAAAACATCACTTGATCATTATTTCTTATACTTGCACAATTTGTTAAAACACTAACAAATTTCTTTATAAAGTATGGCTTACACTGAATGGTACTACGGCATGAAGAGAAGTGCTACGGTTTAAGAAAAGATGATTTAACATATACTTTACTACAAAAGCATAAATATTGGAAGCACAAGTGGAATGGCATTTTTTATAAATAGAAAATGGAGAATGAGTGTCAAGATTAGTTATTCAACTTTATGGAAAATACCAAATGCATATATTTCAAGTTTATGTCTCAATAAATTCTCATTGTGATGATGAAGTAAAGCATTTTTATATGGATTTAGAAAATGCTTTTGATCAGACTAAATATATTCTAAAATTGTCATGAATTGGTAAAGGAATGAAAGTTGAAAGTGATGTGGATAAATTTGATTATGGGGATAATAATGAGAGAGGATACAGAATTATGGAATTTTGCATAAAAAAAAAAGAAATCATGAGTTTTTTTTTTTGAGTAAAATTCTAAACAAAAATGGACATGGAAACATTAAACTGACAGTACAGTAGAATTGTATTATATTTTGGCTAGCAAAAAATACATATTTCTAGATTGTCATGTTCTTAATAGATTCAATACAGGATATAATCATCAATGAGTGAGATGTAAGATAAGAAACTATTAAGAAAATGATATTTACTGTTGATAGTCATAACCTTCAGAAACATTCAAGGGAACTCAAATTAGAACCTGCAAATCATTTAAAAATATTAACAGATTTTAAAGATTGTCTAGATTTGAATGAAGTCAATAGGGAAATAACTGATACATTATTAAGATCTGCCGCAAAGATAGTTGGTATAAAAAAGAAACAGCACTATTGAGAAGATAATGTATAAAGAAAAGAAGAAATATGATCCATTAGAATCTAGAGTTTTTCAAAATGATATGAAAAAGAGTTAATAACAATATAAGAAAATATAATTGTGAATTTTGTAAGAGAATCTATAGAAGAGAAAAAAGGTATCAAAAATATAAAACATCTTGATATTGGTAGGAAACTTCTGCACTAAGAAGAATAGATAGTACTAATAGTAAAGGAGAGCTTATATCACAAAATGTTATGAAGAATTTATAAAGAATTATATAATAATAAAAAACAAGTAAATAAAATTTCCATCACAACTATTACATCTTTTGAATTGCTCAGAAATTTAAATGAAGTGAGATGTGCTATTAAATATATGTAGAAGAAAAAAACTCCAAGAAATGATGGAATTACAATCAATATCTTAAAAGAAGCAGGTGAAAAAATAAAAAAAAATTATCAAATATCTGAATGATAAATATGTACCAGGTGACTGAAAAAATGCAGAAATAATATTGATATTTAAGAAAGTAATAAACAAGGTATTTAATATATGCAGGATTCGGACTCAGACTTTAATATGACCCACAACTCTCAGTGCCATCTTATATTGCTGATATACCTGATCATACACATGTTGAAAAGATAAATAATCAGCAATATACATATTTCATACTAAACCAGCACTCATCAGTTGGTCCAGATTACCATTTCAACACATATATACAATCAGTACTCAGCTTTATATTAAGATAGCCATTCTTCATACTTTAATGGACAGGCTTCAAACTACTCCAACCCATAACTCTTCAGCCTTCCATTTCATTAAAAATCTGAATATGGAATGTTCAAAGCTCACATTAGTGAAGGTTGTTATTCTACCCATATTGATGTTTAGATATTCTGACCCCTCATGTATAGGAGAATAATCCATTTATACATACGTATGTGAGGGATGGGCAGACCTATTACACATTATTTATATAAATTAATACATTGTACAGGCTTAACAGGTGTTAAGTTTGTACAATGTATTAGACAAGGTATTATAAATTATAGACATATCACTCTTTAATCAATTGGAATTGCAACTAGTCTAAACTTTGAATTGCTGGATTTAAATGGTTTTATCACAGTGGATCATGTAGAAGTATTAAAGGAAATTATAGAAAGGAAGATTGTGTAAGAGTTTATCATTATACTTTGGATATTGATTAATGTATTGGATCATTTAGATATAAACCCAGGACATTGTGATATTCAAAGAATAATAAAAGTGCATCAACAATGATTACATTACATAATGGTAATTACTACAGACATTAACATTAAGAGAGGTGTAGGTCAGGGAGATTCTAAATCTTCAAAACTTTTTACAGCAGTTTTACAAGAAGTATTTTGTGAATTAAAATGAAAAACTAAGGATGTAAAAGTAAATGAAGATTATTTAAGTCATTTAAATCATGCAGATGGTGTGATGGTTTTTGCAAATAATCTCGGATCTTCAGGAAATGTTGTGATATGAGATGAAAATTAGAAAGTAGGCCTGAAGATAAATAATAAAAAAAGATTATAGTAATGTTGAATGGTTTTTCTCAGAAGATAAAAATAAAGATTGATAATTATAAATTAGAAGGTAACAATTACAAATACCTTGGTTAGATTATTAGTCTAAGTGGAAACATAATGAATGAAATTAATCATAGAATTAAATTAGGATGGAATGCTTTTAGGAGAAATAACTTAATATTGAAAGGAAATATGTCCATATGAAGAAAGGTTTTTAATAAATGTGCTTTGTCAGTTCTTACTTTTGGATCTGATACTTCGATATTTAAGAGTGAAGCAACACAGAGACATCAGATTATTCAGTGAAGTATGAGGAGATGTATATAGTTGAGAGAATAATCATGTGTTGCTGAACATTGAATGAATTAAGAGATGAGTTGAGCTGGACATATTTCTAGAAGAGATGATTGAAGATGGAGAATTGAAATCTTAAATTGGATTCTAAGGTATTGTAAAAGACCTAGAAGGATATCAAGGAAGTTTGTTGGTGTGATGTGAAAAGAGGCTTAAGATCAGAGAAACTGGATAAATTTGGAGGATCTTCATCATGCATTTGATCAATAATGATTAAAAGTAATGGTGTGTGTGTGTGTGTATGTGATGGATTATAATTTCTTTCACACTTCAAAAATAAAATATTTGTTATATTTATATTTAAATGTAAAGTTCAAATTATTGTTTTGACATAGACAAAGGGTGTCAAAAATGCTAGTTCATCTAATGAAATTGTTATACTTAAAATACATATACTATGAAAGAGGGCTGGTCTGCTGACATCCAATAAGGAAAGCACTATAAATCCATTCTGGTTATATGTAAGATATTCTATATATTAAATATTTTTTTATTAAGTTGCTATACCAATTATATTGGTGTTTAAAAAATATTACTCATATTTTTTTTATTTATTTATCAAAATGAAATATTAAATAATAATGGTAATTCTGATTTTAATATCGTTAATTTATTGCAATATATTCTTCTTAAACATTGGTATAGTAATTTAACCAAAGAACAATTAGTATTATTATTATTTTTTTTAACCGTTTATCTCATTGTTAAATGTAAATATTAAATGTAAACAATAACTTTTAAATCTAATAAATATTTAATACGACTTCGTCATAGTTATATATTGAATGCTTTTAGGCATAACACATATATTGAACTTGTATTTTTAATCTTGACATTTCACAAGTTTGCTCTTTGACTTTTCTGTATCAGTTTACTACAATAACACTTTGTTATTTCATTATGTAAAAAATATTGAAACATGCAATTGCTTAGGGAATCATTTTGATTAATATTTCATGCAGAATTTATTTATACAGGAAAAAGTATACATTCAGCAGAACTATAGATTTGTGAAAATGCTGTAACCTGATAGGATTGATTAGAATCATAGGACAAAACTTTATCATCTACCTTGAAGCAAACAGCAATTCATAAAGAAATAGTTGTGATTAATCATATATATATATATAATTGAAATGGAATTAATTTTCTTGTAACTTCTTGTCAATTATGTATAAACTAATAATCATCAATCAATAAACAGAAAGAATAGAACCTTTTAGCTATAATAGAATTTAAGGATACATTTATTAGCATGCTATAATGCAGAGTATGAATTCTGTGTATTATCCTGATTTAAGTTGGTATAAACTATTTTAGAATCACTAGTATATATTTACAAGGTAAAGATAACATTCATTTTTAGCAATCCCTAAATATAAATTCCATCATTAATAAATGTAAATTGAAAAGATAGTAATTGTACTTGCCCTGAACTAGGTATAAATTACTAATCATTAATCAATAAATGAAAAGAATAGAATGATACCAGCCTATTCTTTTAGCTCAAATGATAATTAAGCACACATTTATTGATGTGTTATGACACAGAAACTATTTTGAAATCACTATTAAACATCCAGAGAGTAACAGTGGTGCTTTATTTTGAATAATTCCTAAATGTCAAATGAAATATCAGTTTAATAAATGATAATTAAGCATACATTTATTGATATGTTATGATATAGAAACTATGTTGAAATAACTATTAAACATCCAAAGGTAACAGTGGTGTTTCATTTTTAATAATTCTTAAATATCAATTGAAATATCAGTTTAATAAATGTAAATATAAATTATCATAGCTTATATGATTAAGCTATGATTATTTATATATTTGCATTGTGACTGTTTGGTGGCATGGCTACAACATCATGTGTGCATATATATTTAAAGCTTGAAAAGAAAAATAGAAATGAACGGTTGAAACATTCATATAATTATTTAAAATTTAGGATTGCAGGTATATGAAATTTATAAACATATGTTTATATGATTTCTTCAATTAAACCTGAAGATATTTTCTCTCATATTCTTAATTTCTGTTGCCCATTCAGTTTAGAACAGTGGATGAGATATAATTAACTAAGGAGTTGAGATTCTTAAATGATTTTCATGTGAGCAAAGTAAAAAAAGAATTCAGTTTGCGTACATGAATGCAATATTTTTGTTGAACCTACTACTTGGGTGATTGAATATCACATGACCTTCTTTATCAACTAACTTACTGTATGATTATCTTACTTTTCTTTGTTTTCTTTTTTTTATTTTTATTTTCCTTATTTTTTTAGATTCATGGCAGTTCTCAAATTTATTCAGTTTAAAATCTAATAATCAATACTACTTGGATATATGAATATTTTTTTTCTGTGAACTGTTTTGATTTATTAAATCGTAGTTTATATTGCTGGCCCACCTGATCACAAATATGTTGAAAAGATACATAACATATGTGTGATCAGGTAGGTCAGCAATATGAGATGGCATGGAGAGTTGAGGGTCGTGTGAAAGTCTGAGTTCGAACCCCACATACATTGCACATGTATATGCAGGTTTAAGTCTGTATAGTTTATTAATTTAAATCGTAGTTTGAGATTTTTTTTTTTTGCAATTTAATTTTTACTTCATGAAAAAAGCCGTCATTTATATAGAGCTCATTATTTCAGTATTAGGTATTCCAACTATTTTTCTATTTTATGGTGTATTTGAATCTGGTGTTTTGCTTTAGCATTTTCTATTTTTTTATTTTATTTTGCTGACCCTTGTCGATGCTCCATTGCACAGGGCTCAAGTGTCTAAAATGTTTACCTTTTTAATATGATTTCTTTTAAATTTTTTTATTGACATTAATATTATTTACATTTTTATTAATATCTCAATTATTATTAATTTTAATTTTTAGATCTAAACTTAATGTGAAACACCTTATAATATGTATTATAACAAATTAAAGTTCACAATTTTAAAAAATATATTTCTAGTAGATAGATGGAAACGTTTTTATGCAGCATACTATTTGAAGCTTAGTATTTTTACTTGTTAAATTTAAAGAACAAATTAGCAACTAATGCTTTGGAATTAATACATTTGTGATTAATAAAAGTTTCATTTTTTTTTTTTTGTTGTTTTCCTACTTTTTAGGCCGTGTCTTTTTCTTTCTGGAATTAAAATGCCTTTACAATGATTGCTAATGATGGCGTTATGTTATAAAACTTCTTATAATGTGATAAATTTTTAATAATAAAAATAATAGTAAAATAGTTTGTCATCAGAGATCATACAGGAAATCATGTGACATTCAAGCACAGGAAATGACATTCTTAAGCCGCGATCTAGAGTTCATTAGTAGTTAAGTCAGACACTCTCCACTGCACTAAATCAAAATGAATATATATTTTTAATCTACTTTGAATAAAGGAGAATATTTTTTTAAAGCAATTATAAAAATATCAAAATTATTGTTCAGTATAATTTTGTTATTGTTATCCAAAAAAAAAAAAAAAATGTAAATTATTACATTTTTTAAAAATGTCTATTTAAAATTTAAATTTGAGAGCTTTTTTTTTTTAAAAAAAATTAAAAACATAATTTTGTTCTTGATTAAGAAAAGGGGATGTAAAACAGGGGGAGAGGCTGGGAGTAATGTAATAAGTATTCATTTATAGTGACTTTTATTTGACAAGTAGAAAATGATTTCTTTCAAACTCCTGAGAAATACATCATTATTATTTTTTTTCTAGAAATACAATAATTTTAAAACTGGGCTGTCAGAAAATATGAAGTTTAATTAAGTCGAGATTTAATATTATTATATATTGAATTGAATTTTAATGATCTTTTAAATGACAGCTTTGCTTTTGTGTGTTTTTAAAATAATGTGACAAGTTTTTTCCCGACCTTATAAATTATTTTACATACCTTTTTTTCCATTTATTCATTTATTTTTATTGGCATTGTGAAAATTTTGAGTTATTTTTTAAAAATTCTAATTCTATATATATAATAAATGAGAAATATACTTCAGTATAATTTTATTAACCGCTGTTAACACTATATACACCGACATTTCATATTATATATGTTTCGCTATAACCTACTTTCATCAGATATGCTAGAATTTAAATACTTGTTACTCCTATTATTATGTAATACAGATATAATTTTATATGATATATTTTATTTTTGCACTGTGAATAAAAATATTAAAATTTTAACTTACTTTATTAAAATACATTTTTCATGTACTGTATTATTATTATTTTTTAATATCGTTAATATTAAATATATAATATCAAAATAAGATTTAAAATGAAACTATATATATCCGCATCATTGTTGTCAACCATTATCAATCCATTGCAGAATGAAGGTATCTCCAAGTTCAGTCCATCTTCTCCGATCTCTAATGTCTCTTCTCCACATCATTCCTGCACACTTTCTTATTTCATCCATCCATCTCACATATGGTATCTTTCTGGTTTTTTTTATAATCTCTTGGAATTCAGTTTAAATTTCAATTATCCACGTATTATCATCACTTTTAGCAACGGGTATTTATATATATTTACTTTATTTAATATATTCATTTTAAACAAAGTTTAAAACTATGATTATGTGTTAATGTACTCACAGATTAAAAATAAATATATCAGATGAATTAAAAGTTATGAACACTATCTGACGTTGTAAACAGATATTTAGACTTCTATTATACTTAACAAGTCTATGCTGTTGCTGAAACATATGGAACTTGAGAGATCAGTTTTAATGATGAGTAAATAATAATCATAAAATAAATGTATAGTGCAGGAGGGTGGTCTGAAACTTTTATATACTGGTGACTAATTATGATATAATGGATTTTAAGATAAGGGTCGTTTTTATAAATTTGGAAAAATTGCTTGATTATATATTTTGTAGCTCTTCATTAATTATTACAATATATTTGATTGCATAACACTAATTACTAATTTGCAATTATATTAGAAAGCTGATTAGATATCCAATATATATATTGTAACGTTTATTTATATACGTTGCAAATATATTGGCATTTGGTAAAAGCTAAAAAATAAAAGTAAATTTAGATTTTTTTTTGACTAATTTTTTTTTTAAAAAAAAAAAGTACAATGAAAGAAAAAAAATATGTGTATATATTTTTTTTGATATGTCTAAAAAAAAAAACACGATCGTGGCTGATGTAGACTGATGTAGACGTAAGTCACAAGTATTTGACCGGGTAGGCCGTTACTGAAGAGGGGAAAAACATAGCCCCGAGTCCTAGTACGCAGTAGATTAACATGAGACCACCTTTATATGCCTATCAGACTATTTCTAGCAGGGATCCCAATAAAGGGGAAGGCGGATCAAGTTGGACCAAGTTGCCGCGAGCCTGTAAGACTCAAAATGATGAGCAACGCTCGTTAGTGCTTATAACTTGGGCTTTTTATCGTTACTATTGCACTTAAGCGGAAACGACACTGATGAATGTAAAATATTTTCCATTCCCGCTGTGTTAGACCTAAAAGTGGGCATTAAAGCCGAACATCGCTTGTTGAATGAGTCTACACAACATATCAGCATGCTACTACAAAAAAAAAACAACAACACACGAATATGAATTTAAAAACTTAAGAATAAAATTAGTGTAAACTCCTATTTTATTCTCATCTCCTAGCGCTGGTGGTATTGTAACGTTTATTTATATACGTTGCAAATATATAGGCATTTGGTAAAAGCTAAAAAATAAAAGTAAATTTAGATTTTTTTTTGACTAATTTTTTTTTAAAAAAAATAACATACAATGAAAGAAAAAAAATATGTGTATATATTTTTTTTGATATGTTTAAAAAAAAAAACACGATCGTGGCTGATGTAGACGTAAGTCACAAGTATTTGACCGGGTAGGCGGTTACTGAAGAGGGGAAAAACATAGCCCCGAGTCCTAGTATGCAGTAGATTAACATAAGACCACCTTTATATGCCCATTAGACTATTTCTAGCAGGGATCCCAATAAAGGGGAAGGCGGATCAAGTTGGACCAAGTTGCCGCGAGCCTGTAAGATTCAAAACGATGAGCAACGCTCGTTAGTGCTTATAACTTGGGCTTCTTATCGTTACTATTACACTTAAGCGGAAACGACACTGATGAATGTATATTTTCCATTCCCGCTGTGTTAGACCTAAAAGTGGGCATTAAAGCCGAACATCGCTTGTTGAATGTGTCTACACGACATATCAGCATGCTACTACAAAAAAAAAACAACAACACACGAATATGAATTTAAAAACTTAAGAATAAAAATTAGTGTAAACCCCTATTTTATTATCATCTCCTAGCGCTGGTGGTATTGTAACATTTATTTATATACGTTGCAAATATATAGGCATTTGGTAAAAGCTAAAAAATAAAAGTAAATTTAGATTTTTTTTTGACTAATTTTTTTTTTAAAAAAATAACTTACAACGAAAGTTAAATTATTCTTTCGTATTTTTTTAATGTAATTAGAAATAAAAGTAGAATTGGAGAGAACAAAAGAATTCCAAAAATAAAAAAAAGATAAGCGAAAGTAAAAATATTTTGGCTAATTAAAGATGGCCGAAAAACTTGATAAGAAAAGAGAACTTTATACCGTAAATTTTATAAAGAATCTACAAGATTATGAACCAAAAAACGTCATGATAATAGCATGCGCAGAAGTCGGAAAACTGGGCCTCTAGTATAAAAGGCAGAGGTCAGTTTGAAGAACGTCTTGTTCGTTTGTTTCTCTAGTTTGTCTTGGATAACAATAATATATCCAAGATCGCTCTATGCTGAAGTAATTTGGCATGTCAGAGTGAACCGGAGCTTCTGAGGACATCGTGCCTGAAGATGTATACCAGAAAAGCTTTCATGACCGACTAGGAGAATGGACCGCAAGATCAACTAATAATCAAAGGCCGTGAGCTCATTTTAACCCTGAAAAACTATACATAGTTATCTACAACCATCGTGAATTCACTAAAACTTACCGGTAAGTTACGCTTCATTATCCTGATTGTGACAAATTTAACCATTTTACAAACTACTCATAAAAATAAGCTTATAACAGGACCCAGATATAGACTTTCATTTAATTAATCAAGAGACTCTTGGGTATCAAAGAACTTTTAATTACTTATATTAATTGCTTTATTTTATTAATATTTCACGTCTGAATTGAGTTCTCTCCAATTTATTTGATAAATAATTTACTTCAAACATTTTTTTTTTATCTATTAGAATAAAAATATTTCTAATACCTATTTTCATTAGTATGTTATTAATAATAGTTATTATTTTTTATTATTAAATTTATTATTAGTTTAATAAGATTTAAAATGTAATTTACCTTTGCCAATATGTTTGAATAAGACCAGGAATAATAATCTTAAAAAAATAATACTCGTTACGGTATGATGCAATACCGATTAAGTTAAAAGTATTTTTCTTTTTTTATTTGTGAGACGTTATTTGACTATTTCAGTGGACTCTTTAGAATAAAAGGTCCTGGCGCCCATATTAAATAAATTAAAAGCTGATTTCGTCAATAGCATAATTCTCAACTATTAATAGGCTGAGTTGATCAGGAAATATAGCTATGTTTTTAGAATAGAAATACAACTTTCTTCTTTTTTGACATAACTTGATCAACTCGCGCACACTTTATATTAGCATGTAGAGGCCTAGCAAAATGGAAAACGTTATAATATATATATATAAATGTTTTACTTAAATGTGTAGACATTATATAACTTGTTTTTCTATTTTTGAGAAAGATAATTTATATATAATATCTGGCTATGCATCGTCAAATTTTAAATTGTCATAGTTATTCTTTACACACTCATGTGAAATATAATTTTATTGTTTTAGTATTGTGTGTGTATATATATCATCATTGTCATCATCATTTTCAATGATTATTAATCCGCAGCAGGATGAATGTCTGTCTAAGTTCAATTCCTCTTTTTCTTTCTCTAGCCTCTCTTCTCCACACCATGCCAGCACATCCTTATTTCACCCATCCATCTCAAATGCGGTCTCTTTGTGAGTCTTTTAAAATTTCTTGGAATCCAGTTTAAGATTTTAACTGTCCATCTACTGTTATCTTTTCTAGCAATATGTTTAGCCCAACTCCAGTTCAATCTCTTAATTATTTCAATGATGTCAATAACATCTGTTTGTTCCCACCCATGTATTTCGTTTTTGCTCTTCTTGTTACTCCTAATGTGTATCTCTCCACACTTCATTGAGTTGTCTGAAATCTCTATATTGCTCTTCTGTTAAATGCCCAAGAAAGGAATTTATCTGAAAAGAGTCTCATTAATTTTTCTTGGAAGCCTTGAAGGAACCAAATAGGGCAAATTAATAAATATCCACTCTATATGTTCTTGTCATTATAGCTGTTATTACTATGTGGTTATTCATATAGTGGACTAACATGAATTGGCTAATCACAAACACACATTAGGTGATGTGGTGGGTTTATTGGTTTTTTACCTCTGAATTTAAAATCAAGAAACACCACAGTCTGCCCTTCTTTTCAGTTGTCTGACAGCCCTTATCTGAAATCAGTTGAGTTGTTTTGATTGCAGAATGAATGAACATGTGCATGTATGAATATATAATGTAATAGGATGCAGCCAGATGAAGGTAGTGGTTTGCATATTTTTAAAAATATGTATATGTATAAAAAGAAAAAAAAAAGTATTCAATAAGAAATACATACATATTGAATCGTATTTCATATTAGCACTTCCTGTAATCAACTGTCTAAAATTTATTTATTTAGTTTTATTATTCTTATCTTCTTTTTTTTCTCTACAGTACAGGCTTTTTCATACCTGCACTTATATATGTAATATATAGGGGGTTTGAACTCAGACTTTCATACTCATACCAGTAACAGATGTGTGATCAAGTGTATCAGTGGTATGAGATAGCATGGATGGTTGAGTGTTGTATGAAAGTCTGAGTTCAAACCCCCTATTTAGTTTTAATAGATTCCTAAAAAGAAGTCATTACAAGAAATGTTTAATGTTTTTGCACCCACCCCCTTCTAAAAAAAGTAGCAGCAAATCAAATTTTGATCCTGGCATATCTAATTAGTCAAAAAAAAAAACGATTAATAGATTTTTATGATTATTCTAAAAAAATGAGATAGACAATTAATCTTTTGTCTAAGAAAATGTAAAATTCTGAAATATTTTAACTTTAAAGCATTTTTTAAATCTGCCAAATTGTATTCTTTTGTTAATGGCCCTGTTTGATAATTAGCATGCTATGCTAAATAATAGGATCCTAAGCTACCCAATTCTCTTTTAGAAAGAAAATCGATTATCATTGGTTAGAAAGAATTGCTTTAAAAAATTATCCAAAATTTTTATAAGAACAAAAATAGAATATATGTAAATGTGTAGTAATCTTATAAATAGAGTTGTTAACAAAATGCATATAATCTTTTGCTAGATTCATCTAAAAAAGGTATAAAAAAGCATGCTGATACTTCATATTGAGAAAAACCCATGAAAATCTATTGCATACCAGTTTTCTATAAGCAAGAAAAGAATGACATATACCATTAATGCTTACTAGAAATAACTGAATAGAAAAATATGCTTCAGTCTGAGTATAAGAATGAAGTTATGGAAATGATTTTATTGGAATAAATATTTCAATGCTGCGGACCAATATATATTTTAAGAAAACATTGATTGTTTAAGAATGCTTGCTACAACTTAAGGAAAATTTGAATTTTTTTAATTTTTTTATTTATATAAAACAATGCTGTAATATGAATTATGATTATAATTGTAAAATGATGGTGATGATGATAATGACATATACAGGAAATATATATATTACTGATTCTTTATATATATATATGCTTGTAATGTTTATATATATATATATATATATGCAATAATGAAATATTAGAATCTATGTATGTATATAATATTTGAATAACTAATTAAAACATCTATTTAAACCAATCACTTATATCTTTATATAAATTTAATTATTTGCATATTAAAAGGTATGCTTGCTTGCTGTTTTATGTTAATATGTATTTGTACTATAAGAATGCTTTTCATAGTTCAAATTACAAAATAGTCTTTAGTTTTATACTCAAACTGTAACTTATCCAGATTAATAGCTTATTTATAATGCTTCCCAAATGAGTGAATCAATGTTAGATCATTAACTGAGAAAGGTTTAGGATCATTATTATTTATATCATTTTCTATTAATAACCTCCTTGAAAAGTTAACTGGCACTACTTGGGGTTATAGTGCTAATACTTTAAGAACAGCTCTGTAAACAAAGCATTAGCATTTTGTATTGATGAACACTGTACCCCTATATCTTACTGTTTCTTTATACATTCCTCCATCAGATATCAGAAGAGAAGATTGCTTTAACTTGCCAATAAGTCAAGACATAGCTTCTCCTTCTAAGACTTATATGAAATCATGATTCTCTTTATGGATGTAACCAAAAAATCCATAATTGAAGAATTAGGGCATAAAAATGGGATTCTGAAAATGTTCCTAATGAATTTATTTTTCCAGATCCAACAGTAAAGGTAGCGAATTTGATCTTCTTAGATTCAATTGGAATCTCATCGACAGCTATAGCGCCGCAACCCATGGTTGTTAGGCTCATTTGCTTCATAAATGGAATTTATCAATCAATGATCTATAATAAGTGGATAAACACAGACTATGAATCACATGATTAATCATTACCGGATCTATGGCTTTAGTTGTAAAATTAAAGTTGGTGAAGTCATTGGTGATTATATCTCCTGGTTGGAATCTGTAGGTTTCTTTTTGATATTTTGTTAATAGTTAATCTATCAAAAAAATTCGTGTTCTGCATAGTAAAATGATATCACCGTTATTGTATAATATATATGTCATATTATTATTACTATTTGCAGGATATTCCGTGTAGTGAATATCCCGTAAATAGTGTAACATTCAGAATCGTATGATTAGCCAACAAGTTTCAGAGACCTAGCAAAAGTACTTCAAACCCAGTATGTTCGGGGTATGGTAGTCGCGGAACAGTACTAAGCTTTAACCTATTTGCCAGTGCTCCAAAATCTCCACTATCCAACCAACGCTCCTGATGCTACTAATGGTTATCATTTTTTCTTCGGTCCCGGTGGTCAGGGTAGAAACAAGGACTCTCAATTCAAACCTAGCCTATCATGCACTATACTTTATTAATTTAATCTCAGATATTCACTAAATACTATGATATAGCTTAAACTATTATTATTAATATTTCATAGGTTTTGAATACATACATATGATTTAATCAAGTGTGGATATAGATGAGTGGATATGATGAACCAGGGAATGACATGACAACGGTATAGATATATACAATTTATTAATACAATTAGAAAATATAATTAATAACAATCATGTTTGGATCTAATCATGATCCATGTATGGGATTACATTTTTTTTTAAACCAAAAAAATAAAAATTACAATGTTGATGATCAATAGTGATAATAGTACATAATTTCAATATCACCAGAATAAATATATGATTTTACAAAGAGGTCACTTGTCAATAATGACAATTAAGGTTGTGAAATATATAAAATAATAATTACAATAATGAACCTCAGTATTAGATGTGTGTGTGTACATTACAATGAAATTATACTGGATTCCATAACAATAACAATTGTGATTCGATACAAAAAAAAAATTAACTAAAAAAATGATAGTTACACGCACAGTAAATAATCAGTATTATACTGTGTGCCAGCATAAAACGAAATTTTATATTGAGAGTGATAATATTTTATCAAGAAATATGCCACTATAAAATTAATATGCCAATTTTTGGAGAGCAAACACAATGACTTGCTTATATTAAGCTAGAGGCCAAATGAATATATATAATAAATTTATGCGTGTGTTTACATACATAGGGGAAGTAGAGTATATATGTATTTGTCATTATAATATTTTATTGTTAGTCTTCTCAGCAGGAGTTATGGACAAAAGCATAATTTGATTACCCTTTATTATTAATAATTATATGAAAAATATGGCTTATCTATTTCCCACAGAATTAACAACAGGTATGCATAAGAAATCTAATTACAGCGTTCAGTAGCGTCAGGGTTTGAATCTTGTGCTGGCTATATTATTAGCATTGGCAAACGTGGGCCAATCTTTTTTGTCGAGCAGTAATGTATATTCCTATAGTAACACATCCGCATTCAGCTTGGCTTGTGTAGGAAATAATAGAGCTTGGGTTTTGAATCACTATCTTTGTAGAGTATACCCATTCATCGGCTCAAAGAAACGCATGTCTATCTCGTATCGCCAAGATCGGTAAAATATCCGCGTGGCAGACTGCATAGCATTACTCAACATATTTTTATTATTAAAAGCCATATAGTCACAGATCAATGTATTAAGCTACTGATATATTTGCCCATTAAAAGCATTAATTTATATCTGCATAGATGTTTTTCCTAAACCTGTCTTTAATAAGTAATAAAGGAGAAATCCGACAACCATATCTTATAGGCTATAAAATGCCCAAGTATTTCAAATATGAATCTAAACTATAAAATGCTAAGGAGGCAAGAAAAATACTACTGCTGAGATATTTCTTTCCCCAAATGCATGCCTCACTAAATATACATATAGAGTGAGATGAACTCATATCTTTGCAATAAGTAATATTGCCTATTTTAAATTTTAAAAGAAGAACTAGCATTATTATCATTATTATTTTTACATTTAGATAAACGCATACACAATATATATATACCATTCTACCTTCTTTAATTGTCACAAAGAATCTTAATTTAAATCAAATCAAATAATTTGAACACATTTATATTTTTAATTTCTTTACCAAGATACTGTGATTATGCATATACGGGAAGAGGGCGGATTTTTTTTTTTATATATTTGATTTCTTTTCTATCTCTTTTTTTTATTATTATTATATAAATGACATTTTTCACTAAGTCAGAATTAGACGGATTTAAGAAATTTAACTTTGACTGATTCTTATTTTATCATTCAAAATGAATCGTTACCCCTTTCCCACTTTAGATTCGGGATAAAACAAACAAATTTTTATATAAATTAGTTTCATAGTGTAATATCATTTATATCCATATTTAACTAAATTGGAACAAAGAAATTAATCAATCAAATATATATTATACTTAAAAGAACATACCGGCATATCTCAAAATAAAACATAGAAAAGCTGCAATTTTAAACTCTCTAATAATCTTTTTGTTCTACTTAGAATTATACATTACACTTTTTTCTGGTGTTTGAACCATTAATAAGTAATGGTTAAAATTTAAATTGACTTGTTAAAACAATAATAAAAATAAACTAAACACTCATATATGTATAACCGTCCTATTGAAACACATTTTCTTAAGATAGTTTTTTTCAAATTTTATGAATCTAATGAAATTAAATGTACGCATTTTTTTTTTATAGAAGGTATTTTTAAGATATAAATAATTTTTTCTTTTTTAAAGATAGAAAGTTTATACTTGCGATCAATTAGGGTGTCACTTTGCTTGATACAGATTTTTTTACCGATTCATTCATTGACAGGGTCGGCCTTGGGCTTCACTGGACTCAGAATAGACTGGCTTCAGGTTGCTTCTCTATTTTTCTTCGATGGATCATTGTGTCACTTTGATTGAGGCAGATATTTTTTTTCAGGTTCATTCATTATTAGGATCGATCTTTGGCTCTGTCGAACTCAGGATAGGCTGGCTTCAGGTTGCTTCTCTTTTTCTTTCATAGCAGCAACATGGGATTTGTCTCTCCTTCTCTTCTGTAGATGCATTTTTCTGGAGACTTTCCAGAGAAAGGAAAAGTAGTTTGTACTACTCAAAAGTCATATCGTGGATCTTTTCTCTAACTGCTTGACTTTTAATTAATTAACTGCTTGACTTTGAATTAATTAACTGCTTCTAACTGCTTGACTTTGCATTAATTCTCCAACTGCTTAACTTTGAAGTTAATAATTTGAATCAATTACTCTCCCTGCTTGACTTTGAAGAATTTGAATTGAATTCCCTGGTTCTTTTTCTTTGCTCTATTTATAATAACTTTTTTTTAAGCAAGGCTTTGTTTTCTATATATATATATTTAACACCTATACTATATTTTCCTTGGTTAGAAACGAAAATAGACCGCATGATTGATTTTTCCTTTTTTTTTAATTACATCAGTTTAAAGATTTTTAGGATTTACATCAGTTCGAAGATAAGAAAAACAATTCAACACTCCCATGCAACTAGCTGAGTTGATCTTTTACCAAAAATAGGTGACACAATCGAGATAAGATTACACAAAATTACTTGCCTTTTAATTGCCTCAAGGATGAGAAAAATGAATTCACACTTACATGCAACTATATTTTTCAGAATGTTTATGAAAAAAAAGCAGAGTCATCAAAATGTTATTCGCAAGGAACGAACTGCCTTTAGGATAAAGATATACGACAATGGAAATATATTTTTCTTTCCAAAAATATATACATAAAAAAATGCACTTCAATAGAACAATTTACACATACATAAGTCCACTCATTCGTAAAGTCATACACCTGCACCTGCATATATCCCCTTTAGCAAACAAGCAAAAATAAAAAAAATGAAAAATTAAATATTTGAGTTTTAAAATATATATATGTATACTAATTTTAACAACTAACATGAAGCTCTGTGTGTTCATACACACTGAACGCTTCAATAGTAATAATAATATGTCATCTTTTATCCGTGAAAATATTAGAATTAATATATATATATTATTAATGGCAACTGAGAACTAAGATATGCTTAAACTCTCCTATCACTAAATGTATTTAGTTTTTTTTATTTGAGAAAAATGTGCATTAATAATTTATAATTAAATGTTGGGGATCTTAAATATTATCTTACAAGAATCTTCATTATATTCTCAAAGTTAACCAATGAAGAGATATAGTTACCTCTTCATTAATTGCATTTGTCACAACCACATTCTATTAATAACTATATTTTTTATTATTCATTAGCTCTAGGAGACTTATAAATTTAGTTTGCTATTGGAAATAATTTGGTTGTTTACTTGATGATAAACTTAGAATGGTATCCTGCATAAGATCAGTTACTTTGACACTTAGGCCAAGGTAACAATTATAAGGAAGTTTTCTCATTACTGTGCTACTAATAGTATATGGGTGAATTGGTGGCCTGAATATCTGGATTCATCTCTTTGCTGAATCATGATTTAATTCTAAGTGATAAAGATTGTGTCATCTGGATTGTAAATGATCTAATCATCCAATATACATTTCATTACTATATAATTTATTCTTATGAAATTTTTTTTTTTTAAAGACACTGCCTTATCAAAGAACTATTAGCGTAAGTATGAACTTTTGTATATTTTGATAATTGGAGAAAAATTATAAATGTTAATAAATTATAAGTTCTGAGGAATGTGTACTGTGACCATGAGAAACATCCATTATTGTTATATTATTTTCATAGAATTGCTATCATGTACTTGGATGGTAAAGTTTTGAAATAGGTTCAAAATGCAGGGAGATATATAATAACCGAAATAGATTTTAACTATATTGATGGAGATTCTTCTAGCAAAAATTATATATATCATTTTTATCAATTACAAACTCATTAAAAATGATCTTTTCAAGCTTAATTCAGTTTCTGTCATCTATGTTTTTCTATATAATTTCATCATACTTTTTTACCCATTTATTTTGCATGTCTTTTTCAAGATCTTTCACAATCTATTTACATACTACTTAGAATTGCAATTTCAATATATTAGCCATTTTGTAAGTAAGATAAACAGCAGAACTTCTTTGTATAAGTTTTTTTAAAATAAAAAACGAAGAAATCACTGAGAATTTAAAGTGCAGACGTTTTAAAATTGAGTTTTAATATTGTTATAATTTTTTTTATATACATTTCAATTCGGTATATGTTTTGTATTAACATGAATTTCTTGATAAGTTATTTCAAATTTATTAAAATATTTATCAACAATTTATTAAAAAAAATCAGCCTTATATATTTTTATGCAAATGGATATATATGCACATAAATAAATGTATTTACTATTCTGAATTACAATATATCAATGTTGTTATTAAATAAATGCTCAAAACCAAGTTATTATATAATCTATTATTTATTATGTTAGTGAAAAAAATATCCATCCTCCCTTTCTTAATAGATGTTTGAAATATAAGTGCAATAAAATGTTTCGATTTTTTTTATTTTAAACTATTAATAATAATAATCATTAAGTATTATTATATTGTATTTTAAATGAACTTTCACAAGGAATAATTTAAATGTTAAAAATTAGTTTGTTTTATAACTTACATATTTAAATTCTTTATTTTTATCTTATGATAATGAAAATATACGGGATTTGAACACAGACTTTCAAGCACTCTTCAATTATGATAAGATTATATTTTCTCAGCTTTATTGTTTTTTATGGTATGTTAGCGTTATAGAGCATATGGTATTTGTCTTTATTAATATATAATTAATATTATTGCTAAAACAAATGCTTAAAAAGTCTATGTTATGCATGGGAGAGACAGAATCAAATTATAACAATGTTTATGATTTTTAAATGCTTTTTTTATTTTTATTCCGTTTGTTTTTAATGTTTTTTTTTGTTTGTTTGTTGAAATTCTATAAGATTTATTTTCCAAATAATATATCTAGCTATCTAAATAGCATTTGTTTTATCTAATTCACATCACACCTTTCATTTATGCTTGTTGACTTTTTTAAAAAACCCTCCATATAGATATGGAGAACAAAAGTAGCTGAATTGAATAAATTAAAAGTAGTGCAGGAGAAATTTTTAGAGAAGAGAACATCATTTCTTGGCTTTCAGTCGGTACATTTTGAAATAAAAAAAAAAGAAAGAAGAAAATTAAGGTTTAAGTGATGACACATCATCATCATCATCATTATTATTATTGTTTATTATTGTTGTTATTCTTTATTGTTATTTACTTAGATGGTAAAATTTCTGGTCAAAGACACTGTTTATTATATATTATAAGTTTGTAATGACTTTTGCTTTTGATTGGTAACAGTCACATTTATAATTTAATATCTTATTAAAAGCTAGGTCACCCAGAAGCTAGTGCATTACATATTTACATAAATTATATATATTTTACATCTGCCATTATTTTGGTTCATCAGTATCAGGTGTTAGAGACTGTTGATAATGGAAGACAAACTGCAGATCACCTGTCATTAGCTGCCTTACTTATTGCAGGAATATGAAGTTTAGCAGAAAGAGGACTAAGCAGATGATTAAATCAATATTTTTATGAGATTAAGCACGTGACATATTATATAAGATTTAATTGTAGATTCTTCATTTTATCACATTTCTGTTACCAATCTTTCTACCCACTCAATATGGAAGAACTTGCACATTTTGTTCACATTTTTTGGTCTGTGAAAACGTTCACAGATATAAATAAATAGGATTATTTATTGAACTTTATGTTACAGATATGGACTAGGATGGCTGATGAGAAATATTTTGAAACCAGTGTCATAACTGCGTTTCATTTGTGTGTGTGTATATATATATGTTTCTTACGATATTGTTATCAAATGCTGTCAATTGATTTTCATTATTAGTAATAGTTTGCTATTGCTCACCATTCTATTAAGGCAATTTAATTTAACATCTCAAACTTGAAACTATATTATAAATAATGAAGACCTTTACATATTGTCAACTTTACAAAAAACTTTACAGTGGCCATATCATCACTCTGTAGCAAACTACGATGGGGTTGGAAAACTGTAGCCATTTCAATCAAACAACTCAGTCAACCAGCGAAATGGAATTGTTTGGATTATACACAATACATGTGTTCCACATCCAAAAAACAGTAAACCTACTGGCAAAGATCACTGTATGGTTTCAGTGGCCACAAAGCTTCCTCAAAATAATCCCCGCAGATCGTCCCTCCCACATGAATATTTAATATCATTAGCACACTCAGCACAAATCAGTGTCAGAACTAAAACACTCACATTTGATAGCAAATATGTACTGGCAGATATACAAGTTGATCAAACCAGCCACAACAACCAGACCTTTAGCCCATTGCTGGGAATAAACAATAAGCAACTCCTTAAAAACTACAGAAAATAGTTGATGGACTCAAAGTTCTTCAACTTCTTGATAAGCTAAATCTATTTGCACTACCAACATTTATTTCTTATAATACTGTCATCTTTATAGATCAATAGATCCATTCTGCAACTTATGCCATGTTGCTAAAGAAACACAACAATACATTTTACAATTATACAGTGCTAAATACTGCATGAAACAATATGCAACAAGACAAACTGTATAACAGCTTATAGATTTTACACACAAGCAGCAGACCATATCCAGCAACATTTTATAATAAGCTATAACAAATAAGTAACAGAAATGCAAAGATTATACATCCAGATATCTATGCAGCCATCTGGTCACTATTAAAATTACAAGATAATTTATAATGGCATGTAAAACCAGTCATTATATAAGCCCAGCCTATTCAAACAAAACCGGCAATGAACAAGAAACTAAAAGGACAATATAAAATATGGATTCTCACATAGCTGAACAAATGAATAAAATTTTTGAGCAATGAACAAAGACAATAACAGAATATTAATGAGAGATGGAAGGAGGGACATTAACTAACAACAGGATTAAACAATGATAGCAATAACAAAAATATCCTAATATGAAAAAATCTACCATGGAAACTCAGAGTTTCTAAAGTATTGCAATTGAATAGGTTAACTGATATAGGCCCCTATTCAACACATCCATCCCTATGTAATTAGCAATGAAAATCTCAATCAAACCATATCTGTAAAAATCATCATGCCACTGTAGCTAAGGTATAAGTATGTAAATATCATGTAATCTTTGATAACAATAAAGTATATTGTTGATACATTCTTAAGGTGCATATATGTGTAGCAGTAATTCATAGTAAAATGCAAAATTACTGAGATGCCTGCTCAATGTTCTTAATTTTTGAAGGCTTACAAATTATTGTTTTTTTTTTTACACTCAATTTTAATTATTTAATATTTACAGGAAGAAAAAAAATTGTTTTAAATTTAATTCAGAGTTATACAAATTAACAATTTGTAATTGTCAAAAAATTTGAATAGATAAAAAGTTTTCTGGTAACTAACACCAAATTGTATTCTTGTTCTTCAGAGTCCTTATGGAGTATTTTTATTTAATGTAGTCTTAGAAAAAGATAACTTTCTTTTACTCAGTGTTATTTAATTTAATTTTATAATTATCATAACTTAGACCATCTATGTAATAACAATTTTGTGAACTTGAATAGTCACCTGACATTCATAGTAGGTTTTATGTAGTCACCTGACATTCATAGTAGGTTTTATGATTTTTCATAAGTTTATTTCTTGTATTTTTTTATTTTTTTTCTATGATTCCCTATGAAGTGTTTTTAATTGTTGTAGGCTTAGAAATAGATAAAGTTTAACTTAAAATTACAGTAGCTCATATCATCTTTATAAAAGCATTTTTGTGAACTTAAATTAAGTACGTACTTAGCATCTGGTAATCAATATCAGCATCTTTCATTAGTAGTCATAATTAAAGCTTTGAATTAATGTGTGATAAAAACATCTATTTTAAATTATCTTCATAAACTATATTTTGAAAATTAGGAAGTAAAACTGAAAAAAGTTAGTTTATTACTACTTGATTTTTTTCACCTTTGAACATCTTCATATTTATTACAGAGTGTATACTTAGAGCTGACATTTCATAGGTTGAAGTTGATCAAAATCTTTGAAAACAGAATATTGACATTTTTCAAGAGCTTTGACAAAGATACTCTTTATCAAAAGTTAAGCAATTTTAAAAATTAATGTTGCAATAATTATTAATTGTTCTCAAACTCATTATGTAATTTAATACCTGTATCTTTAAACATTCTTAGCATTATTTCCATGGAAATTTAGTACATGCTATTTGGTACTTATAATTTTCTTTTTTTTCTGTGATAACTAATAATGCAATGACCATTCTGTGGGTGCATATATATATATTATTTTATTTACTTTAATTTTTTTTTTTTTATTTGTAAAATGTCGGAAAAGCCCTAGCCTCTGCGTACTTAGGGATAGGCTATTTTATCTTTAATTGTATATAAATTTCTTACATTTTTTTTTAAATTCGTATATGCATATGTGTATAACATACAAAATGAGATGAAATTATTAAGAACATTATTCTCTTATGTGTATAATTAATGTTCATTCTATCTACATTTTTAATTAGTCTCATTATTTATTTAAAAAAAATAGTGACAGTAATCAATGAAGATTTAAATTAATTACAAAGGCAAAAAAAACATATTATGTTATCATTTTATTGCATAAAGAGATATAAAAAGAGTTAATTTATAAGAATTTATGCGATTTTTAAAAGTTTTTCTTCTCATTTCAATAGCAAATCATTATAAAAAAGAAAACAAATTTAAAATAAACATAAATTTTTTTTTCTCGTAAAATAATGTAATTCAAAAGCTTGGCAAAATTAAAATAATTAAATACACATTTTCCAAAGTATTAATATGCTTCATTTTTTAGATTGACAACGTTGATTTTTTTTACATATCGGCCATTTATGTTCCACTCTGTTGCTCTCCAACAATTAGGGCTAATAATTAAAAAGTTCTCTAAAAGTGGTTATTTTAAGTGTGAGTAAAATCATCTATATGTAAATACAAATATGTAGAACGAAAATTATACAAGCAGTTGCTTAAGAGGTCATGTGACATTTAATAATCCAAATAACATGCTGTGCGTAGCAATTTATACAGTTAACTCAGCTGAGTTTTTTTTATATACTATATTGGGAATTAATTCAGAAACCATAATGAAGTTTTATCAAGTACGTGTGTATGGGTATATTAAGTAATATAACAAATAAATTATGTTTAGAAATTATTTTATTCATTCATACTTAGTATATTGACCTTCCACGCATATGATATGAGATAGATATCCAGAATTGAACTTGCAAACTTTTTTAAATAAGCTATTCATTTAGTATTGTTCAGTAAATGGATATCTTATTATTCTTAACTGGAAAGTCAACATTTCAGAGAATTTAGATTGCTCAAATAAGTATCAACTGGGCAAAACACAATTGTATGATGTTTCTATCTCTCTAAGTGATGAGGAAGAGATAGTCATATACCTATAGTTGCTGAGATATGTATATATTCTGAAAGATGAATAATATTGAATTATAGTCTTGGATTAATCATATTTGAACTAATAATTTAATATCTTTTAACTCAAAGAATATTAGATTCTTTATAAATTTAATTACATAATTATTCCAAAGAAAAAATATGACTTGTAAATCACAATACAGTATTAGCTATATTGAATGAAGTTATTAATTGTCAAATGTCAAGGGACTTGTTTGTAAAGATTTTAAAGAATATTTATGTAAATTATTAAATATCAATATTGGGAAAGTAAAGTGACTGCAAGAGTTTGCTGTTAATTGAAAGAAGACCCTTTGATTCATCTTTGAGGTGTTAAAGGAACCAACCAGACAAATTCTTTATGTCCACTCTATAAATTCTGTTATTGCAGATCAACATGCATCATCCAACATAATGAGTTTATTGGTAATTAAATTGAGAGAGTGCAAATTTCTCAAGCGCTTGTGACTATTAGTAACCAATCAGATCTTAAGCACTGGGACAGGGAATTTAATAAGAAAAGAGTGGATTCCACTCTCTTCTTTACTTGTCTTTCTATATATCCAAGCCAGTCCAAAGTACTTATATCTGAGAGCGTGAATCTTAAATATCATCACACTTAATTGACTGAGTTCAAATTATAAACATACAGCGTGAAATCTTTCGATTTACTATGCAGTAGTTTTTCGATGTTATAACTTTGCAGCAATATATGTAAATAATATTTTTTTTTTGTTTTTACCTCTGAGTTTAGTATTAAGAAACACCATGATCTTTCTTTTCATTTGCCTGATATTGTTTGAATTATCTCTAAGGATGAATGTGTGTGTAGTTGAACTTTTTTTTTTTTAATATTTGCAATCATGATAGATAAAATTAAATTATGGCTCTTATTTCCAGGAAGATATAAAATTAATAGTCAAGGCAGCAGTTAGTAGATGAAAGTAAAGAGTGCTAATAATCTCCTAATTATGGATCCAGGGCATCATTACATGACCTTTTATTTAAGCACTTATATCTGCAGATCCCTTTATAAAGAGATAAAAATCCAAAATTAGTACATGCTATTTTTCCAATTCAAACATGAGATGAATCAAAGAAATCACAAATGTGTGTTTAATAGCCATTTAACCTTTATTGATTATGATAATGGTTTTGTTATTCTTCATTTAATTCTTCTTATATATGTATGTGGCATGGTGATTTTATACAGGGTATATATATATATATATATACCCTGTATATAATCATGCATATATGTTTTTGCATATATATATATATATATATATGCAAAAACATAAACTGATGATTAGAAGAGAGAAACAGATGTGTCTAAGGTAACAGACCATATATGTATGAATGAACATATGTTCAAATAAAAAAGTACAAAAATATTGGATAGAGAAGAAAAGGTAAGATGCAGAGAAGAAATTTTAAAGAGGCTGCTCACACAAAAATGGCAAACAATCCCATAAATCAACCTAGTGTGATGGAAACCACTAATCAACTTTGCTCCTAGGAAAAAGTGGTAAAATACCTCATAGATAAGTATATGAAATTTCTACTGACTGTTGTCTTTGGCAAGATGGCTCTGTTGGTTAGAGAATTACCTTAAAAATCAACACGCAAAAACCTAAGGGTCCACTTTCGAATTCTGTATTAGTACTATCACTGGTCAGACCAGCAACACCCAAAGAAGAGGTGTAAATAATATTTCTCAAAACATTATGCATATACTAACCTGGGTGCTATTATTAACAGTTGAATGTATTTGGAATATTTAAATAAAGTTAAATTTTTCTAAATGCTTTTAATACTCAAATTAGATGATGGAAATATTTCAGTATATAAATACAATATATATGTGTGTGCTAAAGGTACTTTGGATGGTGTAATGATAGAATAGCAAAGTTAAACAAAATATTTTTAAAATGTTTTCTAAGTAGAGAAGATCAGGGGAATTGAATAGAAATATTGTGCTTAATCTAAGTTTACATAATTTCTAGACACATAAAATATGATTTTTTAAAAAAATATTTTAGCTGTCTGACTGCAAACAGATGGAGTTATTAGACAGTAGTAAATAGTTCATCATTTTTGTTGATATGCCATTATTTATCAGCCAATTTGTATTGAGCTGTATCATAAAACTTAGGAATGATTCTTTGCATCTTTAAAATACATGTGCACATATATTAACAATGGTTTTCAATTCTAAAAAATAGTTCTCTGCATGGTATATTTTCAGTATTGAGAATAAACTCATATGTAGTCATAAAATATTTATTAACAGCAGTTTTTTTTTGTTAAAAGATGATGATTGAATAATTTAATGCATTGAATAAATATGTTTGTGACTTACCCTGCACAGTTATTTTACTATTAAAATCAGGAATTCAAAACTGAAGCATCATTGAAGCGTTTCATTCATAGATGAAAAGAAAAATGTTTACATTGATAGGTTAAGTCAAACTATTGTGATCACTTTGTTATTTGATGCTTGAATGATATAGTCTTTGAAGCTACAATCTATGTAAATATATGAATACTGTAAAATTTTAATGGTTTCTTTGTATTTAATATTTATTATTGATACTTTACAGTTTTGCAAGATTATTGATGCTAATTGTGGGTGTGACTTTAGATGTTCGAAAAATCCATGTTATTAAAAATTTCAGCTCTGTTCATAATTAAGCTAATATTTTAAAACAAAATGAATAGGTGTGTGATTGTATTATTATTGCTCAAGTTAATATGTGGTGTTCAATCAATCGTATCACAGGTTAATCACTAATTTTATGCACTTGGTTAAAAATATATATATTTTTTTTACTTTTGTTAGCTTAAAATCGATTCAAAAAACTCAATCCAATATTGAGCTAAATTCATAATCCATTAAGTAGTTGTTAACGTCATGAATTTTTAAATTAGTGAAATTACTCAAGTTTCAACAAAGTGCTAAAAGTAGCTGGAAACCAATCCCTACCTTTAAGAGAGTTCTGTAATGGGAAAATATTGAATAGTCAACATGGGTATGAAAATTCATCTGTTTAATGCTCCTAGATCATTTAAGGAACAAAACGTCATGAATTTTTAAATTAGTGAAATTACTCAAGTTTCAACAAAGTGCTAAAAGTAGCTGGCAACCAATCCCTACCTTTAAGAGAGTTCTGTAATGGGAAAATATTGAATAGTCAACATGGGTATGAAAATTCATCTGTTTAATGCTCCTAGATCACTTAAGGAACAATAATTTTTTACAAAATTAATGTTTGTGATGAGAGAAGTCAGTCTGAAAGTTTGCAATGATGGTATTTTAGGCTAATTGTATGATGAACTATCTCCATCATCAAAGCCCTATTTGGTTAGAGCACTATCTTAAATTGAATATTCATGAGTTTGAAGCTTCAGGTTTGAAACCCATGTTAGTACTGTCAGCAGTCAGGACAAGCATACCCAAAGGAGAGAGGAGAATAATATCACTCAAAATGTTCTGTTACTTATTAACCTGTGTCTACTACTAACCGTTAAATGTATTTGAAAAGTTTAAAGTTTGAATTTTTCTAAAGACATTTAACATTTTAATATTAGACAATGGAACCAGTCCAACATATAATTACTAGGATAGTCTTAGTTGTTATGTTAGTGGTTAATTGTGATGTATTGGATTTTGAGGTGAGAAATATAGTGATAAAAAATTTGGAAAAAATGTGAATGTGAATTTATTTCTTTAGACTGTAGGTGCAGCTTGTCTATATATGTGAGCAGTTTTGTAAGCAAATTGTTATAGTGTCTGTTATAGTTTTTTTTATTCTTTTTGTCTTGAAATAAGAACCCCAGACACAAGTACTAAGGTTATAGCCTTATATAAGTATTACATGCTGACAATGCAACTATTAAAAGGAAATATGCTTATGTGAAAGTTCTTACTTATGAATCTGAAACTTGGACACTTAATAGAAGAGCAATACAGAGATGCATGTTAGGATTAACAAAAAATCGAAAAAGCAGTACATGGGTAAGAAAACGAACAGGGGTTACTGACATCGTTGAAATAATTAAAAGACTGAAGTGGAGTTGGACTGAACATATTGCTAAAAGAGATGGTGATAGATGGACAATCGAAATTTTAAACTGGATTCCAAGAGGTTGTAAAAGACCAAGAAAGAGATCACATGTGAAATGGATAGATGAAATAAGAAAGTGTTCAGATGTGATGCGGAAAAGAGAAGTTAGAGATCGAAAAAGATGGTTTGAACTTGGAGAGATCTTTATCGTACAGTGGATTGATAATGGTTGATGTTAATGATGATACAATTTTTATTTATTTAAGAAAAAAAAAATGTGTGAGAGAGATTGTCCAGATATGTTTTGACAAAAATTATTGAAAGTGAAAGTATTACTAGTCAGAGACCAATATGAGATTACACATACATACACTTATATATAATTAATACCAGAGGCGCATTGCTAGTAAAAAGACAAGATAAATAAATGTACTAGTTGCTTATGATTTTAATGTTATTTATTTTAACTTATTAATGTTTATTGAACTTTAGTTTTTTTAAATTTTGATTTTGTAAAATAATCTAACACCCAGATCTAATTATTTTCAATTTTAAAACTTTTCAACGCTGCTCATGGCTGCTACGATTTAGGATCAATTACGCCTCTAATATTTTTATCCTTAATGAATTGCTATATATATACTTCCCTTTACATCTTTATTTAAATACAAGTGTAAATATTTTAATTTCTTTTCTTTTTTTATAGTAAATATAATACTATACCTATTATTATTTAACTTTTTAAATGCATTCATGGTGCTCCTACTATTCTCCATTATAATTATGTCGTCTACATATCTATAATACTGCGCAATTTCTTTATTTTTAATATATTTATCAATTATATTTTTCTTGATTGCAATTGATGACCTAATGTCACTTATTGATCACCCCATAACCTACCTTTTTTCAATTTTCCAAAAGTCCATCTTGTATTTAAAATATAATATTTCCTTTAAGTACCAATGCTTTTTCAATAACCTTATCCAACTATCTAAAAGCTTACTGCTTTTTTTAAGTTTCGTTACTTGTTTATATTTATTTACAATTAAGCTCCAGGTATATGAAGAATGCATATATTTCAAATATTAAACATTAAGCCAGCATCCTGCCCACCATTCTATGTATTTAAATGGATAAGGTCCTATATATGAGGGGTTCATAGTGAATTAAAGTCAACATAAGTATGACAATAATATTGGCATCAGAATGGGATTTGGGCATTCCATCATCAGATTTTCAATGGTATGATTGGCTGAAGAGTTGGGGGTAGGAGTAAATTGAAGCATGCCCATTAAAGTTTGAAGATTTGCTATCTTAATATAAACCGAGAACTGATTATATATATGTGGGAGATGATGATCTGGACCAACTGACGTGTGCTGGTTCAGCACGAAATACGTATATTGGTGATTATCTTTTCTACATGTGTGTGGTCATGTGTATCAGTGGTATGAGATAGTGTGTATAGTTGAAGGGTGCTTGAAAGTCTGTGTTCAAATCCCAGATATTATGTTTATTGAACTTTAGTTTTTTTTAAAAAAAATTGATTTTATAAAATAATCTATCGCGCAGCTCTAATCATTTTTATTGAAATTAGCATTTGAAAAAGATATTAATTATACATATAATAATAATCATAAGATAGTTGTTTGAGAAATCATATGGCGTTCTCAAGTGCTGTTGTTCACCTTTAAAACGAACGTTTGCATAATTTATAGATATAACCGATACATTAAGAGAAGCGTCAGAAAAATTAAATGTCAATGATTAATCTTGAAATTTGTCAAGTTTATATTTTTTCAAGATAGTCTGAATTTGATTGTCTTCTAAATGAGAGATAATTCAATGTTAACAACGTTATACCTATATAATGCTGGTCTATTATTTTTTTTTACCATCTGGCGAAGTTGAAAAAAAAAAAAATCTTTACAATATCGGTTGAATGTCATCCAGTTGTTTATCATTGTTTCACATATTTCTTTTACCCAAGTTAATAAAAGTTTTCAAAGTTTTTTTTTGCTTAAATTTTGAGGTCATCTGAAAGTCTGTGCTCATATACCTATATATTACATATATAGACACAAGTATAGAATAAGCCTGTGTTTCAGTTATTACATTGTAGAGATGTCTGCCCATCCTTGCATATGTATTAAATGGATTATGTCCTGTACATGTGGGGTTCAGGTTGACCTTAGGTCAGCATGGGTGTGACAGGAATCTCGGCCTCAGGGTGGCCTTCGAGCATTCCATCATCAGATTTTCAATTGGATGGATGGTTGAAGAGTTGGAGTGTGTAGAAGATTGGAACCTGTCCATTAAAGTATGAGGATTGTCTATCTTAATATATATCTGAGCACATATAATATATATGTGTGGGAGATGATAATCTGGACCAACTGATGATTGCTGGTTTAGCATGAAATACATATATTGGTGATTATTTATCTTTTCAGCATATATGTGCTTGAGTGTATCAGGGTTATTAGATAGAGTGGAGAGTGATGGGTCATCTGAAAGTCTGTGTTCATATACCCTATATATTACATATATAGACACAGGTATAGAATAAGCATGGCCCTTATTCCCAGGAGGCTGTAAAGTCACCAACCAAGGCAGCGGTTGGTGGCCGAAGGCAGAGGGTGCTAAGAATCCCCTGATTGCGGACCCAGGCTGCCATTTGATGACGACTTTTTATTTAGGTACTTACAACTGCAGATCACTTTCAACTGAAGGAAGATTGCAAGAATTAGAAGAAAAACTGTCTTATATTAAATGGGACATTATTAGACTTTGTGAAGTTAGAAGAAAAGGAGAAGAAACAATTGATTTAAAAAGTGGACATATACTCTATTATAAAGGCACACACATTGGAAATACAAGTGGAGTAGGATTCATTATAAATAAAAAGTGGAAGAACAATATTGTGGAGATTGATGGTGTATCGGACAGAGTGGCAAGATTAGTTAGTTATACAACTTAATAGCAGATACCAAATGCAGATAATTCAGGTTTATGCCCCAACAAGTTCTCATAGTGATGAAGTAGTAGAAGATTTTTATATGGATGTACAAAAGGCTTTTGATCAGAGTAAACAACATTTTAAAATTGTTATGGGAGACTTTAATGCTAGAATTGGTAGACAAATGAAAGATGAAATTGCTGTAGGTAATTTTGGTTATGGTAATAGAAATGAGAGAGGACATAACTTGTGGAGTTTGCAGAAAAAGAAAAACTTTATATTATGAATTCATTTTTTGAGAAAAATGTTAAAAGGAAATGGACATGGAAGCATCCAAATGAAGGTACAGCAGAATTGGATTATATTTTAACAGAAAAAATATATTTCAAGATTGTAATGTTCTTAATAAATTTAACACAGGAAGTGATTATCGATTAGTAAGGTGTAAGTTAAGTGTTAATGTAAAACTAGAGAGACAAAAATTATTAAGAAAAACAATATTTACAGTTGATATTCCTAATCTTCAGAAACATTCTAATGAATTTAAATTAGAACTTACAAATAGGTTTCAAGTATTAGGACATTTTGAACATGATTCAGATTTGAATGAAATTAATATGAAAATAACTGATACACTTTTAAAAACTGCAACAAACATAGCTGGTAGAAAAAAGCAGCAATTGACTAATAAAATTTCTACTGAGACTAGAGAATTTATGAAGTAAAGAAGGAATATGAAGATATACAAAAATGATGTATTAAAAAGAATTGAATATCTCGAATTTTGTAAAATGGTACAGAAAAGAGTTGAAAATGATATAAGAAAGTATAACTGTGAAATAGCAAGGAAAGCTGTAGAAGAAAATAAAAGTCTCAAAAATGTTAAACAACATTTTGGTATTGATAGGAAATTTCTATCTGCAATAAGAAAAAAAGATGGAATTATTACTAAAAAGAGAGATGACATCATGAAATTGGTAGAAGATTTTTATCAAGAATTATATAGTAATAAAGAACAAGTACCTCCTTTATCTATTACATCTTCCGAATTGCCCAGAATTTTAAATGAAGAAGTGAGACATGCAATTAAGTGTATGAAGAAAGGAAAGGCTACAGGAAATGATGGAATTATAATTGATATATTAAAAGAAGCAGGTGAAGGAATAGAAACAATTTTAACAAAGTTATATACCAAATGTCTAAATGATAAAGATGTACTGGAAGATTGGAAGAATGCAGTAATAATATTAATATTTAAAAAAGGTGATAAAGAAGATATTAGAAATTACAGACCTATCAGCCTTTTATCAGTTTTATATAAAATTTTTACCAAGATAATTACAACTCGTCTACAGAGAACTTTGGATTTCCACCAACCAAGAGAACAAGCTGAATTTAAAAGTGGTTTTAGCACAATAGATCATATCCAGGTATTGAGAGAAGTCATGAAAGGACAAACGAATATGAGTTGTCATTATGTTTTGGATTTGTAGATTATGAAAAGGCATTCGATTCTATACACATTTCTTCAGTGATTAAAGCATTGGATCATCAAGGTATAGATCCAGGATATTGTCATATTTTAAAGAATATTTATAAAAATGCATTAGCAACAATTAGATTACATAATGATACTGGAAAAATCAACATTGAGAAAGGTGTAAGTCAAGGTGACTCCATATCTCCAAAACTCTTTACAGCAGTGCTGCAAGAAGTATTTTGTGGATTAAAATGGGAAACTAAAGGAGTGAAAGTAAATGGAGAGTATTTAAGTCATTTAGATTTCGCAGATGATGTAGTTGTTTTTGCAAATAATGCTGCAGAGCTGCAGGAAATGTTGCAGGAGTTAGCAGATGAAAGTAGAAAAGTAGGGCTAAAGATAAATGTTAAAAAGACTAAAGTAATGTTTAATCGATTTGCTCAAAATATGAAAATAAAGATTGATTATGAAGAATTAGAAGAAGTTAACAGTTACAAATACCTTGGTCAGATTATTAATACAGATGGAAACATAATGGAGGAAATTAATCATAGAATTAAACTTGGTTGGAGTGCTTTTGGTAGAAATAACTTGATACTAAAAGGAAATATGCCTATGTGTTTGAAAAGGATGGTTTTTAACAAATGTGTTTTACCAGTTCTTACTTATGGATCTGAGACTTGGACACTTAATAGAAGAGCAGTACAGAGACTTCAGACCACTCAAAGGAGTATGGAGAGATGTATGTTGGGAGTAACAAGAAGAGATCGAAAACGCAATGTATGGGTAAGACAACAAACAGGTGTTACTGACCTTATTGAAAAAATGAAAAGATTGAAATGGAGTTGGGCTGGACGTATTGCTAGAAGAGATGATAATAGATGGACAATTGAAATTTTAAACTGGATTCCAAGAGATTGTAAAAGACCCAGAAAGAGACCACATGTGAGATGGATGGATGAAATAAGAAAATGTGCAGGGGTGTTGTGGAGAAGAGAAGCTAAAGATCGGAGAAGATGAATTAAACTTGGAGAGACCTTCATCCTGCAGTGGATTGATAATGGTTGATGATGATAGAATAAGCCTGTATTTCAGTTATTATATTGTAAAGATGTCTGCCCATCCTTGCATATGTATTAAATGGATTATGTCCTGTACATGTGGGGTTCAGATTGACCTTAGGTTAGCATGGGTGTGACAGGAATCTCGGCCTCAGGATGGCCTTCGAGCATTCCATCATCAGATTTTCAATTGGATGGATGGTTGAAGAGTTGGAGTGTGTAGAAGATTGGAACCTGTCCATTAAAGTATGAGGATTGTCTATCTTAATATATATCTGAGCACTTATAGTATATATGTGTGGGAGATGATAATCTGGACCAACTAATTATTGCTGGTTTAGCATATTGGTGATTATTTATCTTTTCAGCATATATGTGCTTGAGTGTATCAGTGTTATTAGATAGAGTGGAGAGTGATGGGTCATCTGAAAGTCTGTGCTCATATACCCTATATGCTATATTTATATGAAATGGGGTGGGGAGACAGGGAAGTAGCTGATTTAAGCTCCAATTTTTGCAAAATCTGAAAAATTTTTTTTTTCCATATGTCAACGCATCGGCCGGGAAGCGAACCCGCGATAACTTGCAAGGCAGCTGCGCTGACCTCTCAGCTACCAACGCTTGACGAAAATCTGTAATTTGTTTATAAATTTGTATTAGTTATTAAAAAATATAAAATGATTCATTATAAATGGCGAAAATTGGCCTTTATATAATTCACCCCCTTTCCACAGAGGAATACACGCACATCTAAATTACTTCATGATTGATTTTTTTTTATAGTTTAGTCACGCATACAGCCATACTATATTGGCTTTCATTTAATTTATATTCACTGGGTGATTCACTTTTATTAGTACATATTTTATATAAGTATATTGTATTTTAAAATCTTTATTAAGTTAGCTAATTTTAACTTTTTCTTATTCCAGAAAAAGTTTGTTTAATAGTATAAATTATATTGAAAATGACAGGTATCAAATATTCATAATTCAAAACTCAATTTAATTTTTATAATTTATATTATATAAAATATTTCAAATATTATGGGAGTTATTATTATTTTTTAAAGAACTAATGAAATTATTTTTTAGAAAAAAATATAAACATATATGTATGTATATATTCACGTGGGCCATGTCTTTTGTTAATTAGTTATGTAGGGAAGTTTCAGTGAGCCTGTATATATATATTAATAAAGATATTAAATTATATGATTAAAACTGTGTGCTTAATGGGAATAGTAATGTTTAAAAAATAAATAAATGAAAAAATAATCTGTTGGGTTTTTAATTAAATTGTATATTGTTAAAGATTCAGGTTGTTTTCTAACAACATTTAGATTATAAAAACTAGCTTTTATACAATAGAGATCTATCATCAAAAGAGAAGATATAAAAGGAGCAAGTAATAAGGAAAGAAGAAGAAAAAGAAAAGGAATAAGTTAAGAAACTAGCAACAAAGTAGTTTAAGGTTACTTATACCAACATAAATGCCATTTTGGTAATCCTTCAGGCTAACTAGGGAATATTGTCAGTATATGTGAATACTTATTAATTACTCGTTATTAATTTTCTGATTTTACTATTTGTAACAAGTTACCTTTTCATTTATATATTAAATATATTATTAATTTAACAAAGTAATGTTTGTATATATTTAATTTCAATATATAGCTGGAAATTAAATTTTATTGGTAAGAGTTCCTGGAGTTTAAAAATTTTATTGATGTAAGTCGACAGAAGAACTACTAGTTCTTTGTACAGGTTTAGTTTTTGCATGTGTGCATCTGAGTTTATCTTGAATAGGTGTTTATGTGTGTATATACATATATATTATATTTCCTTTTTTCTCATACATGGTAATTTGGGGCGGGGGTCAGTTTTTATAAACAAGCAAAATATTTTGAGGCTTTTGAATAATAATTATTATTATTTTGTTGAAAATTATTATTTGTTTAAAATAAAGATAAAATAATTAGCCCACTTCAGGGCAGCTACTTTTCAAATAAGAATAATGAAGGAAAAGGCATTACACATCAATCTACTGCTGAGCTATTGAAATTTTAAATATCATTCAATTTTTTTATTATTGCATACTTTCTAAGAATTGTTAGATATCTATTTCCCAATCAGTAATTGAATAGATATCTGGATTGATTATAAGACAAAATTCTAAATCTGCTAGGCTCTGAAAAAAAATCCAGATTTTAATTAATCTAAATTCAATCCCAAGATTGTGGAAATGTCAGATAAATATGCTAGTCATAAGCTCTTTTTTTTAAAACTTGATTTAGAATATTTATTGATGTTATTATATTACTATTTGTAAAATGAGATGATACATATTTTTAGTTTCTATACGTATAAACTGCTCAAATTTTCAAACATCCTTGAAACTTTTCAAATGAAATATATTCCACAAGAAATGATGTGTAAGTTGACTATATTAAGTAAATATAAAATTTATTACATTTTTTTAAATTCAAATTTTATGTTTTTTTACAATTTGGTTATAGTCAGTCTTCATGTGTGTCCTATATTTGTAACATTACATATATATTTAATATAATATCATTTTATGGAGAAATTGATTTTGATCAGCAAAACGATAATAATAATTCATAAGTTGGATTCCAATTAATCATGTTAACAAATTTGAAAAAAATACGTCAAGCGTTGGTGGCCTTGTGGTTAGCATAGTTGCCTTCCAAGCAGTTGGCCCGGGGTCGCTTCCCGGTCAACGCCTTTGACACATAATCTACTTTTATATTTGTTGTTATATATATAAATTAACCACTGTCACTCAAAAGAAATATTAATCAATGTAACTTATAGTTTCAAATTATATTTAGGAATTAAATTCCAATCATTTTACGGAGTCTGTGTCTATCATTGGCTATTAAATATATAGTGATAACAATATAATATTTAATGGAGAAATTAACACCAATGTGCAAACCATAATAATAATTCGTGAGTCAGATCCCAATATAATTATTTTAAAAACTTACAAATATCAATACTAATTTATGAAAGTAAAAATAGTTCATACTATAATTGTTATATGATAAGTAGGTGAATCATTTTATAAAATTATATATTAATGTACAAGTTAATACAACCACCCTAATTCAAATATATTGAAGATATTAATTAATGTAATATGGAAATGGTGAAAATAATTGTATATATATATAGTAATATTAATAATAATGGTAACAAAAATTACATACTTTTATATTATGTAGAAAAAGTATATGGGTTTAATATTTATGAGATTGTAATGTTCTTATTATTTTATTTTACTTGAGTTTATAGATTGTATGAATTTTATATATATGTAAAAAAAAAAAAAAAGTTCTCTCAAGATGATCTATGTCTAAGGAAGTTGAGACTAAAAATAATATAAAAATAGTAGATTTTAATATATATATATTAATTTAATATAAATAATAAATGTAACACTTATACTAATAAAAGTTTGATTAATATAAAATAAAAATGTTAAAAAAAAACCAGACGCATAGTGTATCAACAGAAATAATATAATGTATACATATGTAGAAGCATAAATTAATAATATATTAATTTTGACAAAAAATAATTTTTTTTGAGCAAACAGGACTAATTTACATTTGTTTGATAACATAGTCACTCATATTGGAGTTTAGATATAATTATAGGAGATTTGAACCCAGAATTTTAAGCTTCTTTCAACTATCTATTCTATTTCATACAACCACTACACCCAAGTACACACGTGAAAAAAATAAATGATCTCCAATATACATATTTTATGCTGAACCAACACTTATCAGTTAGTCCAGATCATCATCTGAACACATATAATCAGTGCTCAGTTTATATACGTGAGGAGTTATAGATTGACTTAAGGTCATCATGGGCATGCCAATAATATTGGAATTATTAAGGGATTGTGCATTCCATAATTTGATTTCCAATTATATGGAAGGCTGAAGAGTTTGGATGGTGGTGTAGATTGAAACCTGTCCATTAAAGGATTTGCTTTCTTAATATAAACGAAGCAGTAATTATATGTGTTGAGATGATAATCTAAGTCAACTGATGAATGCTGGTTCAGCATGAAATATGTATATTGGAGGTCCTTTATTTTTTTCACATGTATGTGGTCATTGGATAGCTGAAGTGATCTTGAAAGTCTGGGTTCAAATTCCATATAACTGTATATATAGAATACTATTTTTTTTAATAGATGTTTTTGATGGAAATATTGAAGATTCATGGAATTATCCATTTAAATCAATTTAATTAGAAACAAATTTAACCCAGAACAACTGCTCCAGACCAAGATTCAGAGTAAACTGATAGACTGATGCATCCAAAAGGAGGATGTATTTAAAACTGTTCCTCATAAGATAATCTTGGAAGATAATGTTTATGATAGAATACTCTCCACTTAATTTATTGTTTGTACTAAAAGAATGTTCATATAATTGCAGATGTAATTTGAACTATTTATAAAAAAAAGTGGTTCTGTTTGTATTTAAAAACTTGATGTGGTAACTGAAAAAATTTTGGCCATATGTTCTATCATTCAAAAAATGGGAGAGTGGCAAATTGATATCACTGTTATTAATTGTAAGGTAAATGATTGTAATGAAAATTGAAGATAAGATTGCAGTTCTTTGAATAATTCATTTCGCTGAATTAAACATCTCTAGGCTTGTTTGTAAATATTAAAACATAATTTTCTACTTGAACATATCTGTAATAAAGTTGAGTAATCAATAAATTATCAGATTGTAATGCATTCAAATCTTCATCCTAAACCAGTTTCTGGTTTCTGCCTTCATCAATTAGGCTTGGTTTCAAAGCTCGAATTAAATGAATTATTGTTGTTTTTAATATTTTATACAGGGAAAAGTTATCTTCAATTAATTAAGAACTGAGGGCTTTAAAATATACTGCCACTAATTTGGAGTCAAATTTATATAATTGTTTAAACAGATTTAGCTTATTTCAGCTTTGCTTGAACAGTAAAATGGAGTTAAATGTGATTTTTAAATGCATACTGCATTACTTTCTGCCTTAACCTCCAAGCCTCATTGATAAAGACCAAATCCAGAAACCATTCTAGGAATGGGGATCTAAATACAGTACCACCTGGTAGTCATTGTTATTGTATATAGATGCACTAAATTAAAGAACTCTAATTTTATAATATATTATGTAAGGTAAAAAATTAGGTGATTTATTGTTAATATACACCAGGACCTGATTTTGCTGAATTAGTAAAGAGAATGAACACAAAGATATCTTTATTAATGTAGATCTCTTAATTTTGATTTTGGATAGAATGTTAGTATTTAAAAAAAGTACACCATCAAACATGTCTATTGAGCTTTACTGAACAGGTGGTAAATATTACTGTTGAATAGAATACAAGATTGTAAATAAATTGTGATATAGGAACTCAATTTACAGATATCGTTAAATGTGAATAGTCTGTTAAAATGCTCGATTATGATATAAATAATGTTTACATGTATATATTTCATTTCTTATAGTCATGTTTTATACATAATTCGAAATAATAGACAACTGGTTTGAATGCAATTTAATTTAATATCAAATCGATTTTCCTTCATAAATGAACCTTCTCAAGATGCCATTTTAAAAATTAATTATGTGGCAATAAACGTTCTACACCTTTATACACTCTAGTGGTTATCACTAGAAATAAATCCATGAAAAAATAAAAAAGATTATTTTTATAAATTTACATATATTTATACATCCATTATACATTTTCTTGTTCATCCTTTTCTTTTTTATACCTAATATCTATCATCAAATAAACAACTCTCTTATACTATCAATACATACATATATATATATATTACATCTTCTAATTTTCTAGCATTGATAATTTCCCTCCTAATTTTATCAAACCATTGACCATATTAATATATATATATATATTATACATACTCTTATTCATCTTTTTTCTACCTTATAACTCCTATCTATCAACAAATAAACAATACCTATCTTATACTATCAATACATATACATTCTTACATATTACAACTTCCAATTATCTATTAGTGACCATTTCTTTTCCAATTTTATCAAACCATTGACCATATTAATGCATTTATGATGTTTTCTTGTATATATAATGTTTCACAATATTTTCTTTCTTTAAATTTTTTCCTATACTTTATATGCCTTGTTTTTCAATAATGATTACATGGTCCAGACTTAGTATCTTTTATTTTTATTGCTGCGTTGTGTTCTTTAACTCTTTTCAGTTGCACTTTTCCCTGATTGTCCTATATATATATCCTTCATTTGTCACATGTAGTGTACCGGTCAGAATTGTATGTTCATTTAACAAGGTTTAGAATCTAAGCAAAAGTACCCTAAATCCACTCATGCCCCAGATACACAGGTCAGGAGCAATCATGAATTCTACCCTATTTGCTCTTCTCTAAAACTATAACAGTATGAACAACACTTCTGATGATAACAGATGAAATTTTATTCATTCTGGTCCCGGAGACACAACGGAGAAATGAGATCTACAGGGTAATTATTATAAATAAAATATCAAATTCTTGGCTCAGTCAAATATCTTATGTGAAGGGAAAATCTATAAATTTAAATGAACTGCGAACAGCTAGTATTGCAAAAGAAAAATGGAATTATAATATAGTATCCATCCAGAATGAGCAAGAACAGAACAACCTAGGGATAAATATCCTAGGGATAAATATCCATTTAAAGTAATCAGTTATAGCATCTAAATAATATTAATATTATTATAAAGATTAAATGAGATTCAATGAGTGAAATTCAATAAGACACAATGCATGAGTAATTATTAACACATAATTTAATGAATATAAACAATTTTAATTTACATCAGAAACATAGCACAGATTTAATGTGGTCAATAATTTGCACATAGGCAAATGGCTTAGTATGCTAATGAACTGTAAATAGCAATATATTAATGTTACTAACACTATGACCATTACTTTAAAGTAATGATAAAAAGATATTTATAAATTCACCTCCAATGAGAGGTTTATTCTTGATATGACAATTAAACAACTTATCGTTCATGAGCGCATCCAGGCCTGTACAAATGAGGAAGGGATTAGCTTAAATAAGCCTTACTGTGACAATCCTAAAAAATGTTATTAATTATTAAATGAATGGTTTATAAACATCACTGCGTCACGTCTTATAGATAATATGAAACTACACATAAGAAAGAGAATTCGCAGTGCTGACTAAAATGGTTTCCATGATACATTTGCCAACGTTACCAATGCAGAGCCTTAACAATCTAACGTTTGTCCTGAAATTGGTGCTACTTCCTGAGAATAAGTATGATAAAGCAAAATACGAATTTTTGAAAATGCTATCATAAGTAAGCAATGCGAATATGGTTTAAGTCTTAAATGACTAATGCATTAATTTAAGCTTAATAAAATAACAGTATCATGCGTAATGCCATGACAAAATATTAACCCACTCAGCAACGTATATAAAATCTTAGCAAATTAGGATATCAAATATAGAAGAGGGGAAAATATTATTTTCCTATTTAACAAGCCCCAAGTATTCTTAAATGATATTATATTATAAGCAAGTTAACGCTCAGTGGCATGAAAGCAATAAATAATTATTAAAATAGATTAATAATCAAATTTGTTTAGAGAACATAAAATGCATTTAAATCGATGGCGTCTCTTATCCCATAATATGACTTTTTAAACAATCCGCCATTAAACATATTTTTTAAAATATTCAATCGAGTGAACTTTGATCAATAAGGAAATTTTACATTTAACTATTTAAATATTCCAAATATTGGAATGATGGTTGAAATAATATAAGTTCACTAGATTGAAACATTAGCATACTAAAATTAATTTAATAAAATACATAGTTTAAAATAAGTTTTGCTGCATGAAAATAAGATAACTAAAGCGTGAAACTTTTAAAACTAAGATAGAATTAAAATACACAATTCTGTGCTAGCATTTCGTAGAATGAGATTTTTAAAGCTTTAGAGAGAAAATCATAAATTTAACAATGACAATAACTGAGCTTATAGCCAGTTATCGTATAAATAAAAGAATACATTATGAATATAATTAGAATTTAGGAAAGAAGTGAGGAATATTAAAGAGTTCATTTTTTGGCAAAACGGATTACCTTTAGAAGTTATGGCGGCCATTTATAATAATGTATACGAAGGTCAGCAAGGAACAATATTAACAAAATAATGGTAAGCATCTTCCAATAGTTTTTTCACAGTTAAACATAACAGTTCTCAAGTAGTGATGGCACGGCGGAAAAGGCAGAACAAAGATGATCTAAGATTAGGGAGGCAAATCTTTCCACTACTCACAAGTCATTCTGTTTTCACTCTCCAATCAAACACAAGAAATGAGTGATCTGAACTCATTTTGCACGTTCCTAGAACTTTTGCTTCTCCTATACTTGAAATTTGGCAATATTGGAAGATGTAAATAAATACGCATTATTTAAACATATTTTTTAAAATTAGAAATAGCTTTAAGAATATGATTTTTGTTAGTTTGACTTGAAATATTTAAATGAGACCGACATTTTTAAATTGTAATAATACCTTCTAGAACTTTCTGGCATTGCTTTAGCTTTACATTAATCATATTTATTTTCGTATCTGTAATATATATATATATATATATATATATATATAGATACGAAATATATATATATATATATATATACACAATTATTCAAGTGAAGGGAATTTACAAGCTTGGAAATAAAATATAATTAAGCTAAAGTAATAACACAGCTGGTTAAACATAACCATTTGGAATAAGCAGGGTGGAAGTTATACGTGTATATGTGTGTGTTTAACATTCCTGGATGACCAAATAAACAAATAAACTGGTTCAAACCCTACTTTAATGGTCTGTAATGTCATCAGGCAGTGAAGTTAAATAGGTACTACAGATTTACCACTTCAGTAGTTATATCCATTTTCTTAAATCTTTATTATTACTATTTCATCCTATATTTACTTCATCATTTCTGGTATTTAAAATTTTTCTCATTACTTTTCCATTATAATCAATTTCAGTATAGTCTTTCTCAATGTCTATTTTTTGTATATATGCCTCTTTTTTTATTTAAAGTGAGTCTATCATTTCAATGCTGCCATTTTTTGAGACTATTTTTTGACACTATGGCCGTTACGATTTAGGATCAATTATGCCTCTGATATTTTTATCCTTAATGAATTGTTATATATATATATATAATTTTACATCTTTATTTATATACAAGTTTAAATATTTTAATCCCTTCTCCTTTTTAATAGTAAATGTAATATTATACCTATTATTATTTAACTCTTTAAATGTATTCATGATCCTCCTACTATTCCCCATTATAATTATGTTATCTACATATCTTTAATACTGCACGATTTCTTTATTTTTAATATATTTATCAATTATATTTTTCTCAATAAAATCAATCATAATTGATGACATAATGCCACTTATTGAACACCCCATAAAACACCCTTTTTCAATTTTCCAAAAATCCATTTTGTATTTAAAATATGTTTTATTTATAAGTACAAATGCTTTTCAAAAACCTTTATCCAACTATCTGAAATCTTACCACTTCGCTTAAGTTTAGTAATTAAAATAGTTATTATTACACTTACAATCTTAATAAATTTATTTTTTAAGCAATTTTAAGTGGAAGTAGTGTGAATGGTTTTTATTTTGCTTTTATTTTCCTCCAAAATTCAAAATTTCATTTGAAATGTAAGCATAAGGCTAATGATCATGGAAATTCTACCTAGTATAAGAGATTTCATGATGTTTATCCTATTAATTAGTTATTAGCTTAAGAAAAATGAATAATTTTTTCATGAAATGTTTAAAAAAAATTTTTTTTTTTATAGGAATTAAAACAATAATAATAAGAGAGTATATTTTTCTTTTTGTTAAAAATATATATTTGAATGAAATAAATGTACATACAATACACAATTGAAATAAAATAATAGTTTTCTACTTCACCTTTGAGTAGTAAGTAATTTAAATTGTGCTTTATGCAAAAAAGTGAAGCTTGTCTAAAATATTATTAAAGAGTTATATGGTTTAGCGCTTTCAGAGCTATAAATAATACTGAAAACAGATCTATATTCTTCGAGCACCAAAAAACAACAGGCCATGTGTTCGAACCACTATGGCAAGGGCACTATGCAATGAACGTAATGATATGAAACAAAAGATTAAGGAGGCATGCTTTATTGCAAATGATAACTGTGCAATAAACTGAAAAGAATCGTGCTTTGCAATCTCCAGAAAATGGTCTTTATAAAAGAAAATTTGCATAAATTTTGCATAAATCACCGCTAAACTTCAATTAAAGTAGGCTATGAATATGGAGACTTAAGTTCTCTGAAAGCGCTTAGCCATATAACTCTTTAATAATATTTTAGACAAGCTTCACTTTTTTGCATAAAGCGCAATTTAAATTACATACAATACACAAGTTCTTTGCATTGTTCTATTTTTAAAATTATTTTCATTTATAATCTTAATTTATTTATTACACAGTTTAATATAAGTTGTATTATGTATATGTAAATGTTAAAAAATATTTGTATTATATGGGTGTTTATGTGTTGAAAAATATTTTACACAATAAAGTTTCGTTTATCATACTGAGTATTGAAATCAATACGTGAGTTACTGTATGCTAATTAATGCCATTCACTAGGGGGTCTCAGAACAAGTTATAATAGATATAATGATACCACTGTGTGTATAATAAACTTTCATCTGTATCTGTAAATTGAAAGAAAGTTATTACCAAGGTGATTTTTTAAAATACAAACTGTTTTCTTTGATAAATGATTTCATTGTTAACTTGATTCCTAAGCAGATGTATAAAAAATAATTGTTACCATTTTTTTTTATATAATCAGGAAAGCAATATGTATTTTACAAGCAAGAATGTTAAACTGATGATATAAACACAAAGCATTGCATTAATTATTTTAATATATCTTAAGGCAAGGCTTTTAAAATCTATTTAAATAACTACATGCATTTAAATTATTAAATAACAAAGAATGAAAATGTATTTTATAATTATAACAATACATTTAATGCAATATCTGACTATATATAAGAATTATAAAATTGTTTAAGTGGGTGTATGGGACTTGTCATATTGATAATGAAGTAAATCTATCCATGGAGGCTATTTGCATTCTAAAGAAGCAAATGTTTGTTTGTTAATAGTATAAGAAAGTGTTTATCCATCTTAAAATTCAAATGTTGCAGTGTTATATTATATAAATAGTACCCTGCTTGCTTTGGTGCAATTAGTAGTTTCCGACTTTGGATGGATTCTATCCCTCGAACTTCTTATGTACTCCCGAGCAATAAAACCATATGCCCAGTGATGATATCCCAAATTTCCAAGAACCGGTTCTCTAAAAGTAGGTTGTATTTAAGAACCTATTCTGTTTATTTTTCTTCTTTCTAAGCATGGAAGCAAATCACTTATTGGTTTCATACCTAAACGTTTTTGGTGACTTACACAAAAAAGTGCAGCAGTGCACATGCACACTATGATATACTTTGCAGTCTCACTCATTGGATCAAAAAGAATTAAACTCATTTTTATAATTGAAAAACAAACAAACATTTATTTGGCAGATATTTCCATATTGACATTCTATTTGCATCATATGTCTCTTCAGGTTTATGATGCTTTTTGACTATAGCATCATCAGCTGTATAGATTTCTTAGCCAAACTTGATTTGACTTACTGCAATCCCATTGATCTAATGGAAGACCTATTCAATTTATTACTAGAAGATTTGCCACATTTTTCACTTCAAGGTGATTTCTTTTATCTGAATAAATTGCGTTCATCACAGAAAACCTTCACTCAGCCTCTGCAGAATTCACAACAATGGTTTTAATTATATTTTTAGTTCTTTGGATAGTTTCAGGTACAACATGTTTCTGGTGACTTCTCATAACATTTTCAACATAATCACAGAAATTATTAACTGAAATCTCATGATGAAATAATTTCTCTTCAAATTCTTTCCAGGGATCTACAGCTTCTTCAAGATTCAAAGCATCTGGGTTCACAATTTTAACTAATTGATGGATTTTATGAATTCTATCTTAAATATTATTACTTATGGTATTACAATCCATTAATCTTAATGTCATATTTGTTGTCACTACATTCAATACTTTTTGATGGGGAAGACTCACACATTTTTTGTCTTTAACAAAATTAATATGCAGGAATTCCTTAGAAGAGATAGTTTCATTTATTATTTTTTTGTAAGTACCACTCTTCTCTCTGATATTCAAATGTTTTAATTGTTCTCTTAATCAATTGTTCAGTATGCAATATATTTACACTTCTTCCTTGAGGAACATCCATCACCAAAGAAATTTCTTCTAGTATATCGATTATTAAAGCCAGGTCTCTCATAAAATATTTGTTGGTGAGATGTTTAGCCATTCCAGAAAATTTCTTATTAGTAGAAAAAAAATCATACAGTGTTGGATAGGTTCGCCATGTTGCAACTGCTGATCTATGACTGCATACTGCCTACCTTGGGTCAAAAACTCTACTCATTTTTAGAATTTCAATTCCCAATTTGGTTGAAATTTTATTCAGTGCCATTTGTTTTTTATTAGACTGATGAAAGATTTTATATATTTCATCAATAAATGCTTTAAAGTGATTCATTTGCTTTATGTCTTTGATAGAATCCTCCAACACAAGCTGAAGACAATGACTCAAACAATGCTAAATAATAAACTCGGGATAGTGGTTTTTTATTTTAACATTCACTCCTGACCACCTTCCCAGGATCATACTTGCTCCATCTGAACAAAATCCAATCAAATTATTCTTCAAATATGGATTATCGAATCCTACTGAATGCAGACTTTGTAGTAGAGCAGTGTAAATGGTTTCATCATCTTTGTTTTGTAATTCCACTAAATCTACAAAAATTGTTGGTGAAAAATCTATATCTTCAACCTTAATAAAAATGATAAGGACTGGTTTGCATGATATTGTTGAGGCCTCATTAATTATAACACATCTTAAAATTCTGATCTATTATTTTTCTAAACACTTCCATTTTAATGTATTTTGCAATGTGCTCAACAATTTTGACAGTCGTGAATCAAGAATGGAGTCCCACTCCCATATCTAACCCATTCTTTTTTTGTAATTCTATCAAATGTTCAATGTCAGAAAATGATCAGTTTAATTTTGCTAAAGTGCAAACCGTATTTTACAAATGGAGCTCATAAACTTTTCATGAGCTTTGTCTATGGATTTGGAAATTGCATTTTTTGCACTTTCTTTCAATTGATGAAAAGTGTTCCTTTATTTTTTTTAAAGAGAGGCTTGTTGAACCATTTTATTTTTTCCACTTGGAACAATATTACATCTTCTCCATTCTTTTGACACATGAGCTGCCTTCACTTTTATTGACTCGATTTTGGTATAAATATCACACCCAAGCTTTTTTCCAATAATAAGTAAATCACAATATTTTCTTTGAATTCATTGGCTTATTTCATATTCCAATAGTCAGGAAGGTCACTATCTACATTTATTTTATATGCATCTTTTGTACTTTTGGAACTAGACAGCTTATTTGGGTTATCAACATTATTATTTTCTGTTGTATCAGAAGAAATAGAAAATAAAACTTGATTCAAAGTATCATCCTTTACTATCGTTTTCGATTCTGTATCAGTTTTTGGATCTTTTATGATCTAATCCGATATTGTTTGGCATTTTCGTTTCATTTCTTGTAAAGGGTTTATTTTTATTATTTTGGCCTTAGAAAAAAACAACAACATCTAATTAATTGATTTTTAATATACATGAGTGGTAACAAATCATAAAACTTAAATAAAATAATAAGATTAAAAAAGAAAAAGGAAAAAAATATTTGAAAACAAGCCATGCCATTTGATGAGCCATCTTCTTGTCAAGTTATTCTAGAAAAAATATGTTGAACTCATTGTTAAAAAAAGACACACTGTTATACCAGATATAGCAAACTAAATGAAAATAATGTACTATAAACTTACTACATCTGGTCATCCATTAAATTTACTAATCAAATAAAAACAAATCCTGCATGATAAATATGTAAGTGAAGAAATAAAATATTTAAATAAAAAATAAAAGTTAAATAAATATTTAAAACAACGTCGGCATAACAAAATCATTGGAACAATGGTTTTATGTTACTGTTTATTTTCGCGATGATATGTCCTTTTGAATGAAGTTATTTTATCTTTAAAGTAAAATAATTTCAGCAAGAGTAAATTTCATTAGATACATAAATACGTTTGTGCCGAATTTATTTTTAATTTTAATAACGCCTCTGTTAAATGTAAGTAAACTAATAGCTAATTAATTTCTCACTTACCTTGTGTAAAAATTAAATATGGATTCATTTATCACTAATAAAATAACACTTTTTATTTGTATACTTTTAAAGAAACTATTTTGAATGCGATAAATAACATATTTATTTACTTAAAACAAAACTGTTGTGAATTATTTCTTGCAGAATAATTCTTAATCACTCAAATTTCATCGCGCATATCACACGTTTCAAGTGCAATATCGTATAGTCGAATTATTCTGGGGAAATCATTTTGAACCCAATATGTTCAAAAAGAATCATTGTTACATTAGATATAACAAAAAAATATATAAATAATGTTCTAGATTATTGTTGGAAACAATTAACTAATTTGTTAATTCAACTTTTTTTTTAGGATAATAATAATAAAATTTATTTTCGGATAATTTAACTACCGGTTCCCTAATTTTTTTAAATTTTAAGAACCGGAGCGAACCGGTTGGATATCATCACTGCATATGCCCCTTTTAAAATGTGCATAGTTTAATAGCCATATGCTCACAGATAAACTAAAAAATCATTACATTAAACTATATAGTTTATTGCTTTGTGAGCTTTTTTTTTTTTTTCAAGTCTTAAAATTTTACTTCTTAGTAAGGTAGTTTAAAACAGGAAGCAAAATAAAGTGTTACTTTTTGATGGATTTTAAATTGCTAATTTAACTAACTAATTAGGAGTGAGACGGAAAACTTAATTAAAGTTGGGGAAGAGCTGAAAATTTATATAAGAAAATAATTTGAATGTGATAATTTACTTTGAATTTTTTCTTGTCTGTAATATGTGTACTTTTATATATATTAAATAAATAAACATTTAAAAGTAGAATCCTCTTATTTATTTATATACAGACAAAAACATATATTTATTATTTGTTTATTAAGTTTATATTAAGATTAAATTGTAGTTCTATATTTAAATCTAGGACTAAAACACTTAAGTAATGGAATAGTTAATTGCTTATGAATTCATAAGATGTTTGAGCACCCAAGTGACGGAGTTACAGAATCCATTAGTAAATTTATTCCGGCCAATAATTGTCCAATTTAATACTAATTAATTATGTAGAAACTGAGTTATATAAGATTTGGATGAAATAAAGGAAACTTCTGTCATATTAAAACTATATTTTTGATATCATATAGCACAAAAGTGGATGTGGTAAGTGAATTAACCATTATTTTGTTTTATAGATGGTACTCTAAGTATATTAAATAAGAAGTATCAGACAGGAAATTGATGTAGACTTTTCAGATACCTCTTGAGATAAGTTTTAGCAATAGCTTCTTGGTAAGCAATAAGTAAATTAGTTCAGCTTGCTACAATTGAAAATTCAATTTCTTGACTAACAAATGGTGGATTGAATATTTTCCAGGAGGCCATAATATTTTTATTAGATTTAGAGTATGCCTTAAGTTTATCTGATCTTGTTATTCAATCAGAATTTGTTTATTTTTAAAAACATTTTCATGATAAATTTTTTACAATTTACAATTGAATTTCTGTAGCAAATCTGCTTAATAGATCAGTACTTGCTTAGTGAAAGCTGACTTTAACTTTTCTTAATTGATTACATTTCAAAAGAGATAACAGAAATCCTATCAATATCTTTACTCTAAAGGGTAAATATAGACTGTTAAAAGTAATCTTCTTTCAATGTGATTCAGTCCTTTGATTCTAATATAACTCCTCTTTTTTTCCAATGTGTAAGCTTGTGGTTAAGACCTATAGAGGTCTCTGCCTTCGCATTTTCAACCGCATATGATTTAGGTTTATTGCCTTAGTAAATATTACTTACATTGATGTGCGTTAAATAAAGTTATAATTATAACTCCTGCATTTCTATCACATCCTTGTCTAGTAATAATTATTCAGACTTGTTCTAATGTAGTATTAAATATTTGGATCATATATCCTTTTCCAAAATTGAACATTTGATATGAGATTTAAGAGATCAGTATGTTCATTGTGAGAAAGCTGGAAAATATCCACTTCTAAAAATTTAATGTATATTAAAAGAAAATGAATATTTGTCAAGAGGGCTGTCTGCAGGAAGTAAAATAAATATTTATCAATTAAGAATATGAATCTAGGCCACTTATTAATGCACTGATAAATAATATGGCTTTGATACCTAAGGCATGATCATTAAAGACCGAGAGTTATATGGATTCTTAAAAAAAATGAAAATAATTACAAAAGATGAAAGAAACTGTTAACTTTTATCCTCTTTCAAACTGAAATATATAAAATAAAATTCTATAGATAACCTAAATTGTTTTTTATAATTGCTAATACACTTTAGATGGAGCATTAGTGCTCAGAAATTGATGAATTATTATTAAAATTGATAGTTTAAAGAGAGGCACTTATAATCACCCCAAAACATATGGGTGGGCACCTCGTAATACATGCTTCTGCACCTACATCAGGTGCCATTGAGTGAAGTCATGGTATTGCAAAGTAATTTTTTTTTGTTTAGCTTTTGCTTGTTTGTTGATTTTAATAATGGCTGAAATTCTGTTTTTTTGTTAGAGAAATTAGCTGGAGAAATAGTTATAATACTTGAAACAGCTTACAAGCAAGCTGTTTTAGGAAAATCCAACTTTGTGACTGCTTTAATGAAAGAGTTCAAATTTCCCACATCCCAAAAAAGTATGATGAGTGAAGTCCTATGTCAAAATGATGCTATTTTTTTGTGCAAACAGCATTGTTTACTCAGAATTAATTTATAATAGTCAAGCATTTTACCTGTAAGGTCTGAAATCACATGATCACTATCTCATATTAGCACATAATTGTTATTAAACAATTCAAAACAAAGCAAAACTCTCCATATAGTAGTGCCATCTTGTGCTAACAAGAGCAATCAATGGATGCCAGAAGGCTTGTGCATAAAATCCCTATCTAGTGCCTACTCATCCAATATCCCCAGACTAGTTTCTGGCTTGTGGCCTTCATCAGTGAGGAGCCTTGGATCTGAGAGCACTGCACCTAGATCTTAGGATCTAATGCAACCCTCCAGCATCCACCTTTTAACTCTATTTAACTACAAAACTATGAGAATGAAATTGAAAACACAATTAATGTTTTCAATCCAAGCTCAATAGCTTATATAGTCATACGGGTCTGAACTCAATTCAGCACCCATGCATTTTGGTGTCTTTGGCTCTTTAACAACCATAGCCACCACTATCCTATTAGGCAGGATTGGTGTTAAACCACTAAACATCACATAACCACTATATCATACTAGCCTAATCGGATAGTGGTGGCTATGGTTGTTAAAGAGCCAAAGACACCAAAATGTATGGGTGCTGAATTGAGTTTAGACCCATATGACTATATAAGCTATTGAGCTTGGATTGAAAATATTAATTGTGTTTTCAAATTTTATTCTTATAGTTTTGTAGTTAAATAGAGTTAAAAGGTTGAGGGTTGCATTAGATCCTAAAATCTAAGTGCAGTGCTCTCAAAACCAAGGCTCCTCACTGATGAAGACCACAAGCCAGAAACTAGTCTGGGGATATTGGATGAGTGGGCACTAGATAGGGATTTTATGCACAAGCCTTCTGGCATCCATTGATTGCTCTTTTTAGCACAAGATGGCACTACTATATGAAAAGTTTTGCTTTGTTTTGAATTGTTTAATAACAATTATGCTAGTATGAGATAGTGATCATGTGATGTTTAGTGGTTTAACATCAATCCTGCCTAATAGGATAGTGGTGGCTATGGTTGTTAAAGAGCCAAAGACACCAAAATGTATGGGTGCTGAATTGAGTTCAGACCCATATGGCTATATAAACTATTGAGCTTGGATTGAAAATATTAATTGGGTTTTCAATTTCATTCTCATAGTTTTGTAGTTAAATAGAGTTAAAAGGTGGCTTCTGGAGGGTTGCCCTAAGATCTAGGTGCAGAGCTCTCAGATCCAAGGCTCTTCACTGATGAAGGCCACAAGCCAGAAACTAATCTGGGGATATTGGATGAGTAGGCACTAGATAGGGATTTTATGCACAAGCCTTCTGGCATCCATTGATTGCTCTTGGTAGCACAAGTTGGCACTACTATATGGAGAGTTTTGCTTTGTTTTGAATTGTTTTAAGGTCTGAAATGTTTGCATGATACAGTGAAACAACGTTTCCCAATTTGTAACAAGTGGGGAGAGTAACCGTTACTGCAGCAACATACTGCCACAAACAGTCTTGAGTGTGAAACAATTTTTAATCAAAAAATAGCATTTATCTGCTTGTCCATCTGCCATATTCACCTGATTGTACTCTATGTGACTTCTTTTTATTCCCTTGAATAAAAAAATGCCACAAAGAAAAACATTTTGCAGACTTGGAAGAGGTGAAGGAAAAAATGATGGAGGCATTAAAAGACATCATTTTGCAAGAGTTTCAGGATTGCTTTGAAAAATAGAAAACATAATTTGACTGGTGCATTGCATAAAATAGACAATACTTTGGAGATTAAATTTATAATACCTAAAATTAAATACACAATTTTTTATTACAAAATTCTGATTTTTTTTGGGTACTCTCTCATACATGTATCATATTTTGCTATAAATGCTTAGCTTTAGGTTTCCTTATTATATATATATATAATTTTTTTTTCATTTAAAATATTATTAACAAAAAGTCTATAATATCTGCCATAGAGCATCCTTCTGTTCATGCTTAGTCCTCATCAGGTCATATTTTCATTGTTTCCTTTGTTTTCATTTTGAGCTCAGTCATTATTCCTGGTATCCTGTTCTTATTCTTCTAATGACTATACCACACTAATTTTTTCTTGAATAACTATTACTACATTTTCCCCCACCCAATTGATTAATTTGTTTTTTCTGATGTTTTTTCAATAATCCATTTTTTTTTATTTTCCTTTGTTAGTCTCTAGATCTCTACCCCATATTTTCTACTATATGAATAATATTTGTTCTAAATCTACCATTCATATTTATTTACATTGATTAGTGATAAATCATAGTCTTAATGCAATATTTTTCTCTTGTTTATATATATTAAAAAAATTTTATTTGAAATATACAAATATTCTTTTTTTTTTCATTAGACTAAGTGAAGACTTGGATATGCTGTTCTCTAAGTGTAAATTTATTTCCCATTCTGTTCTCAATCATTTTTCAGTTTTTTCTTCTATTCTACTACTTGACAGAGCATTCCTTTACCTAATGCTTAATGCTTATTATGTCATATTTCCATAAAAAGTCTTATTTTTTCACCCTCATTTATCATCACTAGCATTCTATTCTTATTCTTCAAATGATTATACTATTTTTTTTTTCAGTAACTATTATCACATTAATCTATTTCTGTTACTTTTTTTTGTTTTGATATTCTCTATTTCTCTGCTCTATATAATAGTATATTTTGAACTGTATGAATCACATTTTTTCTGAATCCGTCACTGATGTTTATTTACATCAATTAATGAAAAATCATGGTCTTGATGAAATATTTTTTTCATGGATACATATATATTATAAAAAAAAAAAATTTGAAATGCAGTCTTTTCCTTTTCATTAGACTAAGATGAAAGTTTGGAAACAATTCTATTTATAGTTCCTGCCTTTTACATTTTAATTTATTGCATATGCTTGTTTATGTACTAGTGCTCATTAATTTCATTCTTTACTCTAGTTTATTCTATTTTATTTCTAGTACCATATAGTATTTAATTTATTAAATAAGGCAAAGAGAATTTAGTGAAGTTGGCTAAACTTTGTTTGAACTTATAAGATGCTAATGAAAACAAGGCATTCTAGAAATACATGTACTACATACTACAATGCATCATGGGTGTTCACACCATATTTGCAATCTGATGACAAACGTTTTGGATATCTTGGAGGACTATGCATTGAACAGAAGTGTAATTTTTCACAAAGCAAATATCAAACAAAGATTTTTTTTTAGTCGTAAATGTTATAGATAAGATTTTTTAAAGTCGTATAAAATCTTGTACAGTGATTTTAAAGATTTTATTGTTATATTTTATTATACGTGAAAGTGAAATCAAGAATCAAGACATTGGTAATGAAAATGTAAACATTTACAAGTATCTAACAACTATTCATTATATTAATCCTGATTTTTTAAACATTACATGTAATTATACACATTTTATAAATAGCAGTTATGGAATGGTTGGAATAAAGTATATTAGAAACTAACAGTTATATAGGATTTTATCTAATATGAACATATAATTAAGTAGTATCAAGTCTTAAATCAATTTCTGGTATAATATGAATGTCATTTCTGTATTTTAGCCTTTCATCTGTTTGATATTTTAGGCTATTGAAAAACAAAATTGTTATTGTGAAGTCGAGATCAGTACTTTTTATTGTTGATTATGATTTTTAATAAATGACTCATGTAACATTTGAATGTGCATAAATTATTGCTAGTTTGTTTAATATTTTGATGATTTTGTTTACAGTTTATTCTGTTGCTTAGTGAATACAATTGATGCAAAAAAATTGATCATAAACCAAAGCAGTTATATGTAAACAAAGAGAAACTCAATCTGCAATTGTTTCTTTTTTCCAAGTCATATTTCTGCAGATTAATCCTTCCAATTTCATTAGTTATTGAAGATGTATGCAGTAAAAAATTGACTTGATATTAGAAAAAGGTACTTATGTATTAGATCTTTTTGCCCATGTTTGCAAGGGCAGAATGCTATACCTTTCTACAGTGGGGGTGGGTGTTTGCGATGGCATAATGCCGTATTAAATTTTTAACCATATGAAAAGCATAAATTTATATAGAAAACTAATAAACACATTACAATATTAAATAAAACAGGTAATTGTGACTTTTTAATATGGCATTCTGCCATCATAAACATGGGCATCAGTTCTAATAAGTAAGTACCTTAGAAAAATAATTATGATTGTTAAAAAAAATTGTCCAACATTTTCAAAGTTTGAGATATTTTTATTTAAGATTGCATTTTAGCTATCCTTTGAAATAAAAACTTTCTGTATAAAAATATTTTTTAAAATTTTTATTGTCTTTAAAAAAAATCATGGCATGTTGAAGTGGGTTTTTTTTGTATGCTTGTGTATATATGGACATTTTTTTTAATAAAATAAGTATTCTTTCATTTATAAAATTAATGTATTACTGGCAATTTTAAAAAATTATAAATTTTTAATATTTATAAAGTTTTTATAATTGAATGATAAATTGATTAATAGAAAATGTATTATTTTATTTTGATACATATTCATATTTTATATTATTTTATTAAATTAACTGTATTTAGAACTTTGCTTAGCATTTTAATTTTTAAATGCATTATAAATTTTAACTTGGTGAATGAGTGGGGTGAGCATTGTCTTACAAACTGTTTGCTTATAAAAAGCTAAATTATTGTTTATTAATATTTTTTTTTGTTAAATAATTTTTTGGACTTTTAATAAAAAGACTTGAGACTGCACTATGAAATATGAAGAGATGCATGATGGGAGCAACGATAAACATTGATGAGAAAATAAATAAGTATCTTTCAATTTATTTAAATAATTAACAAACTGAAATGGAGCTGAGCTAGACATGTCATTAAAAATGTTATTAGATGGACAACTGATCTTAAATAGTCCCACGAGATTGGAAAAAATCTTGAAAAAGACCACATGAAGTAGGGAAGTTTATTGGTGCAAAATAGAGAAAAGTAACTACTGAATGAAAAAAATTGCTTTGGTCTTTCATCCTATAATGGATTGTTGGTTGAAAATGAGGATGCCAGAAGTGATGATGAATTATGTCATTTTTTTTCATAGATTCATATAAATGTTGATGATTATTCAAAATTATTAATTTTGAAATCGTCTTGGTGGCATTTGCTTCTAATGATTACATTTAATTTATTACTATTTTTTTTAGATTATTTAATACTCTTTAAAATTTGAAAATAAAATATATTGCAACTATCAAAAGAAAAAAAAGTTCAAAAATATAATTTCTTCATTAATTAAAATAACAAAAGCTAATTAAAATGTAAAGTAATTCGATCAACTTAATTAAAAGTTTATTAATATTTTATGGAAATACCTATAGTTTGAAAGCAATTTATATATATAATATCAAAATGATTTATGAGCATTTTTGCAATTTAAGTTGATTTTAAATTAATAAATAACTTGTAACATTTCTTTTCTTATTTAAATTTTTTATAGAATAGTCAATTTTTATGAAATAAAAATAATTATATAAAATTATTACAGTGCTAAAAATCAATAAATGCTGAGTGTTCGGAAAGTTATGTGACATTCATGTACACGAAGACTTTGATCTTTATTTTTTGTGTCCACCATTCTGCCTGCAGTTGACTGAATTATGCAGAAATTATGGCACTATTATATTTTATGGGAAAAAATAATTGATTAATAAGTAAAAAGAACCAGAATAATTAGAAACAATAATTATTCTCAATGGAAAGTTTAGAATGCATTCTGAAAATTAGAATTTAACAAAATTTAAAATAAGTCGATGAAAATAAAAATAAAATAATAATAAAGATGTACTGAATGATTTATTATAAAACTGTAAGATTTTTACAAGTGTAAAAACAAAAGTATTTTTAACGCAATGTTGGTCACAGAAAAAAATTGCATTGGAAATAGCCTGTATCCAAGACATTATTCCTTAATAGTATGTGCGGAAATGCAAAATAAATAAAAATAAAACGCTACAAATTTGCCTCTATTATATTTATGCAATGAAATACATAATTTTTTATTTACTTTCAATTACAATCTAGAAATTATATGTAATATATAGGGTATATGAGCACAGACTTTCACACGACCCACCACTCTCCACACTATCTCATAACAGTGATACCCTTGAACACATATATGTTGAAAAGATAAATAATCACCAATATACGTATTTCATACTAAACCAGCAATCACCAGTTGGTCCAGATTACCATCTCTACACATATATGCTATAAGTGCTCAGATATATACATTAAGATAGCCAAACCTTATACTTTAACGGACAGGCTTCAATCTACTCCACACTCCAACTCTTCAACTATTCATCCAATTGAAAATCTGATGATGGAATGCTCAAAGGCCACCTTCAGGCCGAGATTCTTGTCAAATCCATGTTGACCTAAGGTCAATCTGACCCTCATGTATGGGATAGGCAGACACCTCTATTATGAAATAACCGAAACACACAGGCTTATTATATACCTGTGTTTATATATGTAATATATAGGGTATATGAGCACAGACTTTTACACCACCCACCACTCTCCACACTATCTCATAACACTGATACACTTGAACACATATATGTTGAAAAGATAAATAATCACCAATATACGTAGTTTATACTAAACCAGCAATCATCAGTTGGTTCAGATTACCATCTTTACACATATATGCTATAAGGTTCAGATATATATTAAGGTAGCCAAACCTTATACTTTAATGAACAGGCTTCAATCTACTCCACACTCAAACTCTTCAACTGGACCAACTGATGATTGCTGGTTTAGTATGAAATACGTATATTGGTGATTATTTATCTTTTCAACATATATGTGTTCAAGTGTATCAGTGTTTTGAGATAGTGTGGAGAGTGGTGGGTTGTGTGAAAGTCTGTGCTCATATACCCTATATGTTACATATATAAAAACAGGTATATAATAAGCCTGGGTGTTTCAGTTATTTCATAATAGAGATGTCTGCCCATCCCTTCTATATGTATTATATGGATTATGTCCTGTACATGAGGGGTCAGATTGACCTTAGGTCAACATGGGTTTGACAAGAATCTCGGCCTCAGGATAGCCTTTGAGCATTCCATCATCAGATTTTCAATTGGATGGACAGTTGAAGAGTTGGAATGTGGAGTAGATTGAAGCCTGTCCATTAAAGTATAAGGTTTGGCTATCTTAATATATATCTGAGCACTTATAGCATATCTGTGTAGAGATGGCAATCTGGACCAACTGATGATTGCTTGTTTAGTATGAAATATGTATATTGGTGATTATTTATCTTTTCAACATATATGTGTTGAAGTGTAACATATATGTGTTGAAGTGTGGAGAGTGGTGGGTCATGTGAAAGTCTGTGCTCATATAGCCTATATATTACATATATAAACACAGGTATATAATAAGCCTGTGTGCTTCAGTTAATCTAGAAATTATTAAATAGAGATATTCTTTTGTGGATGTATGTGTATATGTTCAACAAATTCCAGATTATTTTTATTTAGTTGAGTGCACTTTTGGTGATGAACATCATAATCATGCTGTTTTATTTGTAATCAGTCTTGATTATTCATAATATGTAAATAGGTTGATTTAAATATTCTGGTTGTGTGATATCAGAATGCTGTTTTCTCTTTTATTTATCACATTTCTGTGGTTGGCTATAAACCACACTTCTTGTACTTTTCTTTTTAGATCATTGCATTCTATGTATACCAAGCTGTTAGACCATGGATCAAAGCTATGACTATGTTATCTTTTGTGGTTTCAGATCAAGGACTTATGGCATGTTTATATAGATATTTATGCTGTGCTACTCTGGAATATTTAAATCAACTGATTTCCATATTATGAATAATCAAGGATGGATTATAAATAAAGCATCAATACTATGAAACGTGAGAGTTATGATTATGATGCTCATCACTGATAGTTCATTCAGCTAAATGAAAGAGAGGAAGAAACCCACTCCATAAAGCATTTATACATACATACGCAGAAGAGTTACATATACAACAAAGGGAAAATTGATATTAAATAGAGAAATATAAAAATATAAAGATCATGGTCAAAAAAAATTGCAATGGCAGTTGCATATATCGAAGAGATATAGTCATTGTATGTGCTGAAATGTGGAAAAACAAAAGCACTGCAAATTCCCTTTATTAAATAAGATGTGATTTTTTAAAAATTTATTTCTAGATACAATTTAATAATTGTTTTTACAACTACACCAGACTTCAAAGATTGCTGCATCTCTCAGCTACAGTTTATGATCAAATATACACATCTTTATGAAACATGTGCTATAAGGAATCTGATGGTTTAAATGTTATAGCTTAATATTAAACCATATATGTGCATAGCCAGTATGTCCTTGAACGTATGCACCCAATGCACATAAAAAATATTTAGGGAAAAAATATTGGTTGTATCTCCGAGATCAACCAGAAACACTATACTGTTAAAATTTACAGGTAGCAATTTTAAAATAATGCTAAGAAAATATTGAAAATATTAAATACAATTTTAATGTGGTATTCTGAATACATTGGTTGCCTTTGACAAAGATGCTTAACTTTAGAAGTGCATAAAAGTTATATGTAATGTTTTTAATTATTTCTCTATTTTTGAAACAGTATTAAAATATCTTTAACCTTTTTGTATTGCAATGACAGAGTCAATCCTAGTTTTTTTTTTACAGATAGTAATTTTTATAAATTATTAGGTTCTCATTTCACTTTCAACGAGTGCACAGTCTGTTTGTTACTTTTCCTACTATTTTTCAAGTATTTAAATAAGATTTGCATTGTATGAAAAATTGGAGGAAAATAAATCTTTCATTTATTAGTATATCGGTTATACACTACTTTTATCGTTATCATTATTGACTATTCATAAATGGTTATGGCTATTCTAACTTTAATTAGGAAAAAAAACAACGGATTAAGAGTTAGAAAATATGGGGAAAAACTGAAGAGTTTATTGAGTAAATAAATGATGGAAATGTGCTTTCACAAACATCCAATCCCGTTTTTTCATTTGGAACAGAAAAATATCCAATGACAGAGATGCTCCTAATTACTGGAACTCATTAACTTGATGGATTGACGATTATAAAAGGGAATGGAAAGTGAATGAGAAAAATAATGATAATGATTGTTTTAATTGTAAATGTTAATAATAATCAAATCAAGTCAAGATCGAATTATATATATATCGTCGTCGTCGTCATCATCATCATCATCATCATCATCATCTCAACCATTGTCATCATCTGTTTACTGCAGGATGAAGAAATCTCTCAGTGTAATAGCTTTCTATATTCACAGTTTTTTTTTTAACTTGACTCCAACAAAGTTTTTTTTATATTCGTTTTGTTTATTTCCTATGTTATTATTATTTTACAGATACCTTAAAATATATTAAGATCTCATTTATGGTTTTAGCTCTTCACTTATCTCTTACAATAAATAACATGTCCAGCTGCTCCATTTCAGTCTCTTCATTATGCCAAGGATATCTGTTTGTTTCTCTCTTATCTATTCTAATTATGTTTAACATTTATGTTTTGTTTAATAGGAAAATTACTTGTTTCTTATTTTATGTAATCTTTTTCCAAATTTATAATTTTGAAGGAAAAGGAAGATTATTTAATTAAACTGAAAACTAACCTGAATTTGTAAATCGTAATTGTTTTATTTTTGTAATAACTAGTAAAAAGTTTATTAACCATTTACATAATCATTCATACTGAATTATTTTAAAAATGTGATTAATTAAAATGGTGCTACTTTTAACTAATTTTATTTAAAATTGAGATTTTAATTAATTTTCAGCTGTCACAGTAACAAATTGTGATCTGTCTGACTGTAAGTAAATTAAAATTTGTTTCACATGTGCACCTACACATGCATAATAAATTGTTGAGGGGGAGAAAATGCTTTTTCTTTTTTTTTAATAACTTTTTGATGTAAAATAATTGATATCTTAAAGTTTCTGAAGTGTTTATCTGTACATATTTCTGTATGTGAACACGAACACACGCACAGATATTTTTAGAAGTTTGATTTACACTCTTGTATTTTTAGAGACTTGGTATAAAAAGTTGCAGAATATAATTAAAAAGAAATATGATATTAGAAAAACTGTCGCAAAGCATACTGTTAAAAAGTATAATACTGTAGTCTTTTCATATCCACAGATTCATTATCAATGATTTGAAAAATTGTTAGGTAAAAATAAAGATATTTGTAAGTTTTCTGGTAAACTAAGATGACAGCCTGTATTTTTGATAAATATACTGGTTTGAGGGCTTACAATCTACCAAATATCTGTTAGTTGTTACATTAAAACAAAATTAAAAAATCGATTGTTAATTTTATAAAAAGGAATAAATTCCAATAAATTTCAGTAAGAAGCTATATTTCAATTTTTTTTTTACTTATGTTATGACGAGAGAAGTGATGACAAGACGTTCTTAATATTGTGTATTTTGGTTAAATTCAGCATGTTTTTTTTTTATTAGCAGTTTTTTTGGTAAATTGTCATAAATGATAAAAATTTGGAACCTTCCTATTGCAGAACATGATGTAGTGGACTATTTCCAAAGGTATGGGATCCTGCCCTTCTAAAAAGTGAGTGTTAATAGTCATGATATTATTGCACACTGCCAACATGAATAAAGTGTAAATATTGTATTTATATTTTTTTCCCCATTTTTCTGTTAATAAGTAAAATTAAACACTCAAGGCGCATGTACTAAGGTTTTAGCCTTATATAAGTATTACACGCTGACATCGCTCTTAATAAGAATTAATATTTACAACTTTAAATTGATTCAAAATATTTCTAAATTTAATATCTGAATATTGACTCATTGTAAATCGAAAGATTTTGCAAATGTTAATGTTTAATAGAAATAGTGGACTTAATCAGTCAAGAATTTATTAACTTCATGCTCCAAAATCAAAATGCTTTAGATTTGCCTATATAATTAAGAAAAATAGGTTAGAGATAGAAGGGGTCCCTCTTGTCTTTATAAAGTTGAATCTTGTGTTATGATTTGTAGAGGTCTCTCTTGCTAAAATTAAGCACTCAAGGCGCATGTACTAAGGTTTTAGCCTTATATAAGTATATAAGTATGAAAAAAACAAACTGTAAATATTGTAATTAATTTTTTTACAATGATTTCCTCATAAGTTACTTTTCTCAAATTTTATTTTATTTTCATGGCAACCTGTACAAACACTATCATACATCATTTCTCAACCAGCTATTTTCCTCATCTTGTACATTTAATCTGCCCTGTGGGTGCTTTATTATTTTTTTTTTTATTACTGTATTGCATTTTTTTATATGTGTATTAGTCTACTTTTTTTGTTAATTATTTTTGTTGATTAAATTAAATTATGCCACTGGTAACTATAACATATATAGTTTTAGGCCTTCACAGGAATACTTGAAGCTAATGCAGGGAAATCACTGGATTTTTTGTAGCTTATCTTTAAATTGTACAGTATTAGTATTTAATTTCATAAATCGAATTTATTTATTTATTTTATGATGCATTAAGGAAAATAAACGTTGCCCAGATAGATGGAGAATGGGAGTATATTTTAAAAACGTACAAAAGAATATATAATATATATTCTTTTGTACATATATATGTACACACATAGATTTTCCCTTAAGTTATCATTTGTACATATTGGCAAAGTTTTATAATATATTGAATATAATTATCTAAAATATAATATTTACACGAAATTATTTTTAATCTATTATTATTTTATTGATTTTGCATTTGCTTTTTTCTTTCGATTGTTTGTTTATTTGTTTGTTAGTTTAAACATAATGTTTATTTATTTTAAAAATTTCTTTTTTTAATCATACTTTAAACTTTCGTCCCATTACACATTATTGAAACAAATGAATAAAGACATCTGAAAAAGACCAATGGCCCCCAAGATGCATTTCATGTAGAATTAGTGCTTTTTCACTTGGCCTAGGTCACAATCTTTTATACATGTCTTCATCATTTGTTTAGGTTCATACTCGTTAATCAAGTTATAATAAAACTTTATTTATACTCTGAAGATTTTTTTGTATTTCTTTAGAGACCATGCACATATTCTCGAAGCAGTCATTTTAAAGTGTCAAATTGTGTAAAAAATGTTTTATTTATAATGTTTAAACTTTACTGAAACATTGAGAAAACTGAAAAAATTACGATTAAATATATCATAGAATGTCGTTATATATTTATTTACACATATATAAACCTATGACATGTTCCTATAAAAATTGAGGTAGGTATAATAAGGTTAAACTATCTTTAAGTGGTCCACTGCAAAACAAGACTCTCCCCAACATCTCCTTACAGAGGAACAATGAAAGTGGAGACGATACTCATCTAGGTTTTCAATTGTTAGATGATTAAAAAAAGATTTTGAGCAGTTTTCAATTCTTGCTTTATTCATTAACTTGGTTTACCTAAACACCCATTTACTGATCAATATTAAATGGTTCTATTAATTATATGTTGGATATGAGAAATATAATTTTAAATTAGATTGGAATTCATTTGGATTTGAACCCAAATCATCATCATGGTATGCATTTGCACTTCTGGTTACATCTGACATCTTTTGAATTAAAAATATATAACAGTTAATGTATTAAAGTCATATGTAGCAAACACAGAAGAAAAAAAATATATATTTAATATGCTAAGTAAGCAGTAAGATGCTAATGTTAGTAGTAAGGTGCTAATGATTTTATAATCAAATTTGCATCTTGAATGTTATAAGAATTTGTTAGCAATTATAATCTTGCTTTAAAATTGAGGTGTTAGAATTGTCACTAAGAGGTTGACAAACATCAAATTATCATTGATAATGATTAAGTATTATTATGTGGTTGTAGTATTTGTACTCCTCTGAGCAGAAAACCTAATATAGATTATTATCATTCCCCAAATATAAGTAATACACCCAGGTCTCTCTTTGTGCGGATTTTTTAATGCGATTTTGAAGTTATGTGATTCATATTTCTTCTTAATATTTTTTATACAGTTTTCTTTTATGCGATAAAGAAGTTCATATTTCACTTAAAATCGGTATTTCTCTGTTTTAAATACACACATTATATTTTACATACTTTAAATGCCTATTGGAAAAAGGTTTGGCAATAAATTTAGATACTGTAGAAGATTTAGAAAAAGATAATGATACAAAAATGGAGGCTCAAAATAAAGAAGTGGAAGCATTCAGTGAACAACAGGAAATTGCTGATAAAATAGGCAAAAGTAACATAGAAATAAATGAAATAATCAGTTTGTTTGAGGAAAAGTTTAGGAAACAGATAGAAGTGTTTGAAAAAAAAGTAAAACAGTAGATCCAGGGAATCAAAATAGAAATACAAGAAGAGATTTAAAAGTTAATAGAAAATATAAAAATAGATATAAATAATGTAGCAGAAAAAATAGAAATAGTAAAGCTAAAAGTTGAGGAAGGTAAGGAAAAATCAGAAATCCAGAATGTTAATATTGACAATAGGGAACAGGCAGAAATGTTTGAAAAATAAAAGGAACAATGCGTCCAGGGAATCATGCTAGAAATTGGCAAAAATATAAAGTGGGTAGAAAATAAAATAGAAAAATTTGAAAACAAGCCAGAAGAGGGAACAAGAAGAGAATGAAAATGTAATAGAAAATAAAGGACATATTAATATTTTAGCAGAAAAAAATAGAAACAGGAAAGCTAAAAGTCGAGGAAGATAAGGAAAAACTAGAAATCAAGAGTGTTAATATTGGCAGTGGGGAACAGAAAAGTGCAAGTATGTATGCACATTTAAATAATAACTCAGCTACAGTAAATCATGACCAAATAGCCGAGCTATTTACTGAGTGTGTTTGACAACAAGGGGCCAAATTATGAAAACAAGGTAAGGGATTCAATCCTCTGGAAAGAGAGATGAATATAAATGCCATGAATTGTGGCCATTATAAACATGATTGGGATGAAAAGACCTAGGCATAGAGAGTCACATAGTTCTAGAAGGAGGATGATGAATATGCTGGCAGTGATCCAGAAATCAAATGCTGGAATACCAGACTAGGCATGGGAGTAGAGTGCAATTTCCTTGTTTGAGCAGATACATCAGAAACCTAAAAGAACAACCTGGTAAAGGTTAAGTAGTGTAATAGTAATTGGATGGACGCTAGGCAATGAAAAAAAAAGATTTTGTAGTTGGATTATGAGAGTTAATATAAGATAATGGGGGGGGGGGAGGTAGATAAATAAATTAAGATAAAATAAGTTTTTTTTTTTTGAGAGTCAGTAGAGTCAGTATATAATGTTGGAATTAAAAGTAAATAAATAAAATAAAAATTTGTGAAATATAAAAATAATAAATAAACGTAATCTTACTTGAAATTTAAAATAACCAAAAATAATCTTATATAAGTGGTTGCATTGCAGTTGATTGAGTTATGGGGTGTGTGTGTATAGGAGCATGGAAGGAGTGTTAATTGAAGGCCCTTACTTTATGAATTCATGACCTGTAACAGTCATGAGGGGAGATGAGGCCCATATTTCTAGGATGAGGACCCAGTAGAGGAAATTCTTCTCTACCCATCCAATGCACTGGTAGAGATATTCCCAACTCATTTAAAATTTTTGCTCTGGAAGAATAATTCTAGCATAAGCTGCAAACTAGTTCACTGGAAGAAAAATTCTAGCACAGTTATAATAAATCTTGGTTTTTAGCATAAGTTGAATGGTCAGTGGAAGAATCCTGCCATTTGCAACATTCACTTAAACTGTAGGGTGAGGACTCAATGGAGAAAATCCTCAGGCTCATCAATTTTCTTGTAGATAAAGTCCCAGCATGCCCATAGTAATTAATGTTTTTTTTGCATAAGTCAAATAGTCAGTAGACATGTCTGCCATTCATAGCATCCAACTCCCTGTACACATTCATAAAGATGTGTATTGTTTCTAATGTTCCTTGCAATAGATATAATCATATTCAACATAGATTATGGCATGATAGATAGGTCAATATAAGAAAAGCAGCCTATGCAGCTTGCCAATTCCTTGCAATCTGAAACTTATTTTAAAGAAGGAAAATAAATAAATAAAAATGAAAATCAAATATCAAAGCTAATATTAAATGTCAGAGCTAAAATAGGTCAAATTGACACATTTTACCTCTCAAATAGTGGTGTGTGTGATGTAACAACCACTAAATATGTTATAGAAACAAACATATATGTCTATCTGCATTACATATTTTATAATTTAAAATAAATAAAATTAATAAGAAAAACAAAAAAAAAAGTTTAAAAAACAAAGATATTAAAAAATGTAAAAGATTGCATCATTTTTTTTTAGAATAAAACAATTTATTAAGAATAGAGTAGGAAAAAGAATGATGAGAAATCAAGATTTAAGACCCATTCTCTTTTTTATAAATAAATGTAGAAAAGAAAGTGAAATAGTGGTGGGTGTGATGTAACAACCGCTAAATATATTAGAGAAACACATATGTCTATCTGCATTACATATTTTATAATTTAAAATAAATACAAAAATTAATAAGAGAAACAAAAAAAAATAGTTAAAAAAAAAGATTTTCAAAAATGTAAAAGATTGTATTTTCTTTTAGAATAAAACTGTTTATTAAGAATAGAGTGGGGAAAAGAATCATGAGAAATAAAGATTTAACACACACTCTCTTTTTTTATAAATAAATTTAGAAAAAAAAGTGAATATTAAAAAAATACATAAGAAATGTTTAAAAATAAAACTGACAATAGAATTAATTAGAAAACCTTGTAAATTATCTCATTGCATGAATGTGATAAGATAGTCGATGAATCTAGAATAAGATTAGATAAAAAAAGTAAAAGTAATTAAATCAAATTAAAGTTATGATGAAAAACAATGTGAGAGTTAGGTATAAAAGGGGCATCTTGTCCATTGTTTCATTTCTCTTCAGTTTCATTTGAATTCTTCATAAGTTTTCATTTAAATTCTAGTTGAGTTTTATTCTTTTTTTTCAGTTAGAGTTTTTCTAAGTTTGATTTCAAATTTTCAGTTCAATTAGCTGAGTGGCAATAATTCCAACCCACTAGTCCATTAGAAATTATAAACATAGAAGCCACAGAAGTATCAACAGGTGTTGCTAGAGAATCTTGGAGTGACCAACTGGGCTTCATGCCCCGGATCCTTGGCTCCAATAACTGCTCTCACCTGGAATCAATTTCTCATCCATAATATAGATGCTGCAGCATACTCTCTCCCATTGTCCATCTGAAGAATGGAAGGAAACCTATGAAACCATCAATGGAGATCAAAAGGCCAACCAATTTGAAATTGAAACCAATAGAAATGTTTCATCTTCATATCATGAAAAATTTAGGTGAATATATTTTTTCAATCACAAATGTCTAGACATATATTATTCTTTGGACAATCAGTAATATTGAATCTTTTAACAATTAATGTATACATATTTATTTTCTGTGTTAAATTTTACTGTTATATTTATTTAAATATATATATATATGTGTGTGTGTGTGTGAATAAATAAATGTTTGCTTAAAATGTTACTTGGTATATACTCTCTCTTTTAACTGTCAACAGTAATTTAAAAATTCAGAATATTTCATATTTAATTAGTACTGTGGTAGGTTACCTGATCAAGATTATGAGTTAGTCTGGGTATATTTCAAGCACTGGGTTTGTGTCCCAGTTATCCAGGCATGTCAGCTATATATAACATATCTGACCAGATGGTACTTGAGATTTGTCCTTAAAACAAATAAAGTACTTTGGATGTCAGGTTTTGGCACAGCAGTATGGAAGGATACTATGGTTAGAAAATATTGTCGAGGTTGGACATTTGTGTAGCCTTGATCTGGCCATAAGTATCATTGATGGTTAATCTATCAATAGTATTATACTCTTCTGCTTGACTGTATGATCTGATGTGTGAGACATTAAATAAGAAAGACAATCTTGTAAATTAAAATAATAGAATGTAATAACTAATAAATGTTAATAAATAATCAATATATCAAAATAATTAATATATAATAAAAATGATAAATATAAAATATTTTTAGATAATGGATGATGGCAAACAAACTACAATGGACTGTTTGGCTGTCAGATTATTACAATATATTGTACTGGGTGGTTATTTATTCTTTTTGATCATGAAGGTGCCACCAGATCACTGTGGACCTGGAAAATTTGTTTACCATGATCAAAAGTTAATGATGATGATGACTTGCACCAACCAGACCCAGGGAGAGCAAGAGCTCATTAATATTATTAAGACAATTGAGAAAACAAAGCTTGGACAAACATTATATAAAAAAAAAATTTAAAGATTTATTTACAATAGATGTAGTTTAATTAAATTCTATCAAGGCATGTACGAGAAAAATAAAATGTCAAATGCTCTGGCAGACAGGCTAATTTTCTAATAGAGTTTTAAAAAGGAGGGAATAATTATCTCTCAGCTGAAGATTCACCTAAGCAATTTTAGTTTTCTTATTTAAAGTTTTTAAAACAAATAACACATGAAAGATTCTTGCATGAAACAATGAAACCAGTGTGGACAAATGATTACTAGATTATTGACTAGTGACATATTGTCTGCAAAACTACTGCATGGCCAACCACATTGAAAATTGCTACTGTTGATTACAGTGCAAGAAAAATAAAGATGGTAAGTGAATATGACAGAATATGAATTGAAGTATGGGAAAAAACTTAAATCTCCAATTTAACAAAAATAAAATCATAGAAAATACTCTGGCATAGGTAAATTTAAAATTGAGAACACATTAAATCTCTGATTTAAGAAAAACAGATGATGCTCATTCATCTGCACATTTATCATGACTGATGGCGCTGATGTTAGCCAAAAATTGTTTAAAATTCCCTTTTTCAGGCACAACTCAATTTCTAGCAGCAATTGAATGGTTTGGCTAATGTCAACCTGCTAGCATGGTTTGTGATCATTTACTTTCACAATTCACATTTAGACAGCCCTATCATTCGATAGGTGTTGTTGTTTACCATCTATACAAATTCTGACTCTTAACATGTTCTTAGTTTTTCATGATAGGGTTTCAATTTTTTGAATGAATACTATTTATGTAAGATGTGTTAAATGTTTTTATTTTTGAACAATAAATGAAGTAGTTTAAGGTCCTAAAAATTTTCCCACTGGAACAAACCTGTCTCCTAACCTGTTTATGTGTGTGAGATGTGAAATTTGGGGTTTTTTCAGAGGTACAGCTGAAATATCATAGCTCGCAAGATTTTTCTGTTACTGAAAAAAGTGTCTCCTGTTGCTGTGGCAAGAGTTGAATTGGTCTAGACCTAACCCTATCATTGTAGATGAGATGAGGCTACAGCTTTCACAAGAATTAGGAATTGTTCCATTTTATTTCTTTGTTTTATATTTTAATTTTTATGGAGTAAAAGTAATGTTAGTTGAGATTTGAAGTCATTGGGGGGGGGGGGTGTTGAAAATGTGTTTTTTGATCAGAACATAAAGTGAACAAATATTGATTTATTATTAAGATTTTTGAAAAACCTTTTAATTATTTTAAAAAAGCAAAAATGAATTTTTTTATAGAAGAGATGAGGTTACAGCATTCACAAAATTAGGAATCATTTGATTACATTGATTTGTTATGTTTTAATTAATATTTATGTAGTAAAAAATAACGTTACTTGAGAAGTGCAGTCCAATTTTTTTTTTGTTTTAGAAATTGCATTTTTTGATCGGAAACTAAAGTGAACGAATATTTATTTATTATTGTTTTTGAAAAATGTTAATTATTTAACAAAAAAATATTAAAAAAAAGGAATTTTTATTTTTGATATTAATAACAAAAATGTTTTTAACAAAAATAGTTTTCTCTGTGTAGTGGTTTTTTTGTTACAATGTGTAAATCAAATGTAGTGGCTCAGTAACAGTATATGAAGACATTTTGTTGGAAGAACAACTCACCAAGTGTGATAGATGTGCATTCAAATGATTACCAAACAGACATATATAACTGGTGAATCACTAACCAAACAATTGTCTAAAATTAAGCTGCTAGATAATAATTAAAAGTCTTAATAGGTGTCAGGTAAATAATCAGAAAATTATGTCTGCCCAAGCATTTATTAAGAAAGTGAAATAATTATAAATATAAATAGCTTTAAGAATTAAACTCTCACTACATGCTCTGACAAATAAATTTAAGACAAACATGGAATCTTAAAACTAACATTCCAAGGCATACTACAAATTTAATAAGAAAATAGAATAAATACTTAAAATCTTTAAATCTAATAGGCAAAAGATGTAATAAAAATGTTACTTTTTAAGGTTAAGCTGAGACTTTAAAACCCTGGAAAGAATAAGGACACATGTTACCCCAAGGTATAAGATTAAGATTGCAGAGGTCTTTCAGCATGACATATATAGTTCATTTACTGTAGAATTCCAGTGAAGATTTTATGTTTTCATTTTCTATTCAGGGGACTGGAGGTGATATTAAGAATTAGTTTTTGTTTAGCTTTTATGACATGATTTTATAGGGACATTTTGGGATCCAGGGTTCATTTTCAAGTTGGTTTAGCACAGCATGACATTGAGGTGATTCTTTTTAGTGTATAGTTTTGGCATTCTTGAGAATTTATAACAGCATAACAATTCACAAGAAGTCTCAAGATTGGCATGCTAAAAATTGAAACATTATATAACACAAGTAACTAAAAGTCAGTGGCTGAAGAATAATTAGTCTGAAATCCCAGGGCTATTTATGAGTTTTTATCTTCCATAACATCTTTTAATTAGTACTTCTGACCAAGGCAAATCTTTATCTCAGGCTTAATCTTAATTAAAGTTTTTAACCAGGTTAATCTTATTTAGAATTAATTAATTAAAATAAATCTAAAAACAAGTCTCAGCTTTTGTTAAAATAAATTAAAAATTGATTATTTAAAATAAACAGGAATGCAATTACAAAAAAAAAAAAAAAACAAACTTCAAAACTAAAATGCTTTGTTTAAAAAGGATTAACTTTTTTCTTTTAATTTAGAATATTTTTTTTTTTTATAAAATTAAATGTTTGCTTGTCTTAAATTACTTGATAAAAAAAAAGCAACCAAAAGAAATCTATTTTAAAATTAAAATCTATAAAAAAAATAGAAATGACAATTTTAAAAGAGCTGTACATGTGTGCCATTGTATATACTCCTATATACAAAACTTTTAAACAGTTTTCTTTTAAAACTTTACTAAAAAAAGTTGGCTTTATTTTTTGTGATGAGACTTTTGAGTTGGATAAAATATCTGGTTCAATATATATATATATCCTAAATATATAATTTAATATAAATTTTAATTAAATATATTTATTATAAAAATTAAATTTATATTAAATAATTTATAAAAAATACATAAATCATTTAAAAATTATAAATAAATAAAAATTTATATTTAAAACTATATTAAATAACACTATCATAATAAAAATTATTTATTAAGTCAATTTTAATACTTTAAAACTTAGAATAATTAATATTATATAATATTTAAATTTATAAACTATATTAAATAATAAAAATTATTAATTATTTATTATAAATATATATTTAAATTTATTTATTTCTATATTTTTCTAAATTATTTCTTCAAAATTTTATATAAAATTTTTTATATAATATATCATAAATTTATTAAGACAGACAAAAAATAGACAAAATACACGATTATAATTTCTAATATTTTAACAAGCACTTTTTCAATTAATACAATATTTTAAATATTTAAATAATATTATAGTAGAAATGGATAGAATTTATAAACATCATAATAAAAATAATAGGAATAATTTTATAAATATTTTTTGAAAATTATTTTAAAAATTTTAAATTATTTAAATATAATAATTATTTTAAATAATAATTAGATAGTTTATTACATATCATTTAAAATTTAGAAAATATTAAAATCCAAGTAATGACCAATAGTAATAGAGCTTCAGATCCAAAATCCCAATTAATTTAAATCAGAGAAAAAATACAATCAGGAAGATAAAATTTTAGCTCTCTAATAATTTCTTTTCCAATTTATTCAATTTTTCAATATAATTCTAATAATACATTAGAACAAATTAATGACAATTTTAAAATCATAGAGAGATCTTAAAATAAATATTTTTAAATTTTCATAAATTATACACTAACTTAACAACCTCCAGTAATTCTATAGAAGTACATCGAATTTTCAGTAAAAATATGATAGATTCTTTAAAACCATTTTAATTTATAACATTCAAAATTTTATATTTTCATTAACCCAATAGACCAAAAAATCTTTAAATAGATAAAGAAAAATTAGAAAAGAATAAAATATAAAAATCATTAATTCATCTAAAATAATACAAATAAATCTAAAATTAAAATTATTGGAATTTTTCTAAAACTAAAAAAATACTCTAAAAAAAATATAAAGATCAAAAAATAATAATAAAATTAAGAATAATAAATAAATAAAGAGAAATATTTATAAAAAAAATAAGAAATATAAAAAATATTACCATAAACAATTTATAAAGTATAAATATTTACTAATTAAAAGAAAAGATGATCGACAAGGGAATATTCAAACATTAAAAAAACTTCGAGGATACTAACTAAAATATATTTTAAAACTGAGCTAAAGCTAAAATAAAGAGCTAAACAAATATAAAGAACCATATTTTAAAACTTGAGGCATAAGGAGAACATCAGATAAAGAAGATAATATAGGGAAAAAAGAACCAGAAAAAATTTAATTAGTTTGAATTATTTATTTTATAAAATTAGGTTTCAGAAAACATAGGGAAACAAAAATAATTATAAAATATAAAATTTTGATTTTTTTTAATAAAAGTGGAGTAGGTGGAAAAAGACAAAACTAACCGAAGAAACAATTTTTTGTAATTTATTTATGATTATTTATTTATTTAGACCCTGAAGAAGGTACAAATTATTATTATATTATTATGTTTCACCTTAGGATGATGAAAAAACGAAGTTATTGTTGATAAATAAAATAAAGATTATATATTTATATTTCCTTGGTTTGATATTTTTCAAAGGAGAAGTTATAAGGGAAATATCTAAGGAATAGAAGATTTCATACATTTTTTTAGGTGATACAGTTTGATATAGAAAACTAGAGAGAATGGGGGACGGGGAGGGGGATTGACAAGAGAGGAAACGGAGAACGGGAAGAAAAGTGGAAAGTAAACCGGAACCTTTATAGGGAAAGGTAAGAGCCGCCAGTGCGGTATTTTATATTTCGGGGGTTTGGAAAAAAAGGCCACACCACTAGTAAAGCAAAACTACACGAGAAAACAACACCCCCACCCCCACTTTCCAAGTTTTTAGGAAACATTTTTATAGGTAAAGAGAAACAGAAGAGCCAAAAAGGAAGAAAAGAAATTTAATAAAAAATTTGAAAAAACAAAGGAAACAAAAAAATTTTTATATATATTTTAAAGGAAAATAAAAAAACACGAAATAGCTAATTGAAAGAACAGGGGATATTAAACACTAAAATAACAGGGAGGTACAAACAAAATAAGGAAGGGAGAACAACAAAAAACAAAATAAAAACGAAGTAAAAACAAAAAAACTTGACAATGATAAAAGGATAAGACCCAAAAAAAAAATAAAGAAAAGAAAAAAAAACCAAAGAAAAAACAAAAAAAAAAAAGGATAAGACAGAAAAAGAAGAAAGAAGAACGAAAAAGAAAAATTTATTTTACTATTGAGTAGTAAATTTATAAAGTTTTAACAACGAACCACCCGACTTCCAAAAAACAAAACACCTGAATAAAAAATAGAGGCAAAACCACACCAATGATAAGCCCCCTACTATGATATCACACCCCTCTGTTTACTTTATTGTTTAGCAAAAGAGAAGAATGATATTATAAAAGAAAAGAAAAACCAAGAAAGAAGAAGAGAACAAGTAAAGAGGAGAGAAGGCAAAAACCCCCAAGCCCAGTGGTAAAAAAGAAGACCGGAAAAGGCAGAGAGATATATATAGGAACGAAAAAGTATAAGGCAGAAGGGCAGAAACGAGTATAGAAAAAAGAAAAGGGGGGAAGGCACCAGAGGGGACGGGAGGGCCCCCCGCGATTCTCACGATTTAAGAACCTAACCTGGGGGGGGTAAAAATAATTATCATATATCTATTTAAATGTGAGTTACCAATTGTCACCAGATGGTAGTAATGAACATCTCTTCAGAATAGCATTTGATTAATACTCTTACCCAGTACAAAACATTATTTTATTCTCTTTTGAAAAGTCCATCTACCAGAAACTAGTCTGAGAAATTGTCATTATTTTCTGTTATCCATTGATTACTTATGTTTACATAAATGAATGGGGAGGATACAACCTACTGCCATTCAAACACTATTTAGGTAAATAATGGATTATTTTGTTTTAGTATAGAATAAAAACTTTTTTTAATGGAAAGTTAAAGAAAATCCTGATAACATTAATATTAAACTATATTTATTTATGATTGACTGTTACTGCTGATCTAATTGTTGCAGTTTAAAAAACACTGACCATTAAATAATTATTTAATTTGTTATCAGATTTACAAGAATGAGATATTAGATTTAGCAAAAACATCAATAAACTTATCCAGATTTTGTTGTCTTTTTGTTTTTCAAATTTTATTTTTAATACTTTCAATTATGCTGTAATCATTATCAACTGAAATAACATAGGTAAAAAAGAGACAGATGTAAAAAGAAAAAATTAGACCCTAAGATAAATAGACAATCTGGTAATATTGATGTACACAGTTCTTGGAACATCACATGATGTAAACTTTTTTTGTCTACACTATTTTAGTTGATAATTATTATAGCTTAATTGAAAGTGCTTCTGTTTAATTACTATATATATATATATATATTGTTCATATCTACATTATTGTAATTTAAAATTTACATGTAGTACACCTGGGTCTTGTTTCATGTGAATTTTTTAAATGCGGTTTTGAAATTATGCGATTCATGTTTCTTTTTAATATCTTTTTATGTATGTTTTCTTTTATATCAAGAAATTTAAATTATTAATAACTTATTTTGACTTGAAATACTTTTTTTTTTTCAAAAATATAACATTATATTAGCAGCTAATGTGAATATGGCCTAAAGCTGTATTTACAATGTTAGCTTCTACATAAATAACATACTTATACATATGTGCAAATAATAATAATAATAGATTTATACTTATGAGTATAAAAACATCGCAATAAATATTCAAAAATTTTAACCTTTTAAAACATATTTTGTTGGATATAACAGAAATTAATATTCTTTTAGATTTTTAAAATAAATAATGAAGATTTTGTAAACTGAAAATAATTTTTCTAATGATAATGTATACACTTTTTGTTTTGACTGCGATCTCATTTTTTTAATATAGTAACAAAATGTGAACATTTAAAATTTATTTCAGTAGTAAACAAAACTATCAAATGAAGATAAATTTATTAATTTCTGATCAGTAATACTCATTTAATCATAGATTTTATGTTGCTATGTGAGACAAAGAAGAATGTCAGACAATGCTGAAATCTGAGAGAGTTTGTTTCAATGAACAACCTCTTAAATTCCAATGAGAGGTAAATAGTTGTATGTCTGGATATCATGACCTTTATAAACAATTAGTAAAATCATCATCTCAAAGTTTAATTACTGATTACATTGTCGATAGAAAACCATTAACATAGCACAAGTGGTGTTAGTTGTACTTCCTCTTGTGATAAATCTGATTTTTTACCAGTTCACAAACAAACCGCTTATTGTCAAATAGCGATAATGTTTAAAATATGTATGAAAAAATGTAAAATTAAATACTGTAGTTAATAAAAAAAGTTTGTCTTATATCAATTTTTTTAAAATATTTGAAATTTTTTTATTAGTCATACTTTATTTTTTTAATTTTTTAGTGTGAATTTTAAAGTAATTTTTTCTTGTTGCTTTGCTTTTATGCCTATTTCTGAAAATTACAGAACCTATTCCCCATTTTTCAAGGTATGTTAAGTCTATTTTTGTGCAAATTTTTTTAATGCAGGTTTTCTGTGGAACCTATCTACTGCATAAAACAAGACCCAGGTGTATATATTTAATAGATAACTTCTTACTATATATATAAGAAATAGCACCAATTGCATATTGCTGACTGAAATTCAAATATGGAAAATAGGAAAATCAGTGTCAAGTAATGTTAAATTACTTCAGCTGTGCTCCATGTGGAACAAATATGAATTCTAAATAAAGTGGCATAAAGATAATCTCTTACTTATAGGTTGAAATGGTGTTAAGTATATTGAAATTCAGGCTAATGTAAACACGAAGCACAATACTAAATCAGCTAAAATCTTAATAGCTATTTAACAAGCATATTTTATATTATGTACACAAAACAAGGTAATACAATAATCATTTTAAATATTTAAAAATTCCAAGCACTAACTATACAACAAATAGAACCAGCTGGAAATGTGTCTAGCTAAGGGTTAGAAATTTAAAATTTATTTTACATTAGGTGCATAAACCTTAATGGTAGATAATTGCCAATTAATGCTATGTATATTTGAGAGAATATGCTTATATATATATAATATTATTATTATTACTATTTCCGGGATATTTTAATATTCTAATATTAATATTTTAATATTTTCCGTGAAAATATTAGAATTAATATATATATTGCTTAATAAACAATCAGATGATTGGGAGCCATAAAGTATAATGCTTTAGATTGTGTTGTGTTTGACATTTAAGCACCCATAGACAAAATATAATGTATTTTATTCAAACATGGGAATTCATAATTTTTTTTAATTTATTATCTAAAATGTTGTTTAATTTAGATTGTCATCTTGTAATTTCAACATTTTAGATAATTTTGATGCAATGATGTAAACATTTGTATAATTCAATTTTTTGGCAAAGTACTTTTTTTTTACTATGTTGTTGACTAAAAATTTTATTATATAAAATTGCACAAAAGATTTTCATCTTTCTAAAGTTTAAGAATTTTAATTTTGTCTGTTTATTAAATAGCTGGTTTATTTTGATCAGTTTTATTTTATTTTGTTGAATTGTATTCAAAATTATTTTATGTTGACACAACCAATTATGTTCAGCTTTTTAAAAAATCTGATTAACTTTGATTTAATCATCTAACTTTATTTTTTAACTTCGTGGTTCTTCTGCTATGAAAACCTTTACAAAAAGAAATTTTAAATTATTTTATTTAGAAAGTGGGAAAAACAGATACAACTGCTTTAAAAAAAGATTATAGTAGCTACCATGATATTTGGAAAGTGGAGAATTCTAGATATATATGAGTATTGATAGAAATCTGTATTTAAACTTGAAGCCTATTAATAATTTAATAAAGAAGTTTTTTTTCCATAGAAAATAATAAACTTACCCGTTTAAAAATAAAAATACATATTGCTTTTAATATGAGTGGATCAACGTAAAAGTCGTAATAGCTTTGTTTTTACAAATATATAAGAATATTTGTAATGTCAGTAGCATAGTTTGTTTTTATGAGACTCTTAGTAGCAAAAAAAATTATTTTAAATGTTAGGCATATTACATTTTGAGAAAAACCAAAAAAAGAATTCTTATCAGAGAAACTATTGATGAATTAGAATAATTTAAAAACTAATTTAAGTTTATGATTTTAGAACAAACAAATATTGAAATTAATTAATATGGAGAACAAAAAATAATTGATCAAATTCTTCATAGATTGATTTTTGATAACTAAAAAAACATAAAATAGAAGTCCATTTTTGATATGATTTACTTTTTTTTAATGTGACTGACCCCCCCTCAGTGTTTTGAGTTTGGATAAATCAAGCAATTTTTAATGTTGTTAGCTTTTTTTAGTTTTGCACCAACCCTCTAACAAGTTGCCATTTTAGTGGCAATTTTTGTCAATGTTCAAACTTTGATTTTAGTATTAAAACTTTCTTTTGTACTAAAAGTCAACAAATCATATTTGATTTCTTACATAAATGAAAAAAATTCTAAAAAAAATTATATTGGAAAATTGAAAATATTGAAATAATAATAATAAATTCAGTTTGCCATTGGATATTGGGAACAAAAACTGAAATTTATTTTTGAAACAGGAGTGAATAAATATTAAGTCTTGTTAAATTTCTAAAATTCTATTATGAAATATTAAAATATCATAATTTTTAGAATATCTCAAAAGATCCTACCACAGTGTTAATGAAATATCAGCAATCAGTTTTATAAGGTATAGTCATTGTGGCGACTGTTGTTTTTTGTTAACATTTTAATTAAATTTATTAAGTTTTATTTTTAAAAATTAAGAAGATACAAATAAAGTCAAAGTATATATGTATATTCTTTTGGGTTTAAATAATTATTATCCAATTATTATGTAAAAGTAATCATAAATCTTCAGTAAATGATGCGTAAAAATCATTTTTTACTATTCCAAAAATTTTCTCAAAATAATCTTTGCAAATTAGAGATCAAACCACTCATTCACTCAATATCAAATGTGTCAAGGATGTATTAAATACCCAAATGTTGAACTAAATTATTGAGATTTTACTGATGATTAGAAAATACTGGCCTCTTCAGATTTTTTGAATTAATGGTTTAGCAGCATGGAATAAGGTTTCTTATATGCAGCTTTAATTTGCTCCCTAATTACTGTTTTCAATGTTGTTTTGCTGATTTTATGTTCATTTTATAGGGAAAATCTTACTGAATAATGCTACCATATTCAGATTTTTTTAGAACTAATAAATCTATTCTTAAATTTATTGCAATGACAATGACATAAGTACATCCTTCAAAGGTGCTAATTGGTAATTTCTTGTTCTCTCTGCAGGAGTGCACCTATCAATGATTTTGACAATTCTGTTACTTCATTTTGAATTTGAAATGAAAACATTTTCTATACGTTTTTATAAGTTTATTATTTTTTTTCACAAAATAGTTGTGAAATATTAAATATTTTAGAAGAATAATTCAGATTTTGGGAGAGAATAATTACTTTTAGAAGAATACAGATTGACAAAGAAATCAATATGTAATTAGATGACAAAAATACATTTTTTTTAAGTGTCATAGCATCGGCCGGGATGCGAATCTGCAACCCGGGCAACTGCCTGCAAGTGCAAAGCAGTCACGCTGACCTCTTGACCACCAATGCAAGACAAAAAAAAAGTACATTTTATGTTGACCATTTTAGATTATTTTCATTCATTTTAAATAGAAATTTATTTTAATTTTTTTTTATTTATTTGAATAATCTGACAAATTATTAATTTGTATTTTAGAAACTAAACTAAAAGAAATATAATTTAAAAGATGTATATAATTTTGTGGATGAATCTGTAAAGTTTGGAACTTTAATTCAATTGGTCAATAGGAATTTTAACAGTTAATTGTATGTGGAAAGAGTTAATGCATCAATATTTTCTAGCATAAAATTTGCTTAAATACCAGAAAAGTAATGTTAGCGATACAATTTAAAGCAAAGAAACCACCAGCATAATCTCAAAAGAAATAGTTTTGTAATACAGTGTGACTCTTATTTAATAAGTTAAACAAGTTTTACTGCTTGTACTAAGCAAAATAATTCATGATTTTCCTAGTTGTATTTGACTTGCATTTGTAAGCAATAGTTTTTATGACTCTATTTCCAATTTATATTTATAAAAATGAGTAATTAATGATTTCCAAATGACAATGGTATACAGTCAATTTCTCAAATTAGTTTCTGGCAGATGGTGTTTTTCAAAAGGGAATAATTGCTGGATATGCTATTTTAAATGGATATACTTGATTATACTATCTGCTATCTATTGATTGATCATGCTTAAATGGATAAGACAGAAGTCGGGTGGTATTGATTTCTACTGCATATATTAAATTAATTTTCTTGGATAAAAAAAGAAAAATATTTATTTTGATTCGTCTATGTACACAGCATATACATTTATTTATTGTTAATGTTTGAATTATGTCATTTATATCAGCCATTATTTCATCTATAGAGATCATTCAAAGTGGGTGTAGTTTACTGATTTTTGGGGGATTCTGCAACATTTTCAAATAGCTTCTACTTCCCAAACTATGGATGTTATTATTCAGCCAAAATATCAGCAAATGTATACATGAATCCCATATATAGGTATTCTGTTAATTATTTACCAGTAAATACATTGCTTATCTGATAGATATTGTAACATTTTCTTTATAACTTTAAATTTAAATACAGAACGAAATTCTTTAAAATGTCTTGGTTTATCTCATTTCCAAAAAATCAGAAAAACTTTATTTAAATATGTATTTTTGTTGTTCTTTTCTTTTTCTTTTTTCTTTTTAAAAGTGTTGTGCTTGTTATTGTATAAGCAGAGGGAAAAAGGTATTTCGCATGTTTTTCTTTTCATTTTTTAGGGAAAAAAAGATATTCAAATGAGTGGCAGTATTAATATATGTGTATTTAAATAGTTTTTTTTTTGGGGAGGGGGGGAGGATTGTAAAGAGGTATTGAACTTAAAAAAAAAAACAGGCATAAATAATAGATATAATATTGAAAAAGTAAAACTTTACCTTTTTATAAATATTGACAAAACATTGCTTTTCAAAGCTTTTCGTATGCGTGCACACACATATTCTTATAAAATATATATGTAAAATTTTTTACATTAGAATGTGCGCTGTTCACAATAATAAAAAAAAAATAGCACAAATTCTATGGACTTTTATGCAGTGTTAGTTGCGAATCACATCTGAACTCAAATGATGCATGGGATTGAGTTATTTAATCAAATATTTAGTTTTCCCACATTCAATTTCATTTAAACTTCTGTCCGCATAAAATAGTTGATTTAGACGTTATACTTTTATGAGGGGGATGGGGAAGATAGTGCCAAGTCTTGACAGAGAAGGTAAAATTAAATAAGATTCATATAAGACAGGAATTAAGAATGTTATTAATTTTTACAGGAGAAATAAATGAAAAATAGTGTCTTTTATGAATAGATCAGTTAAATGTTCTGTTGAGTTCAATGTTAAATGCATTCATATTTTATAACAACAGCAATAATAATTATAATCATCATCATCATCATCAAATAGTTTATTGTTTGGGAGTTGATAGCACTGGAAGTAACATCTGGATTCTCGATCCTTTGTTTTTAAACTCTAATCCATCACTCTATTATTGTTTTAAATTATACAGATCATTTTTTAATTATTTTTTAGTTATATACACCCATACACCCATATTTATGAATATGGTATTTAATTCATAAAAGAAATACATTTATAAGAGAGATATGTATTATCCAGCATCTAGTCAAATTAGTTACATTTACAAAAAATTAGTTAAAAATAGCAGAAATCCCATACATTGACTCATTACTTGATCACTTATAATATTTTTATTATTACTACCAAGGATGAAGGTAAGGCTTATTAAATTTGAAATTGTTATACTTAAATATAAATGTGGTATAATGTTGCCATTTTGTTACTGAAATAATTGAATGTTCAATTGTATTATTTTCATATTCATTTATTATTTCTAAATTAATTTTGCCTTGATTGATTACTCATTATAGAAGCCATTTAACAAAAGTAGATATTGCATAGGAACATTTTTTGAATAAATATATTTGCTGTTTTCGGTGTTTAGATCAGTAATAATATGATTGACTTGAGAATTAAAAGCTTTTGGATCAAAGCAACACTTCTTACTTTGGATGTTCATCATCATATAATTATTATTATTTCTTTGTGAATGATTTTAGAGTGATTAATACAAAATTGGAGGTTTCTGTATCAACTTCTGGTGCTCAAATGGGACAAAATCTCTAAATTGATTTTATTCATTTTAATCTGTATGGTTTAATATGGTTGTAAAGTTTATGTACTCGGGAACTGAAGGATTCTGAATCGATGTTCAATTTGTACTGTCTGGTCTTGAACTTTATATTATCTCCGAGCAATTAATAATTCCAATTAGTAATTATGTATATTTGCTGAAATTTAAAATAAATTTACAGATTGTATGGTAAATATTAATAATACATCTATTAAATAATCTTGCAAGAATAAATTTTACTACAAATACTGTTTCATTAGTCATGTTATGTGAATTATTAACTTAATTGAATAAAACTCCATTTGTGAAAGCTGCTTTATATTAAAGTTATACTTTTGCTTTTACAATACTGCATCAACAATTAAGTAATAATCTAATATTACTTGACGATTTTATTATCAAGCAAATAATAGCTAGTTATTCATTTATTGACCAAAATATCCACCCAGGCAGATCATGTAGATTAAGAGTTGGATGTTTTAATCCCAGTGCCTAAAAGCGTTTCTGAAATTGAAAATTATGATATTTATTTGATCTTTTTGTTTGAATGAGGTTGGACCAATGAAATTTCCATTGGTCACAAAAATCATTCTTACTTAAGTGGAACTGCAAATATCTGTAAGTAACATTATTTAGATTATCTTCATATATTGTAAGAATGTCTGAAGATTTAGTTCAGATATTTTTAAATATATAATATTTAAATTTAATGAGAAGTACTGATCAGTTTTAATGTTTAACACACGGAATAAGGAAGATATTCTGATTTGACCTTTCAGTAGCATAGTGAAATATTTCTATGAAGTTGCAATGTAGCCACTGCTATAGTAGTATCAGGCTATTAATTAATCACTTATTTTTAATGGTATTTCCATTACATCATATTTTCTTCCAAGTTCCGTCTGAAAATTTGTGATGATGGTATTTTAAAAATTAAGAAAAACTATAACAAATTCTTTAACACACTTTTTCTTTTCAAATCTTATTCTTTTTAATTTTATGAACATTTTTATTTGTTTCCCTCCAACATTTTGACCATATTACATAGTCATTGCTTAGGAATGATTATTTCTCTAATATATATATATATATATATGTGTGTGTGTGTGTGTGTTTATTAGGAATTTCCAAAACCAGGCACCAAAAATATTTTGACAAATTTTTTTTTTTTTTGGAAATTCTTTATAAACACACATATATAATTTTTTTTAGGACATTGGAGAAAAACTGAAACAAAAAATGGTTTCCTAAAATAAAAAAAAAAACAGTTTGAAAAGAAAAAGTTTTTTGAAGAATTTTTTGAGTTTTTTTTAATTTTTTTAAAATATTTTAATTAATCAAAGAACACAATGAAATGCTTCTTATTGATTTTATTAAATGGTGGTATTTTAGTTGTAATTGTATATTAGATTCTATTATCTCATAGGACTTATTAAATGTTTTTAGGAGAATTCAAACCTTCTTTAAATTTTTCAAATACATTCAACTATTAGTAATATCACACAGATCACAGTACAATGTTTAAAGTTATATTTTTCTTTCTACGTGACTTAATTGTAGGAATATCCCAAAAGCATATTTACTGGTTACTTTTCATCTCTCTAGTCTTAAAATAATCACTGAAAGATTTAATGTTAGTATTGAATAATTCCATATTGAAAAGTAACAGTTTTGCTAATACATAGATATAAAATCTGAATACTGTTATGTGTAATGAGTGCTTTTTTGATATTATAATTCTGTATTTCTTAGATATTATTTGTATATATTGAGATGGTTATGTGTCTCATGGCATATAGCAATGTAGCATGTGTGCATATATATAAAATTGAAAGAAAAAGTAGAAATAAACAAAAATTTTTTGTAGATATTTTCTATATTATACTGGAATAACAGTGAAGGATTAAATAATTTTGAATTTAAAATAATTTATTATAAATTAAATATTTAAAAAAGGCCTCATTAATATTTTATTAATTCTAATTTTGAAATTAAAACAAGCATGTTTTTTATTACAATAAATACTGGTAATTATAAAAATTTTCTATCTATTTTGATTAGATAATTTTTTTAATTAAAGCTTATATAACATATTTTGATAAAGATCATACAGGGTTGTTTTTGCATGGATTAAGGTAAATTGAAAAGAGTCATTGGTTTTTTTAATCAAGATAAAGAAAACTTGATTTTAATTACTGTGTTTTTTACCATCCTGACTATAGAAAGGTTGAAAAAAAGATTAGGTGAGTTTTGATTATGATAGCAAGATAACCATAAAGTTATAACTGAAGGTAAGACTCAATGCAAGTTCAGCTGCTGCTACTAGTTTACTATAGTAGAGTTTGGATTCACATGGAAACAAGGTCCAGTTTTTACATAGTTCATAGCCCATATATATGTGTGTATTATATGGCATGGAAACTGAAGAGAGATCACTGCAGTTAACAGTTACGAGATTATATTGTTCCTGAAGATGGCAATAAGCCAGTATTCTTTAGAAGGGACCAGCATACCCAGAGAGTCCATCAGCTTACTGAAGTAGTTTATATATATTGCTTTATCTAAATGCAAAGGTACTGCATTATATATAAAGTACAGCTGGTGAGTAGTGTTATATATATATATATATATATATATATATATATATATATATTGATAATATTATTTTAAATAATTTATTGAAAATGACAGATAAAATATCTAGTTTAGAAGTAAAACAAGTAAATAATTTTTGCTTGAATCAAAAGTAAAAACAAAGGATTGATTCATCGATGATTTTATTTTGGAAAAAAAAATTAAACTTCAAAAATCTTTCTAGATTAAGGAATATAGCAAACTTGCTAGAGTATTTTTAAAGATGTTTATAATTAATGAGGAGTAACTTGAAAAAAAAAAAGAAAAACTTTGATGTAGAACTGTCAAAAAAGGAAATATTTTTTAAAGAAAACTTTTACTTATTATTAAAAAATAACCTTAATTCATACTATATATATACACACATATGTGCATTATGTATTATTAAAAACAACTTGAAATCTTTTTATAAGTTTATGACAATTTTAAACCTGTTAATTTTTAAATTATTATACAGCACACCTGAGTGCTTATATGTGCATGCATTTTACATTTTTTGACATTGAATTAATTGTGTATCGAGAAAATATAATATGGTTGATTAGGTTTATTTTTTATATATAAATGCCAGTATGTGTACACATTTCCATGCACATACACATATATGTTAAATCAGTCATTAATTATATATTATATAAGTGATTTTTTATACAGGCATGTGTGTGTGCTGTTATCCACATGTTTATGTAAACATATTGGGACATATATGTAAATTATAATGTATGTAATAGTGGATTTCTTGTTGGTATTACTCAAAATCAGAAGGTTTAATTTATATGTATAACCATATTTAGCAGACCTTAATTTCATTTTAATAGTTATTAATAAATTTATATTTTTATAGCTAAAGTTATTTCAGTGAATGTTTGTATTATATCTCTTGATCACAGAAAGTTATAGAGCTTTTGCTCTCTGAACTGGATTCATGCGTAATGGCCTTTTATATAAAAGGGATTTATATTTAGTGTTTGTGGACATCCAATTGATGATGATCCTTGTTGATATGAAAGGGATATCCTTTAAAGTCCGTGCATTACAATTCATTTTTTTTATTATTTCTTTAGAAATTTTAGTTTATAGTTGGCCAGTACATTAATGGTAAAGTGACCAGAGCATTGATGATGACCTGCATGTTTTAATATCCCAGCGTTATTATTTTTATCATTATATATTCTAGTTTGTACATCCAAATTATTGTTTAAATAATTGCCCCAAGCTGGCAAGGGCTAAATATTTAGCCTGGTGCATAGTAGACCCATTTCAAATCCAGGCACAAGATTGATTATTGATTTTATTTTTCATTATTCTTGATGATGAATGATTATTCTTATTATTCTATAATGCTAAGTGGACGGAGAGTTTTGTACTGATCTCTCATCTTCATCCTTTTTATATGTATATTTAAATTTGAGTCTTTAACTTGGGGTTGATGATGATGAGTGTCATTACTCAGGTTCACCCCTTATTTTTCTGTACTGTTACAATATATATATAAACAATGCTAATGCTTCTACCATGGAGGAATTTGGAACCAATTTCTGATTGATAAAGTTTGAACAGTTTTCCCTTCATGTTTTACCCTTTTTCTAAAAATGAATTATTAAAACTCTAAATGTTTTTTATTCTCTCTTTTTTTTAATATCAAATTTCTAAAAATATTGATTTATAAAGTATTTTTTTTTGTTTGATAAATTTTTATTTGACTTTTTACAATTTTCTTGTTGCATGTTTTTTTTATATCTCAATTATTCAAATCTATCATTAAATTCACTATACATATACATTGAATTGTATATCTATATATTATAAATATATGTATACTAAATTATTAAAAACGTTTATGTGATATAGCAAGTTCTAATATTTCTGTTGCATTGCTAAAACAATTAGATATTCATGGATCCCATGATCTGTTCAGAAATTTCTCTGGGCTCATTTCACCAAACTATGATTCACTTGCTACATTATACAATTTTGTCAACTAGATCATATGCTTCCTAAACTTCCTGCATCACAATCTATAGTTATTTACCATAAACCTGAATAATCTTTGGAATCATATGGCACAATACTATACTATGCATTTGCCAAGGCCATATTTTCTGGCCATTAACTTTTTAAATAAGGACATGGGTCCAGAGCTGAAAGCCATGCACTTTTGCAACTAGCAGTTATTTTTATTTCTTTATATTATTCAAGAAATTAAAAAAAAAAGAAATTGTGAACTCAAGCCAATTATCACAGTTACATATATCTGACACCAGGTCAGTTCTCTGTGTTTTAGAGATTTTATATTTGTGTCATTTATATGATTTAGTTTTGGGAGGAAAAAAGAAATTTTTTAGTACCCAAATAAATCACTTTTGTCTTCTGTTCATTGATTAGCCATTGTTACACCGATAAATCTGGAATAGAGAGACAAAATTGAATACTATGGTATGAGTTTTAAATGGATTAGAAAAGTATCTTAATATTATTTTTTTTTTTTACAATTAAATTAAAAGAAAACATACCATATTTACTATTAAATTATTTTTTGTTGATTTTTTTTTTTGTTTTAATATTGGAAATATAAAAATATTTCTATCTAATTGTAGGGGATTTGAACACAGACTTTTAAGCTCCCTTCAGCTATCCACTCTATCTCATATAACTGATACATATGACCACACACATGTGAAAAAGATAAATGATCTCCAATATAGGTAATCCATGCTGAAGAAGCACTCATCAGATGTTCCAGATCATCACCTCCCACTCACATGTATATATAATCAGTGATCGGTTTATATTAAGATAGCAATTTTTCAAACTTTAATGGACAAGCTACTCCATCCTCCAATTCTTCACCCATCCATACCATTGAAAAATCTGATGATGGAATATCCAAATATCTTATTGATGCCAATATTATTTTCATACCAATGTTGAATTTAAATGGGCATTCCATCATCAGATTTTTAATGGTATGGATGGCAGAAGAGTTGGAGGATGTGGTAGATTGAAACCTTCCCATTAAAATTTGAAGATTTGCTATCTTAATATAAACCGATTACTGATTATATATAAATGTGTGGGAGATGATGATCTGGACCAACTGATGAATGCTGATTCAGCATGAAATATGTATATTGGAGATCATTTATCTTTTTCACATGTATTGGTTATATGAATTGGTTGTATGAGATAGAGTGTATATCTCTGAAGGAAGCTTGAAAGTGTGTGTTCAAATCCCCTATAATTACATCTAAATTCCAAGTACATAAATTATATTGGTATTCATATATTAAACATTCTATTAAGTCATTTTAGCTCCTAATATTTCAAGAAATTTGGTTTGAATAAGATGTTTTGTCATCATGTATTCTAAATTCTTTCGTTGTCATTATTGACACCTAAAAAATGTAGTTGAAATACAAAACAATAATAATAATGATGATAACAAAAATAATATTCATAATAATTCAATTCTGTATTTAATATACCTATCCACAGCATTAAATCAATTATAGAATGCACTGTGAATTCATTGTATTATTTTATATATATATATATATTATATGCTAATCTATAATTCTTTATATTATGTTTTTTTTTAAATACTAATCTATAATTATATTTAATAAAGTAGAAAAAGAATAAAACAAATAAATATATTAAATACCTACATCGCCAATTAGGACTAAAGATGATATTTTTTAAAGGTGGTTTTAGAGAATTGGTTGAAATCTAAATCAAAAATATCTTTATTTGCAAACCTTTATTATAAGTTTTGGATAAATGAAGGAAAGTAGAGAATTTTAATATATTATATCTACAAATTTTAAGTTGAAAAATGTCATAAATATAATTGCTATAATGCTCTTTCTTAATCTATAACTTAGAGAGCAAGTTAAATATACAAATGTTTTGGGAAATAATTTTTTGTAAAAATTTAAATTCTCTTGTTTTTCATCTCGGCATTAACATGATGTATTGGTTACTATTTAGTCTATTGAATTTAAAAAAATTGCCAAAAACTAATTGAATTTTGATATCTATGTTACAACTCAAAGATGGGAAGTACCAAAGACATAAAAAGGTTGAATTTTGTTACTTCATTAAATACTTTTCCATATCTATAAATAGTTCCGGTAACTCTGAAAGCTATGTTCACCATGAAATCAATATGCTGATGGAAGGAATCATTATTAGAAAATATTCCTAGATTTCTTTGATGATTATTTGTTATAATTTCAGATTTCCTAAAGTAAGAGACAATGGAATATTTACATTTATTTGATTATTTTCACACTATTACAAACAATTATTTATATGTTTTTAAAGCAAAAAACCAATCTATAAAAGCACATATACACCTGATAATTTTGCAATCTTCAGCATAATATAAAGAATTATGACAATTTAATATAATTTTTGAGGTCATTATTATATACATTTAATAATAAAGATATAAAACACTGCTATGAGGAATCCCAGTGAAGCAAAAGTATGGTGAAGAAAATTTATTGCTAACCTTACAAAAAACATGCTGTTTCTAAGGAAATAGTCAAATCAAATAATTAGATTTTTGGAAACCTAATCTTTAAAACTTTTCAAGAAGAATTTTATGATTAATTTTATCAAAAGTTTTGGACATATCAAAATAAATGACATTCAACCTAGATTGATTCTCAGTTGAATTGGAAGTATGATCAAATTTTTTTAGCAGATTTGTTTTAATGAACCTATTAAGAAAAAAAGTCATGTTGCTCAGATACCAAATTCTTGTTGATGTTATATATACAATCTGATTGTACAGGCATCTTTCAAACATTTTGGCTACAGTGTATAGAATACAATAGTCCCTAAATAAATTCTTAGATTCTTTAAAATAGGTAACATTTTAGAAAGTTTAAGGAATTTAGAAGAAACACCATTTGCTAAAGAGCAATTAGTATTATGCAAATAAGGAGAAGCAAGATATTCAACACATTCTTTATAAATGAAAGGCTCATGCTATTATACAATTTAAATTGCTTAATAGCAAAAATTAATATTTGATTTAATAATAGGACTAAATGCTATCTTTGATTAATTAGATCATTATCTTTACAGTTCTGTAAAGATTTTGATTGCTTAAAACATTCTGAGAAATATTAAGAATAATTATCTGCACTTAGATTTTAATTGCGATTTTGATTAAATTTTGTATGAATTTTTTAAATTTCTATGATATACATCTTTGGATAATCTATAATTAACAAAATTGTTATAGTAAATTAAGTTCTTTATTTTCCAGTATTACCTATGATGATATGATTTTCTTCTAATAATTTCTTTAAAAGTTGAAAACCAAGTAGGAAAATGATGCTGCTGATGATAATAGTAATAGTAGTAGTAGCAACAACAACAACAACAAACAATAATAATATTAAAAACATTAGAGATAAGTTTTGTGATGTCTTTACAAAATACTCTGAGAAACACAATATTTTCAAATATAAAATATATTAATCTGCTGGTGAATTTATTTAATATTTTGTAGTGCTGTTCTTTTAATTTTTTCCACAGCAAATTTTTCTTTCTGAAAGATTTCAACACTTGGTTTAATTGTTTGTATTCTGTACTCATCCATATCTTCTCAATGAAAACAGTTGCACTTTTTTAGAATGCTTTTGAGTTAATCATCTAACATTAAATTCTCTTCCTATAATATCCATTCTCTTGCTATCAATAAAATATTTTTAGGACATCTGTTATTGTTTATTTATTTCACATGTCCAAACCAATGAAGATATTATATGATCAAATCAAGCAAACCGAATATATTGACTTGTCTAATGATTTTACTACCATATTTTTAGAATTTTATGGAGTATTTTTAAATGAATTTTTCTGATTTATGTTACATTGGCAGAGGATGTATTTCTCATCTTCATCTAAAGATGAGTAAAATAATAACTGTATCACCTCATTTAGTTGCAGCTATTATTTGACTGTAAAGGAATCCCATATCTTTTGATTTGTTATATGCATTAGTACAACCTTGGAATCTGCACTGCATTCTTGATATCTAAGTCCAGCGTTCTACTTAAAAAGCTATCACAATGTTTAAATTGGTTCACTCTCTCAAAATGATTGTCATCCAAACTAAAAATTATTGGATTTTTAAATCTATTACTGGAAGATTAAAGATGTGAATTTTTTGAGCACTAATGACTTGACCAGTCTTTAAATGTTGTGCTCAAAACTTTAAGGACAGAATATCGATTGTCTGAATTGGTAAAGATAATATAGTAATCAGTATGCTGTGTAAGTCTATAAGTTAAGATGATGATGAAATTTTTACTTTTGATATTATGCAGTACAAATTAAAAATTCATCATTAAATCTGTGTTGCATTTGATGCTTGCTTTATGAAATATTCTTTAAACAATTTTAAAGATCATAGTTTATGGAAATTGAAACAGAATTGGAGCTAGAGCTGTTTTTATTTCAAATGCTTCAAATCTCCCACTTATACTAATAATACTACTTTTCATTTTATGATGTTTAGTACAAATAAACCTTGGAGGATAAACAATTACTCTGATACAATGCCACACATCTATTTGATTAATTTAAGAAATATCTTGACTAAGTCAATAAAGGCTATATATAAATCTCTCATCTGTTCCACAAAAATTATGTCTATAGTATTTATTGTTTCTCTAAAATTACATTGAGTATCTGAGAGCAATCATCTACGGAAACTATACAAGAAAGAAAATCCTTGCAACTGCCTTAACTGAAATGAATAGCAATGATATTCTATGATAATTTCTGCACTTTTACCTATTCCCCTGTTTTAATAAATTGGAATAATAGAAGCATCCTTAAGATTAAGTGACACAATTTCATGACACCATTATTTGGAAGTTAATATATTTAAATATTTTTCAGGTATCTCTTGAGGATTGCTGGCAATCCTCTCAGTTTTAAAGATTGTAAATATCTATTTATACATTCCAAACCATGTTTTAAATTTTTCCAAATATCTCTTCAGCACATGCAAGCTTTCTACTTTTAAATGAACAAATATCTATTTTAACTTTACTAAGCTAGATATCTTTCTATATATCCAAATGAAGGGATAGAATTGATATATCCTTTACAGTCATTATCTCAGTTCTTCTACCATTACTCAAAGATGATCAAAATATTATTTCCATGTCTTGAAATATTACTGTTATATATAAAAAGTCCCTGTGGATTATAACATTATACTATTTATTAAGTCCATATGGTACTTTTGTTGCATCAGAAAAAAAGATCTATATTAACCATGATCAGTAAATGTCTCTTTTTTGCATTTTTAATCCATGATACTGAAGCATGGAATTCTCTTAAGAATTAAAATAAATAATCATGATGAGTTTTGGACTAGAATTTTTTTTTTTGTCAGTTGAGAATTTTTACCTTTAAATTTTTATATTTGTTATAAAGTTCCAAACTCAATTCATTATTTCTCAAGCTGAAAATACCACATAATTTTTTAAAATCCAATTTCTAATAATTGAACTATTATCAGAAAATTAGTCATGATTCTTCATGTTGCTGAACTCAAGATTGGATTTATTTATATCATTAATTCATTTCTTAAGAGAATTCCATATTTCACCAACATAACAATTTTGAAAGTTTAAATTAACAATTTTAGTGTATAATAGCTGATGAAATATAGCATGGATAGATGCATCTAAAGAACAAACATATTTTTTACAATATGATTAGAAGACATATTCTTTAATATAACTATCATTTTAACATTTTGGTTTATCTGTGTCAAACTTAAACCACCCACAACTTTGATATAATCTACTCTAGATAAATCCAATAATGATTATCATTAATCATTTATTAAATTAGATATTATCTCTAGCACAAACATAAACTTTAAACCTCAGTTAAAGATTCATATTTCAATTTTTTTAAAAATTTAACACACACATGAAGTAATTCAACTTCCATTTTTCTTTTTTTCGTACAAAATATCTATTATAGAATTTTAGCTTATCATTTGTCCATCATTCTATAGTTATAAGTACTCATATAATATATGAATATCTTTTATATTTCTCACCTCAAATTGTAATGTAGTGTATTAGATGATATTGTTTTGAGCATGGGTGCATCCAAGTCTCTTATAGATAAACTATGTTTGCAATAGTCAGTTCTTATGACACAAAACTTTAATGATCAACCTCACCACTGAATTGATCTAATCAATATCATTATTTCTAGTAAATTTGGGCCAATGTTTACCATTTCTACTAGCATGTTTATTAAAATGTCTAAGAAAAAGCACCGGTAATGGTGTTAATGTAATAATGCTTTTCGATAAGGAGTAAAAACTCTCTCAGAATTCTTGAAATCTAATATTGCACCATATGCACTAATAAAGTGATTACTGATTTCATTACTCAAACCAAATTTTAATACCTTTAGGAACTACAAGAATAGAGTAAACTAAATTAAGTCTTACAGCAAGCCCAGAGCCATGTAGTCTGCACTATATTAATCTTAAATTTTAACTTTTTATTTATAAATGCTGTCATTAATTGACATGAAGAGTTTGATATTAGAAACTTGCACATTTTATGTTCTCTATAATTAGAAAAAAAAAAGATCCATCATCAACATATTTATTTTTATTACATTCTCATGCCTTTCCATCATTGTTTTATTCCTTATATAATTGTTTCAGTGAGTGATCTGCCTGGCATGGTAATATAGCCAAATTCTGTAAGAATACCTATTTTCAGAACACCTTTATTAGGTTTCTTACACTTTCCCAGTAACTAGAAGATTCATTAAATAATACTGCTTAAACATACACACTAATTCTGTTAATACAATTTATTAGGTTTGGTATTATCTCATATGAAACCACAGCCAGGATTCTCAGTATACACTAAATCTATTTCCATTATTGCAGTCATAGCATTAAGCGCTTGTTCTAAAAAAGAAAAGAATTTAGAAAAAAAAAATTGGAATGAGAATTGCTGTGCTTGAGAAGTTGCCGATAATGCAGCCATACCCTTATTTAAATGGCACTAATTTGAATGACTGGAGATAGTCCAGAAAAAGAGAAGAAAACGTATCAAAAATCTCTCTTAGCCTTTGATGAATCTACGTATTATCCTTCAAACCAACTAAAATTACTCTTGAATAGGGACAACTTATTGGCAATTCACCGTCAACTATCATATCTGAAGGTTATCCCATTATCCGACACCTATCAATGCAGTCAGAAGCAGATGTATAGCAAGTAACTTAAATTATTATTAAGCTATATATATATATATTCTCCCAGATTTGTCCATACTTTTTAAAAACTTAATTTACAGTTAAATGCATTTTAGCCAAACATTGTATTATATTTACGCCCTGGGCGTGGCACTATTCTAAAACGCAGTTTCAAAAGATGAAAGTCTTTTGATTGATTTTCAGATGGGGAAAAAAACTTAGTTCCTTGACAAATTAATGGAACTATTGTGGTTAACATGAGACTTTGGTGCAACTGACCATGATATTTTTACATTCATTATAATCTATTAAAAAATGAAAAAATGTTTTTTTTTTCTCCTACGTAATATCTTTTATTTTTCTAAAATTATTTCTAGTTTTAATTCACTTGTCTTTGTTAAATACATGTTTTAAATTCACGAATCAAGTATTAGCTACTCTACACGTCTTGCAGTGTCTTTTTAACAAAAGAGCTTAAGGTAGATTTTGCATCTCAATTGCTTCTTTCTTCTTTCTGCCAGACTCTTCCTTTAAACAAGAATTCATTCTTTTAAGGATCAATATTTTTTAGATTCTGTGAAATTAGAAGACTTTTGTAATTCTTGCAGTTGTAATGCATTGATTTCCTTTTTATAAAAACCCTAAAGATGTATGTACGTGTGTGCGAGCATATATATACATATAATTGCAATAATAGTAATTGAATGATTTATTACTTAGATTTGTAAGAAGTTTGAGAAATCTAAGTGACAAACAGGACTGAGCTGTGATCCAAGGGCATTGAGCTCCAAGGACCACCACTTTATCACTGTATCAAACCAAGCAGGATTTTATATATATATCAATAAATCAAATTTTAAATAACCAATTGCAAAACAATGATCTTTCCTATTGTATCTCATAGAGGAACAGTAAAGAAAAAAGTATTGTTCTTAAGCTTGATATTTGCTACATAATGAGGATTTTGATTTTTGTCATTTTTGTTTTAATCTTTGCTTCTTGTTTTATAGTATAGTAGTAGTGAATCTGCCTGCAATGCTTATGAACTGGATACATATTTACTTTAATGAAGCCTAGGATTTTTTTCCATGTAGTCAGCATATTATTTACTGATAAACTATTGTCAACTAAAATAAAATGATAGAAAAGTACTCAAGCCTTTATTTATCAATTGGAAAGCTAGTGAACTTTTACCTTTTTGTTTTGCAATGGAATATTTAAAGATCTTTATTTTTATGCTCACTTATATATATATATAATGATTAGGTTAAAATTTGCTAGAGTACATCATGGAAAAGAAAAACTATAGATTGAAACTATTGAATTAAACTATATCTCACCCCTCGGTAGACTGATAATGGTTGAAGGTGGTGATATATCAAATATATTTAAAAGCTTTCTCAAGACAGGACTATTTCATGTCTGCTAGCCATAGCCATTTTACATTTGGTCTAAGGAGTGAACAGTAAGAAGCTAGTTTTGAGATTAAAGATTTTATTGGGTTCCTTGATAAAGTTTAATGCTTTATTTTATGTTTGTGCATGAGTTCTCAAATTATGGAATTTTTACTATATTATGCACTTTATATATATTGTACCCTTATAATTGGTACAGATAGATGAGGTAGGGTTTGAAATGTAGCTATTTTAAAAAAAAAAAATTTAGGTGATTTTTTTAAATATGTAATTATAATGTCATAGGTAGTAGGAGTTCAAACTCAGTAAATAGGAGGCTATAAAGATGTTTAAATAGCTTAGTCATTTTAATATAAGTTAAAATAATATAATATATTGTTTAAAAGATAGTATTAATTTTATTTTTTATATTCAAAAGGTGCTATGAAAACATAATAGTTTAATTATAGCGGTAAATATTTTATATAATATGTTTAAAGTAATTTTGTTTAAAATATAATTTAAATGATAATTAATTTAATATTAGTTTAGAATATTCTGAAAGTATCATATGACTTTAAGATGGTTGTGTTAATGTATGAGCTTTCAAGAATTTAAAAAAGAAAACGTTGATTTTTAGCTTATTAACAAAATTTGATACCTAATAATTAGAAATAAAGTTAATGTTTTAAAAGTAATAATAATTATTATTTAGTTTATTTTTTTTTGTTTTAAAAATTAATATTTTAAAGTTATTAAAATTGTTTTATGAAGATATTTAATATTTAGATAAAATATTTAATATTTTTAAAGTATTGAATAAATCTGATAATATTTAATAAATGATGACTCATAGTTTTTAAAATTAATTTTAAAAATAAAATTGATTTAGTTATGTAAATTAGAGATTTTTATGAGCAGAATTAACCAATGAAATCATTAGATTAGACCAATTTAAAACAGAGGTTAGTCTCACAAAAACAGTACAAGAGTCAGTACAAGTAATAGTAAAGTACAGTTCAATTTAAAATTTAGAACTAATTTTTTTTTTTTACTGTGACCGAGTAATTTTTTTAAAATTATTAGTACTTTCTCTTAAAAGTGTTTAAAAAGTATAATTTTTATAACTATTTTAATAATGAATGAATAAACACAAAAGTTTCCTGTCAGAAGATTATGCCTGACACTTAATTTTAACCTTTTAACCGCTAATTATATTATTGGTTGTATGAGGTAAAAATCAAAGCTTTTAATTGGCCAACTCACAAACTGAAGACAAAGCCTATTGTTAAAACATATTCGCCTATAATATTAAATTCAACTCAGATACGTTTATAAAAAGGATATTACTAATTTTTCAGGTTATGAAAGTGAACAAAAGTTCTTTCAAAAATAAATTGCTATTTATTTATTATAAAATATTCAATTTCGGCAAATTTAAAAGCGAACTTATAAACAAAGAAGTGCTGACGTAAATGCTTTTTTTCAATTTTACATTATGGAAAAGTAAAGATTTCTTTTTGCTAAATCTTAAATATTTTTACTAAAATCTTTAATATTTTTCGAAAATAATTTTGTTTTTTTTAGTGTATTTTATTTAAAATTATTTTAATTTCTCAAATTATACTTTTTTAATACTTAAATCACATTCGAAATGAAAATCTCAGCGTTTTTTTTTATTTTCTTTGATCAGGTGGTTTCTTTGTTCTTTCCAGCCAATCAGAATGTCTTTGTTGGCTGAGAGCCGGCTGACAGCCAATCACCGACAAGCTTCTTTCTTTGTTTAGCTTTAAATGCGTTTTTTTTTGATTTTTTACTTGTAAAATAATTCTGAAGAGGGCACCATCTTACAGAACTTTTAAAAACCTAATCAATAACTGTCAAACAAATATCCCAGCATTAAAAATAACGGAATTAGAGTGACATCAACTGCCGACGAGAGGTCTCGTAAGAGGCGGGAAAAGGGTTAAAACTACAATAATTTTATGGAACACGGTAATAGTCATTTAAATATCAAGACAATGTATACCAAATGTTGAAGAATATTCTGCAACAAGACTAGAGATTTATGTAAGGAATTTCAATTTTTTATAAATAACAAGCTTAGAATGAATGAACATTTAACATTAATAACAGACTAATTTGTCAAGAAAGCTTAAGTTAATAAAGAGGAAACAAACATTTTATAAAAAAAATCATTATCGTGCATATAATTAAATTTGAGAAAAGGAAGAGAAGAATTAATCTGCATTTAAGTTATAAAACTAGATTACAAATATTTTTCTTTATGATGTGCTCGAGTGATTGTTTGTTATATGAATGATAATGTCACATTTTACATTTAATTTATTTTTAAAATTTAATCTAAATGGATTTCATGTTTTAAGAATGACATATTTCGAAGAAAAATTGGAGAAAATGACTTGAATGTTTTATACATTTTTAAAAGATTTACTATCAGCTAAAAATAATAAATAAAGTATATGCTTTTAAATGATTTTATCTGGAATAAATGAGTTAGTACATCTGTTTAAAAGATTGATGTTATTTCAGTTAATGGTATAGTTGATCGCATCGTTGTCATTTTATCTGAAAAATCTCTAGTTGAAATATAAACATTTTAAAGATAAAAGTCTTGAATATTTTAAAGAAAAAAATATTTACCTTTAGTGTATAAAATATGTGTCTGCTGAAAAATATACTAAATGAATAATTTTATATTATACAATGTTTTATTAATGTTTTGACTGATAGAAATGCAAATTTTACATGTGTTATATTTATCACAATATGTCTGCTATACAACTAGAATTAAGAAAATGTATGTAAGAAATATTTTCACATAAATGGATCATTGAATTATTGCTTTATGGGGATATTACATGCCTGAATAGATTTTAGGAAAAAGACTGGAAAAAACAATTATCTTTTCAGGATGTTTAATATTTCCCCTAGATTTTATTTTATTTATACATTTCATTAAATGGTGGCAAGAGAAGAGTATGATTTTGTTCAGAACTTTCTGTATGTAACTAGGCAATGGGGGAGGATTTCTGACAAGTGTTCAACTTATGAGTAAAAGGGGAAAACTTTTCGGGAAAACTTTTCATAACTAAAATTTCCTCATTATTTTTTTTTAGTTTAACATTAGTATTTAGAATATTATTGATTTATTAAAAACTAACCTGTTACTGTAATTATTTTATGTAAATAAGCATTCATTTTATATTACATTCAAATATCAGCCTTTCAAGCTAATTGTGCATATGCTTTTGCAAGTGTTAATAATAATGAATACTTTCTCTCCAATACAAGATATAGTATTTATGCAGGAGACATCATTCATTCAGACATTGTATATAGTAATTTAAAGTGAGTTTTCCATCCTCACGCTTTCCTTGCCAGTACTTCAGATTTGCTCATATATAAGCATTTGAGTCATAGGAATAAGTGGATTCATTTTATTCCTGCATAAATACTATATCTTGTATTGGAGAGAAAGTATTCATTTATTATTATTAACACTCGCAAAAGCATATGCATAATTACCTTGAAAGGCTGATATTTGAATGTAGTTATTTTAAAAAAATTTTTTTAAAATAGATGTTTTTATTATTATTATGTTAAATAAAGGAGATATGGGTTTTCAGAAATTAATTTTTTTGACCAGATAATTAGTAATGATAATTTGATTGAATGTATGCTCAAAGAAGCTGACTGCCATTACATAATTTTGATAAATTGTTGAGATTATAGGTAATTTTGTTTATTATTTACATTACATTTGCTTGATAATTTTTTAAAATGTTATATTTTAAAATTAATACTTTATTTTATAATTAACATATTGCTTGAATTACATAATGAATGACTGAATGTGTTTAAAAAAAAAAGAATTCAAGTGAAAGTTTGGAATATCTAAAGATTTTTTTTTTTTAAAGTTTGTTTATTATAAATGCTTGAATATGCATATATTTTATAACATTGTTGAGTTATTAATGTATTATCTTTATGAATGTTATATGTTAAGACACAGAGAAATACAGCAATACTGATCTCTAAATTATATAACATAACACATATAAAATCGATGTATGTTTGATCCATATCATTTGTGCTCAAAAACTTTAAAAAAACTGTCTTGAAGTGAATTTAGTCTCTGTTGGTTTTTATTAATGTTGATTGGAAATTATTTAGAATGAGGTTTGTATATTTTACGATGTTAATAGAGTTACTAAATGTGGAAGATATAGGAAGGTAGTCAGGCGAGTAATTGTTATATGAAATCCTAGGGTGTTTATGGATATGTTGAAAAGCTGTTATGTGTGAGCTGTATTGCCACACTTTGAATTTGTTAAATATACAAGTAACAAAGGGGTGTATATTATTTTTCCATGGACAATTGCATTCCCTTATTGTCAATAAGAGCTAGAATAAAGCCATGACATGAATTTTAGATGCCTGATAAGTATGGACCTATTATTTTTGCACTGTATCCATGATGATATTTTCTTACTCGTTTGAGTTATTATTTTTATTACTCCATACCCTACACTATAATCACTATTGCAAGAATCACATCATAGAGATGGTAAAATAATGACTAAACTGTTAGAAATCGATAGCTTATGCGGAGGCAAGATGAGACATATAAAAAATTTCTATCACATATGACATTGAGATTTTGATACTTGGCATGATACAAAAGATAGAAGTGGAAGGATTAATATTCTCACAAGTATTGGAGATCATTTAGCTCAAAATAAATGTATATTTGAATTGGAATGAAAGCGAGAATGATGAAAAATGATTTGAATGTTATGATGAATGTAAAAATATAAAAATGAAGGAAATACAAAATCTCAAGTAATATAATTTATTAATAGTTTATTTTAAAATTTGTTAAAAGAAAAGAGAAACCTATTTAAATAGAGAAAACCACATGAAATTATTTTTGAATATGTTTTGCATAAGTAATTAATTTAAAGGGAGGTATTCATATTTTCTTTATTTAACGTTTTGATATTAAAGTATCAGAATATATTAGTATATCAAAATGATACTTTATTGAACTGCAAAGGAAATATTTTAATAATTTTGAAAATATCTTATTATTTATTGAGTTTAGATAGGTGTATTTTAGACCTAAAATCTATATTTTAAAATACAAAATAATAAATATACTTTTATGATAGTATAAGTGTATCATTAAGTTTTTGTATTAGAAATTGAGAGATTTATTTTAATTATTTCCACTGCAAAAACAATAGAATATTATTGTTTTACTAAATAAGGATAATATATTGTCACTATTGTTGTAAGGTTTATTTTATTTGAAGTGATTGGAATGAAGGCTATCTTATTTTTTATTTTTGTTATTTACTTGCAGATTCTACAGTCTAAATATTTATATAGATATATATTTTTGTAAATATATTTTAATATTTTATAACCTCTTGTAATAGATATAATGTTGTTTAATCATAATAAATTGTTAATTGTTTTAAAATTAATATATCCCAGTTGAGTTTTGATTCATCTGCATGTTATTCATTTGATTCTTCATTCCGCATGCATGATCCATAAAAAAATAATGTTTCAAGCATTTATTTTGCACATGATTCATAAAGATTGCTTAAAATATTATTTTTATTATGTTTAATTAAATAATAAAGTATATAATTATTATTATTATTATTTTGAGGATGATGCGATCATTGATGATTATATAAAATGATCCAACACCAATTTGGGGTACTAGATATTGCCACTATATTAAAATATGTTTTAAGAATGTCATATAAAATAAAGATTGTACAATGTTTACTTAAAATCTTATATTATTTATGTTTTATTGTTTAACATTAATATTTAAATAGAATTAATGTTAAGTGTCTTATTGTTTAACATTAATATTTAAATTGATTTAAGGTTAAGTGTCATTAAGTTATCTTAGTTTCTTATTGTTGTAAGGGTAGTTAAATATCATGTAAAATCCCTTATCATATTTAACTATAGGGTCTTAATTAATTTATTTTATTATTCGTGTCAGAAATGAACCTGAGATTATTTGTAAAAGAATTGTAAATTTTGTATGAAAAGATAATGAATAAGAAATATCAGATAATGTTAAATTTTCATTAATATTTTTTAGTAAAGGAATAGTAATCATTTTATTGTTATTTTGTAATAAATTTGAAAATCATATTTTAGTATTGTTATATGTGTGTCTAAAGACATGAGAGTATTACATAGTAATTTTGAGGGGTAATATGCTTGTGCCATTGGGAATTTATCTTTAGGTATATATCCTTAATGTTTAAGCCATTGTACCTTGCTTAATGTCTTAAGTGAAAAGTTATATAATTGTATTTATTTTTATTTGGACCATATTTATTTGTAAGAATGAGCTAGTTATAAATTAAATTTATTAGTAAAATGGAATTGAGTATTAGTAATGTATCTTGAGCTAGTCTTAAGCTTAATTGTCTTAATAGTCATTGTTTATGTAACTTGACTGTAGTATAATGTTGTTATATCCTAGTTAGTCAGATTCTTTAATTCAGTTTTCTTTTAGGTAAGGGTACAATATATATATATTATAATAAAAATAATAATTTTAACAGTAACAAACTATTGTAAACAATCCTTAAATTTGCAGAAGTACTTTCGATTAATTTCTTAAACCTGCCTCAACTGCCATTAAATTAAAAAAACAAAAACCAAACAGAAGCAAACATCATCAATTCAAATCCTATGAATCCTGTATTTTAATGTTAGCAGCTTGTCTATTTATTAAATGCATTTTATTCCTATTTATAAAAATTGCCTCCTTAATTTTTCTTTTATTATGGTTTCTCTCTTCATGAAGAATTTTTACATTTTCAAAATCAAATTTAAATTTATATTTACATGTTTTTTCATGATCAAAGAAAACCGAAGGGGACATTAAATCACCATTATTTATAAATTTAAATATAAATTTATATTTGATTTGAAAATGTGAAAATTCTTCATGAAGTGAGAAACCATAATAAAAGAAAAATTAAGGGGGCAATTTTTATAAATAGGAATAAAATGCATTTAATAAATAAACAAGCTGCTAACATTAAAATATGAGATTCCTGGAATTTGAATTGATGATGTTTGCTTTCACTTTGTTTTTTTTTTTTGAATTTTAATAGCAGTTGAGGCAGGTTCAAAAAATTAACCGAAAATACTTCTGTGAATTTAAGAATTGTTTATAATAGTTTGTTAACGTTATTATTATTATTTTTATTGTAAGTACAATTTTGTTTTAATTAACGGACATTTTATTTATATTATATATACTATTTCTAGATGGCTAGATGGCCTGATTTTAGTCTGCACTTGTAGGTTTAGTTGGTTGTTTATCTGATTATATCACAGCTGAAATTTATCTTGATAGGTACATGAAAATTTTCTGTATTATTTTTATTGTTTACAATTGTGAAATTTATGAAAATCTTCTAAATACTATATACAACTCATTATAAAAGAAATTAGTTAACTTGTGGAAAGTATTTAGGGTGTTATGAATGTCCAGTTTTCATATATATAAATCAAAATTTAATAAACAAAAACTAAATTAACGATTTGAATGTATCTTTATTTAAACAGGCAGGGTTAATTTAAATTATGGTTTATTCTGGTTGCGATTTTATTTTATTATTCTCTTTTGTTTGTATATAAAATTAATGTTTTGAATTTAAGATTGTTTTTTTATTTGGTAGAGTTAATTTTAATATACAAATTGAAATATGCAACTAATTCATGAAGATTAAAATTTTATTCATTGAAAATAAACTAGCACAAATGTTTACCAAATTGGCCATTATAATGCATATATGAGATAATTGAATCTTTATTTTTTATAAAATATAGTATTGAAATAATTAATGTATTATTTAAAATTAAAAAACAAAACAAAACAATTGTCTAAAAAAAACCAAACACAACATTAGTAATACTGTTGATAGAGAAGACATTTTCTACATGATATTTTAATTTTATTAATATCTTCATTTCTACTAATCAAATATATTCAACAAAAAGCTGTATATAAACCATTGTATATTTATTAAAAATTTGAATATTTAAGATTAATTCAATAGGTAGGGAATATGAGTAGCCTGACCAAAAGCAGTGCTCAGCTGTAAATGTGTAAAGTAGTTATAATTTTATAATCTCCTGCATAGTGGACCTTCCCTGTCTATTGAATAAAAAACAAATAAGGAAAGAAATAAAAGATTGAGTAATGGTTTAATGTAAAAATTAATTATTTAAATAAATTAAAAAAATATATTTCTATCAACATTGAAGTAAACAATTTTAAATTACTCAAATGTTGTGTGAGTGCAGTAGTGTTCATTTGATTAGAGCTGTTTTTTTCCCCTTGATTACTGCTAGCTTCTAGATACATTAGTTATAATTAAGTTATTCAATTGTTAAATGATTTACAATAATGAGAGTCACTTGAAAATTACCATTTGCTTTAGAAACCATCTCGAGGCACTGACATTAAAGAGCCCTACAGTGTTCATCATACAAGGAATTAAAAACTTTATCGGAAAAAATACAAATGATTTTTATCATGTGCTTACTCAGATTTATTCAGCTGAGGTAGTGATATCCAGTATTTATTATAAAAAGTGTGTGGTTTGTCACTGAAAATATCATGTCGTGATTGAAAATCAGAAGTAAGAGATTGAATCTTGATACATAGGTTTTTTTATCACTCAAGTCTATAGTTTTACCAAATTATATAAGCCATTACACATTGCACTTTAAATGATAATTATTGTTAAAATACTTTTTTCTTTTAATTGATATATAGATATTACAGTGTTTACTGCTGATCACAGTATATTTTAAATTAAATATTTATTAGTTTTTGCTGTCAGTTAGGTTGGCAGAAAGTAATTATTGTCTTTTACAGTTGACATTCTGATTTATTTTTTTAACTTCCTTTAAAATGTGTGAAACTATTTACAAAATTCTACAATAATCAATTATGATCTACAGTTCTTAATAATATTTAAATACAAGTATATATATATATATATATTTAAACTAGATGTAATTAGAGAAGATTTGAACCCAGACTTTCAAGTTTTCTTCAGTTATCCACTTGAGATATTATACAACTGATGCACATAACCACATGTGAAAAAGATAAATGATCTCCAATATACATATTTTGTGCTGAATCAGCACTCATCAGTCGCTCTCGATCATTATCTCACACACATATATGTATATAGTCAGTGTTCCATTTATATTAAGATAGCAAATCTTCAAACTTTAATGGACAATCTTCAATACTCCACTAACTAACTCTTCAGCCACCCATATCAATGAAAATCTGATGAGGGTCATGTTCAACATCCTGATTTGCCAATTTTGGTGTCATATCCATGTTGATCGCAAGCCATTCTGACCCCCTCATATGTACAATGTTAAGATCATTTTAAATAGACAGAAAAGGGATGGGCAAAATTCAGGCTGAATCTATAACATTTAAATACAAGTACAATATCTATACTTAAGTTAGATATAATTAGAGGGGATTTGAAACCAGACTTTCAAGCTTCTTTCTGTTATCCATTCCATTTTATACAACTGATACACATGAAGTCATACTTGTGGAAAAAATAAATGATCTCCAATATACTTATTTTGTGCTGCATCAGCCTTCATCACTTGGTCCGCATCACAAATATCAAATCCCCTCTAATTATATCTCGCTTAAGTTTATATACTATACTGTACTTGTATTTAAATATTACAGATCTATTCTGTATTTTGGTCATCTTTCTTCTCTGAATTTAAAATGGTCTTAAAGTTCTAAATATGAGGGGTCAGAATGATTTGCAATCAACATGAGTATGATGACAAAATTGGTAAACAATGGCTTTGAACACACCATTGTCAAATTTTCAATGATATGGATGGCTGAAGAGTTAGAGAGTAAAAGATTGAAGTTTTTCCATTAAAGTTTGAAGATTTGCTATCTTAGTATAAACTGAGCACTGATTTTATCTATGTGTGAGAGATGATGATCCAGACCAACTGATGAGTGTTGGTTCAGCACAAAATATGTATATTATAGATTATTTATCTTTTTCAGGTGGTATGTGGTCATGTGTATCGGTTGTATAAGATGGAGTGGATGACTGAAGTAAACATCTGGGTTCAAATCCTCTCTAATTATTAATAATGAAAACATGGTTAACAAAGCTTTTTTGAATTTGTACTTTTATTATAATTGGAAAAATATACTTGTCTCCTTTTTTAAAATTATTTGCCAATTTCAGCTCTGCTTGGTGTTTTGATCCCTAGATCAAAGCTCAACTGTATATCATTTTCAGTGCTCAAATGTCACATGACATCCAAGCAATAAATCATTAAATTATCATGTTAGCACAATGTAGCCCATTAAAGTATGCAGGTAAATAAAGGATTTTTTTTTTAATGTAGTGAAAAAACTATATGTTTTATCCATGCATACTGTGCCATCTAATAGAAAATTTAGCTTTCATTTTGTGAATGGGCAAATCTTAAGTACTGGAAATGAGAGTGTGAAGATATTAAACAATCACTTTAAATTACTTTTACTATGTCTGAATGAATGACGCCTGCGAAATTTACTAGAATTTATGATGCATCATTCTTAAATGAAATTAAGCATATGTAAATGAGATATTTATTTTATATAGCATGATGTTTTTGAATTGTAATAAACTAATAATCAGCTTTTTAAGCTAATGCACATGCGATTTGTGGAACTTAATAATAAATGAATACTCTCATTTTCCAATACAAGATAAAGTCTTTGTGAAAGAATAGAATGAATCACCTATTACAATTCAAAAACATCGTGCTATATAAAATAAATATCTCATTTACATATTTTTAATTTCATTTAAGAATGACATATCATAAATTCTAGTAAATTTCATAGGCGTCATTCATTCAGACATAGTAAAAGTAATTTAAAGTAATTGTTTAATATCTTCATGCTCTCATTTCCAGTACTTAAGATTTACCCATACTTAAACGTTTGGGTTGAAAGAATAGGTGATTCATTCTATTTTTTCACAAAGACTTTATCTTGTATTGGAAAATGAGAGTATTCATTTGTTGTTAAGATCCACAAATCGCACGTGCATTAGCTTAAAAAGCTGATTATTAGTTTATTACAATTCTAAAACATCGGTGCTATATAAAATAAATATCTCATTTAAATAAAAAATTTAATAGCATGACACCCATCAAGCCGAAAAAAAAAAAAAGGATTAGTCTTAGAATCTTCTGAAGCATTGTTAAATTAAATTTTTAAGTCATTGATTTTTTTTTAAAATAGATAATAATTTAGTAAAAGTTGAAAAATTTTTTTATATAATTTTTTTCCTTCAATTTCTCACTGTAAAGTATTTGTTTTTTTTTGAATATTGAGCACTAAACTGTGCTCTTAAATGTTGTATTCAAAACCTTGAAAGTATTCTGTATGACAATAATAACTCAACCATCAGCATATTGTAAAAATCTAGAAGCCAAGAGGTTGAAGTTCTTAATTTTATATCTAATCAATTCAGAATCCTTGCTTCAATGTTGTAAAGTGAGAAGTAAACTTGGAGCTAATATACATTCTTGTTAAATACCAAGTTTTCCTTCAAATTCCTCAGATTTTCTATCAGCAGGAATATTGTTGAATCTCATTTCATCACATGGGAACAATTTGTTTCAAATCCATTTAGATCACATTTTATCACATGGAAGCTGAACTTGTTTCAAATCCATTTAATTTGTCAAGAAAGTTTCTTGCATTCACAAGTTTAAAGTCATAACTTTTAAATTGATTGAATGTATGCAAAATGCATGTCATAACTGGTTTATTTAAGGATCTTTGTTTTAAACAATTTAATGTTTTGTTATGACAGAAACAAGTGAAATAAGGTGCTATTTGAATTAATTACTGGGGGGAAATTTTTTTCTTAATATACGACCCCCTCTCCCACTTTAATTTTTTTTAATAATAAAAGAGTTGCTGCTTTGAAGGATTTGGAGAAGAAAAAATATCACAAGTCCTAAAAGAGGTAAAGAAGAGTACTTATGAAACCTTTCAAATCTCTCTACTGAAAAATAATCATCAGGTGCAACAATTAATAAATGCCAGTGATTTTTGTCATTATTTTTCTGTTTTATTTCGATCCATTTCTCAACCCTCATAGCAATATAAATATTGCAACTAAATTAGCTTAAGTAGAGAAGTGAAATCTAGATCATCTATCATTTGATATAAAGGAAATAGACAGAAAAATGTTTAAAAATGCTCCATAAGATTCTGAAAATACTATGACAAAATTCATGACCAATAAGTGTGATTTTATGCTTGCTGGTTATGACCCTTTCAAATTACACTATTTTAATGATATATATTTTTTGGAATGTTAATGCGAAGCAGTGGAATTATAAACTTTATAGAAAATTATTTAAAGCTGAACTTCAACATAGTTTTCACGGGAGAGGCAAACTTTGTTATATTACACATTTAAAAAGTGCAATATTGATTACGTTCAATGGTGAGATATAATTAATGACAGAATAGAATTGCAGTCTTTCAAAAAAAAGAAAAGTTGTTGCAGAAGTTAAAGGAAAAAAGGAAAACACTAGATGTCATATAAACAGACTAAAGGAAGAGCATGTTATAAATAAATATAAGATTGTATGTGAGTATAACGTTTTGATGTTGCATTCATCATTCTTTTTTATTTATTCTGGAATTAGAATGGATTATGAATAACTGTTAATGATGAGAATAACGATGAAGATGAAAATGATAACATAGAAGAGCTTGCTAGTTTGAGTATGAAGCGGTTATCTGAAAAAAAAAAAAAATTCTTGAATTTTTTTTAGAAATTCTCAGCTACTTCAAAAAATTTCCATGTTTCATTCAACTTTTAATCCACATCATTTGCATAGCAAACAGATATGTGAAACACTACTTGTTTATCTCTAATTCTTCACACACACACATTCATGTATATATAAGTACATAAATGTATTTTTATGCAAAATTGTGAATAGTCTTGCATTATGCAGTAGTAGTTTTACTTTTATTAACTTGTATCTCAAGAAATAGATTGTTAATAAAAGTTTCAAGTATGTTAAAAATCCATTTGTTTCTAACTCATAAAATATTTATTTAAAACCATTTCATCTTGCTTTCAGCTACCAGCAACCAGCTCTATATTAATACGTTCTCAGCTGAAACTGTTAAGAAGCTGTGATTACTTTTCACACTTTTTCTCTTTAACACGTGAATTAAGAAAAAAAAAATTAATATTAATTCCTTCATCTGACCAAGAGACCCTGCTGCCTAGTTTCATTGAAACGACCTTTGATCTGTCTGTGTTTTGGCCATGTTAAATTTAATTCCAGAGAGAATCATTTACTGTAATGTTCTAATACGAATATTCTTTAAAAATTAATCTCTCTTGATATTAGTAATTATTATTCTTTTAGTAATGGATTTTACTTTTTGTTAAAAAGAAACGAGGAATATTGAATTTATATTAATTTTTCCATAAATGTTGTTAATTAAATGATAAAGTGCTTTAAATTTTAATATATAATTCTTTTTGACATCTTTTTATTTTTAGAATAATAAGATGAATCTTTTAATAAACATATTGATAATAAATAATAAAGAATTATTAATTATAATAATGATTTATGAAACTCTATACATCTATCAACTTTATTCAGCGATTTAAAACTAAACATTATGATTTCTTTCTAAAAGGAACCCCATGATACATTATTTGTTATATGTAACATTTTCTAAATGATCAAAGTTTTACATTTAGTTTATAATTCAACTTATTGCAAATATAATTTTAGATATGCTTTATCAAATAAACTGACTTGAATTTAAATCTTAAGTTATTTAAACATACAAGCTTCATTCTTAGATATCGTAAAGCTTTTATAAATTGCCCATTGTTATTGACTAACACAGTCGATTGTGTTTATGTAATTAATTAATAAATTACTGTAATGTTGTATATCATTTATATATAAATCCTATATATATAGATTTGCAAATCAGTTTTATAATATAGTTAACTTTAAATGTTTAATAAGTCCTATTGTCAATTTTATGCTAATTTATGTGTCCAAATTTTGTTCATGTTATTTTATCTGACTTGCCTTCATTTAAACGAGAAAATGGCAAGATTGCTATCAACTCATGACATCACATATTGTAAATCAGGATCATTAGCACAATTCATGAAATCATGAAGCAACTGTAAGATCTTTTCATTGAAATGCAATAGTCTTTGTAAATGGCAGTTTTTTTGAAGCCTACATTCATTTTATTTTGTGAAAACTTAATTTATTTTCCAAGTAAGTAAAACTATTCTCTCATATGTAAATTCAAAATGATTAAAAAATTTAAAATTTGGAATATTCCTTATAATAAAATTTAATCATTTGTTATAAAAAAAGATGAAATTCATACAGTCAGAAAGGAGGTTTTGAAATGATGAAAAATGGAACATTATTACAGGTTATTAAAACTATTAAACTAATTAATTTTTTTCTAAGAAAACAGATAAAATAAATGATAGATATGAAAAAAACCCCAATATAATATAAAACTATCAAAATCTCTTAATTAAGAATGATAATTTTCTGAAATCCTGTATATGTATTAGTCAAATTAACTGCTAGCTTTTATTATAATTCAGATATTGGAATACAAAAAAATTCCAAAAGTATTAGATGCAAATACAAAGATACATATATAGACCAATGCACAAATAATTTCAATATCACAATAAATGCTTAATGTATAAAATGGTGAATTAATATTAATTGCAGTAGTTAGATAAGAGTGTTAATTTTAAATTATTCTTATGTAATCATTAATTTATTATAAAAAGTATTTACTTTAATTCTTTACTTTTACAATAAATAAATGAATTATTTATTTATGTAGTACTCCTTAAAAGTGTTTGTTTACAGCACATGTGTAGTGGGTGATCCCTAATAAATAAGTAATCATACATATGTGATTTTTTACATGCTTTAGTGAAGCTGTAATTATACTATAATGTTTAATTATGCCTGCTTAGTGCTTTGGAGATTTAATAAGTAAATAAAGAAATTGACATTTATTGGCATTACTACAATTCAGTTAATCTATGAAAATATAAATATTTTGTTTGCAGAACTTTTAAAAGAAAGGCAAAAATTGGAAACAGAAATATTATCTTTGTCAAAAAATATTATCTTTGTCAAGCCTTGGTGAACTTAGCAATTAGCATAGCTGTCTTCCAAGCAGCTGGCCCGGGTTCGCTTCCCAGTAAACGCTTTGTCATATATATATATATAATTATTTTTTTTTAGCTATACACAGCATTTCATCAGCCTATTGAAGCAGGAGATGTGTTATCTTGCAGATAATTTTGGCCCTTACAATTTTTTTAAATTGAAAATAAAAGTATTATGAATTCATATACATGATTTTTAGAATCAATTAATAGATGGGTTGATTGGATATACAGTTTTAAATATAATTTTGCTATATAAAAATGCATTATTTTGATACAAAAAAATTATAAATAATAAAAAAAGTATTTGTCAATACAATATTAATTTCAATTTTGAATACTGGTGTACAAAAGAAATTGACCAAATAAATATATTTACAAGAAATGTGTTTTTTTTTTTTTTTTGTGTAATGCTTATGTGCATTTATACATATGTGAACATGAATATATATATTGACTTGGTTCACATAAATGAATTTGAAAAGCAATTCCTTAAAACAGGGGTGGGCAAATAGCGGCCGAAGGGCCACATGCAGCCCGCTAATAGTTTTTATGCGGCCCTCCAAGACAATCAGAAAAATCCACCTTGGACTGAGATTTCCTTCCTGTTGCATAACCGAATATTCATCTCATATTTTCCACTAGAATGGCCACATCAATATACATGCGCAGTGTAGATTCAATTTTGTCTTTGCATTAGCAAATATATATATTTCCAACTTTTGTGAAACCATGAATGCTCCAAAAAATGTAAAATTGGTAATGAATGTCATGTGTTTAATGAAGAATGGACAAACAAATATTTCTTTGGTAATACAGGGAATAAAGCAGTGTGTTTATTGTGTCATGAAAAAAAAGATGCGGCCCTCCGTTAACCTTCGCTTCCACAAAGTGGCCCCCGATGCAGCCCTCCACCAACCTATGCGGCCCCCGAGCCAAAACAATTGCCCACCCCTGCCTTAAAATTATGTAAGAAAAATTGGGTCAGACTGTTAAATGACTGAAGGATTCTTCTTTTCAGAAAAAACAACAACTTATTAGTAATGCACTGAGAAGAGTTGTATCCTTTTTTCATTATTTTGGATACATTTTTAAAACATGAAAAATATTATAATTTTAAAACTAACATATGTAAATGCGTAATTGATGAATAAATTTAAAATTAAAAAATATTTAAATTTATTATTTCTGTATTATGCTAATTATTATATTTTTTAGTTTTTGTATTTTTTTTTTTTATATATATATATATATTAGCTTTATGGAGTATTTAATATTTTATTTTTGTCATGATATATTTTGTTAGATTATTGTGATAATTGAATCTTTAACAAATGCATAAAATTTAATATGGTCTTTTCAGTTAGTTGCAAACCAGTTAAAAAGCAATTAGTGGAATGAAAATACATTGGGTTGAAATTAATATTTGTTTTAAAAGTCATTTTTAATTCAATAGCACAAATATCAAACAGTAAATTAATTATTTAAATTCAGCCAATTTATTACAGATAGAATACTAGTAATCTGAATATCTGTTATTGAAAAATTTCTATTATCCAACGTTTCAACGATAAGCTTTAACTTTTTACAATAAGTAAATCATTTTATATCAATAAATCTAAAGAATTTTTTGAATATAAAATTAATAAAGTTTAAGCAATATACTTTTCTTGATATCTATAAAATTCATAAATAAATACAAAAAAAAAAAGCCCTGGAACTAGGATATTCAAATTAATGGTGCTTTATCTGTAGTCTGACAAGATTTATAGATAATAACGGAAAATTATTTTTCAAATGGTTTGAGAATAACTATTAAATTGGCTGAAATTAAACAATTTCATTATCATTATTATTATTTTTATCAGGATGGGCTCTCCATGTTTAATCCAATTTTTCTGATCTTTTAGCCTATTTTCTCCCATCTCATTATCATATTTTCTTATTTTTTAATCTTTTTCATAATCTCTTGGAACCGAATTTAAGACTTGAACTGATAATATATATATATATATAATGTTCTCTAACCATATGACTAATCCACATTCATTTAATTTCTTATTTTTTTTTATATTGATGTTAGATGATATCTGTTTGTTCTTTCACTATGCATTTCATTTGCTATTTTTTTTTTTTTTTTGTTATCTTAACATATATCTCTCTTACTTTGTTAACTGGACTGAACTCTCCATATTGCTCTTTTAGTAAATGTCGAAAGCTTAGATCCATAAATAAGATTGGTAAAATATATTTATTAAAAACTTTTCTTTTCAAATACATAGGTATATATCCCTTTTTTATTATTTCTGCCAAACATACTCCAGCCAAGTTTAATTGTATGGTTAATTTCAATCATTATGTTTCTATTTGTATTAGTAAACTGATCAAGTATTTGTAGTTGTTGATTTCTTCTAATTCATCGTTGTCCATTTTTATTTTTTTTCATCTGCGACGTAGATTGTTTCTGGAATCTTTCTAGCATTTATCATTCAGTCTTACTTTCTTACTTTCATTTCCTGAAGCTCTGAAGTATTATTTACACAAACAAACACATTATCTGCAAAATTTAGATGTCTTAAATAATTTCCATTTCCTTTTACTTCCTTCTCATTTTAACTCCTAAAATATTTCTTGTAAAACTGCTTTAAAAAGTTTTGTAATATGGACTCAGTCTGTTGTATGTTCTTCTCAAGGTTAATCTTTTTAATATAACCATGTGATTAACAACTGCTGCTATATTTTAATAAATATTCTTCTGACTATGATTTTCTGTTAAGTTTATATCTTGATGATTCAATACTTTAATCACTGTAGAAAGGTTTAGATAATTAAATGCCTTTTCATAATATACAAATCTAAAACATAATGGCAATTCAAATTCATTACTCCTTCTTATACTTGAATGTGGTCCACATTAAAACCACTTTTAAATCTAGCTTATTATTTTGACTGATTCACTATAGATGATAAACATATATGGAGGAAAAAGGACAAATTTTCTGCAAAAAAAAAAAAAAAACGAGGGAAAGAAACAAATATATATAGAGAATGAAAATAACATTGATATTTTGTGATGTTTTGAATATATTCTAATACAAAATGGATAAGCTTGTAATATTGAAAGACACGGGGGATACTTGTTGGGTAGTAGAAATTAAAGAATTTAATATTGAAAATTATATTTATAATATACTTCATGTTAACCTTATAATTATAAGAAAAAATTGGGATGAATTAATTGCAACGTATACTCTTACATTAATTTGATTGATTTTTTAATACTAATGGAAAGAAATATAAAAAATGTAGAAGTTAATCTTTATAACATTATAAATTATAATAACGGAAATACAGACTTATTACATACCTGTATCAATATATGTAATATATAGAATATACGAGCACAGACTTTCTCACAACCCACCACTCTCCACTCTATCTCATAACACTGATATACTTGAACATATATATGTCGAAAAGATAAATAATTACCAATTTTATGATAGACCAGCAATCATCATCTTTTTTAATTAAAAAATTGCATATTGTAGAAAATGATAGAAAAGGTGGAGGTATATTGATTTTTATTAGAGAAAATATTTTTGGTGAAAAACTGGAAGTCAATTATAACAGCTTTGAAGCAATTCATATAACTTTAAAATTAAATACCAATAAAGTTTTGTCATTAACCATATACAGACCACCAGATAATGATAATAAAATGTTTATAGATGAATTAAAACCATGGTTAACATGTTTTAGACTAACTAATAATGAAATAGTACTAATAGGTGATACAAACATTGATTCATGTAATAATTCCAAAACTGTTGAATATTCTATAGATGAATTAGTTACTTATGGGGTACTTTATCTTATTGAGACATACAAAAGAGAAGAAATTATAATGAACAATATAGTTTCTTGTGATCACATTAGTACAAGCTTAATGGAAAATAATATTTTAACCGCTGTTATTAAAGAAAAGATTACTAATCATTATCTTACATTTATATCGATTCCAAACAAAATATAACATAATGGAATAGCAGAAATAGTAGAAAATAAATTGACGTTATATAATAATGAAATAGTTAGAAATTTTTTACCAGAAACTGACTGGAATGAATTCAAAAAAATTAATGACATTAATACTATGTATGAGAAGTTTGTAGAAATTTTCAAAGATGTATACATAATTCATTTAATATCTTATCTCTTTTCTTTGCACTTGTAATTTTAAACATATAAATGTTCAGACATTTATTAAAAAAAAAGATAGATGTCTTATTTTAAAAATTGGCTTTATTCATGTTGAGGATATTTTCAGTATATTGCATACCATAATCATAGCTATACTGCATTACTATTATTGGTGGTATTTAAGTATCCTTGCTTATATTCAAATTTCATTTTAATTTGTTGTGTACTTATGTAAATTTTATTTGAAATCTTCTTAGAGAATCATTTCTTTGTGCCTGGTGTCTTTTTTATTTGTTGTGAAAGATTCTTTGTTATGGCCAAATCCTCTTTAATTTTTCTTTTTTTATTCTCCATTTCAGTGAAAACAATTTTTGCTTTAGATAAATTGAATTTATGGCCAGGAAATTGTTTGTGGTCTATGAAAATGGAGTGTTCATTACTTTTTACCTCTATAGTAGAGATAGTTGAGCTGGGCCAATCTGTAGATAGATTGGCATGTAGGCAATTGACTTGAGTGTAAGAAATTTTATAAACTATTTGATGAACCAATTCAATGGACAATTTATCATTTACATTGTTCAGTAAATTATTTAAAGTTGGGGAAGAACAAAAGCTTATATTAAATTTCTCTGAACAAATTGTTTTTAATTTGCTAGAAATTTTTGGTACTTATTGTAATCTTATCCATTCCTTAATATCTTCAGGTTTAGACTGCAGCAGTTTTTTCATTTTGTTGTATAATCTATTGATGGTACTATAAATTTTATTAATATTGTATCCCATATTTTGTACATTTTTAATATACACGTCTGTGTTGTTTTTTTTGATAATTTTGAATGTATACAATTTTGCATTTTTATGTAGGAAGCCTTTAAGCCCAGAAAATTTGTGGGCCATGGGTATTTTTGATTTGGAATGGAATGCACCTCTTATATTTAATGTTTTTAGTATCATTTTATAGTCTAGTAAATGTGGCTGTTTTTGAACATAAAGATCCAGGAATTTGATGCCTTGGTTCTTATCTTTATCGATAGTTCAGCCCATTGGCTATCTGTATTGTAGACAATAATGTTTTCCACCGGCAACTGCAATGATATCCTCATTAATTCATTTCAATATTTCTTTTATGAACTCTTTTTTTATGCATATTATAGTCAACATTTTGTAGCATTTCATAAATATATTCTATAGATTGTAAAGAAGGCATGGAGTTGTAAAGCCCTTTAACATCTAATGATGCTATTTTATAATTATTGTGTATTTTTAAATTTTTCATCTTATTTTTAAATTCATAAGATGATTTGACTGTATATGCCAAAGCCTACTTCTTCAATTAACCAGGTTGCAATCATTTTCATCGCATTATAAAAGTACAATCCTCCAAAATCTATAATAAGTCTTAACAGGCTGTTTTCTTTGTATAATTTTTATATATGTCAATATCTTTAGTACTATTCCAGCTGATGGATAAATTTTGAGATATTTGATTTTAGTAAATGCTTTTCCACAATGTTTTCTCACTATGTTTGAGATAATTTTTTTTTTTTTTATTATTTAAATTATAGAAGGTTATTTGACTAAATTTGAGATTATTAATTTGTTGGTTCAATCTCCCTTTATAATAATCTTTATTGAGTGAAACAAGGCAATTGCTCTTGAATAATTCGAAAGATAAATTGTCCACTGAATTGGCTCATGAAATGGTTTATAAAGTCTCTTGCACCCAAGTCAATTGCCTATATGCCTATTATGGCGAATCAAAATCCAATCTATCTATAAGATTGACTCAGCATAACCATTTTTACAATAGAGCTAAAAGAAGTAATGGATATTCCATTTTCATAGAACATGGAACAATACCTTGGCCATAAATTTGATTTATCTAAAGCAAAAATTGTTTGTATTGAGAATGAGGATAAAAAGAGAAAAATTAAAGAGATTTCAACCATAGCCAAAGGTCAATTTGCTATCAATATCAGCACTCATGCCTCAAAGAAATGGGCTTGCTCAGAAAATTTCAAATAAAATTTACATAACTACCCAACAAATTAAAATAAATTTGAATATAAGCAAGTATACTTAAATACCACTAATACTAGTAATGTAGTATAGGTATGATTATGGTGTGCATTGTACTGAAAGCATACTCAGCATGAATAAAGCCAATTTTTAAAATAATACGTCTACTGTTTCTTTATAAATGTCTGTACATTTATGTGTTTTTTTTTTTTTTAAAAAAGATGTCACAAGAAATCTTTGTGTTTAAAAAAATAATAAAAAGTTCCATATTAATTGGATGAATAAAAAAATATTGAAATTAATACAGGAAAAAAATAACATATGGAAAGAAGGTAAAAATCTAAACAAAATAATACTATGATAAAAGGAAATGATTGTTTTATAATAAATTTTTTAATGAAAATAGAAGTGACATAAAAAAAAAACTTGAAAAAAATAATAAAATATTAAGGAAATCAAGTTCTATAAGTAATGAAGATTTAAAAAAAATATAGCTATATATTTGTAGAAAGAATTAACAAACTAAAACATATTGATCATTATAGTAATATTCAAAAACATATAATAGTTAACCTCATTCAATATTTATGCCAAATTTAAATGAAGAAAATATATATGAAATAATAAAAGAATATAGAGTTAATATAAGCCTAGGTATAAATACAAACAGAATGATAGATGTAAAAAATAATATTCATATTCTATCATGTTATAATTTATATGATTAATACAATAATATAAAGTAATGAGTTTCTTACATTATTAAAAACATCTATAGTAAGACTAGTTTATAAATCTGGTGCTAAAAATAATTTTAATAACTATATATATATATATATATATTCTTTCTTCAATTGCTAAAATCATAGGAAAATATATCTTCATACTCTCACCTCCAAACACTTAAGATTGGCCCATACTTAAACATTTGGGTTGAAAAGATAGATGGATTCATTCTATCTTTTCATAAGGACTTTATCTTGTATTTAAGAGTGAGATTATTCATTTATGTATAGTTTAAAATCTGTAAAGTGCATGTGCATTAGTCTGATCGCTAAATTACAATTACAATTTATTAATGTAGTGCTATAAATACTTTATTATAAAATAATTAAAATTTTTTTAACCACAAACAATTTTTTAATAAAAACCAATATGGATTCATAGAAAGAAGAAACATAACTATGTTATTAGAGAAATTAAAAAAAACGTTAAAAAATATATTAAAGAGGGGGAATAGGGGGGAATTGGTATATATATAAAATATGAGTATTCAAAGCTATATAATCAATATTTTTACTATATTAATAATATCTTATTAAAATGTAATTTATTGTTGATGTTTTATTAACATATAGTATGCTTAAAATTTCATGTAAATATCTAAAATGTTATAAAACTCTTTTACATAAAAGCGCAACTAGGGCTTAGTAAGAAAAGAATGGCATTTGTATTCATGTAAATATATTTTGACCTGTATTTAAATGAATGAATGTATTTATTTTAATATTAATAAATAGTATTATTACTATACTAAAGAAAATTTTTTTGGTAAAAGTTTTGTATAAAACTGATAAAAAAACCAGGTCTATCATTTTTTTTTTAAGTGTCATAGCATCGGCCGGGACGCGAACCCGCAACCCGGGCAACTGCCTGCAAGTGCAAAGCAGTCGCGCTGACCTCTCGACCACCAATGCATTTTTGATGTCTTCTTTTTTACCTTTTTTAAAATATCGCTTATTTAATATTTATGTCCTATATATTATTATTAATAATCAACTAGGGCTTAGTAAGAAAAGAATGGCATTTGTATTCATGTAAATATATTTTGACCTGTATTTAAATGAATGAATGTATTTATTTTAATATTAATAAATAGTATTATTACTATACTAAAGAAAAATTTTTTGGTAAAAGTTTTGTATAAAACTGATAAAAAAACCAGGTCTATCATTTTTGATGTCTTCTTTTTTACCTTTTTTAAAATATCGCTTATTTAATATTTATGTCCTATATATTATTATTATTATTATTATTATTATTATTATTATTATTATTATTATTATTATTATTAATAATAATAATAATAATAATAATAATAAATTTTTACTTTTAGTTAATTAAATTCGATTTTCCAAAATCATTAGTAATTTATTACATTCGTTTATTTATTGCTTATTTGTAACTGGTAACGAATTTTGTAAGGAAGCTCCTAAAATATTAAATAATATAAATTAATAAGATATTTATGGAATAAATAATTTTAATATTGTAGAAAAGTTTAAATATTTATTATCCATTGAAAAACATTTGAGTTCAATTACAGTCAGGCCCGGATCCAATAAGTGCAGGGCCCGATTGGATTTTTTGCGGGCCCTTTATATATTAAATATTTAAATAAAATGCAAACTCAATATATTTGATAATAGCCACATCTACTTAATAGCGAGTGCAGCGCAACAATGACTAATGCCAAAAAACGAATGTGAGTGAGCCGAATAAGATGCATATAGAATAGAATAATTGAGAGAGAAGATAGTACTATCCGATTAATTAAACGTTAGTCAAAAACGACACTTACGAATATCCGCTTTCTATATTATAATGTATATATATATTATAATAAACACAACAATAAATCTCATCCATCAATGCGAACTTAAAATAAATATATTTTTAATTATTTGAATAATTTATAATTTATCCTTTATCGTCAAAAGCAATTTGCTTTAAATTTTGAAAAATAACTTTTTATTAATTTCGCTCCAATCACATTAAATCCGGGCCTGATTACAATCCATTTATAATTTAAACTATATTTTAATAATCTAAAGGATTTAATCTAAACCTTGAAAGTCTATTTTTTATTTTATGTATTATCGTTTAGTTAGCCAGAATAATAGATAAGCATTCTACATGTTTCATTTACATAATTATTATTACATTTGGTGTTCAAAGTTTTACACAATTCTTTAATACCATTACATTTGGAGTCTGAATAAGACTTTATTTGAACCAATTAATTTAATTATCATTACAGTTGGCGTCCAGCAGATTACTAATAATAAATATTATTATAATTTTTTTATACTGCTACAATATATATATTAATATTGGTAGTTACTTATTCAGTTAATATTTAATTTTTTAGAGTATATTTTTACTTTAAAATACAAAAGAGAATTGCAGAATATAGTGCAAAATTATTTTTTATTTGGCAACATTGCTTATCTGGGAAGATCCAAGAACCAAAGTTATCAGAGGAATAATATTGCATTTATACTAGTCTGGCTACTTATTTTGCAAGTTTAGAATGCTTTTCAGATAGAAAAACTCCATTAAACATCTAATTGTTGGTTTGTAAATCTAAGTATTTTTAATTAGTTGTAAAAATGAGAAAAAAATTAAAAATGTTTGACCTTGAAATTTTAGATTCTGATAATAATATTCAATCCTCTTCTGCTAGAAATATGAATAATTCCTATACTTATGCAACAATTTTTATGAAGTTTTATTAATTTTTTTAGGATACAATGTCTCCTCTTTTCATAAGAGTTACTTTTATAATGTTATTTTTTATTGTAACTTCTACCTGCCATGCCAGGAAGTGGGTTGAGATCAAGTCAGGTACATTTTTCAAATTGTTTAGATTAAAAGTAGTTTTTTTTTAAATACAAAACTTTATTATTTATATTATGTTACATGTTTTTATAAAGAAATACAAGTAGTCATTGGTTCTTTCTCCATGGCTGAAATCTATGATGCTACTATTCTGCTAATTTAATTAGAAGTCCTTCTTATATGGCCATATATCAAACTTTAGAGACTTTGCAGTTTATTATCTTTGCTTCTAAATCTTTAGATGGTAATTGCTCTAGTTTGATCATGATTAAGCTCTATTGTGCATATGAAATTTTCAGTAGGCTACAGGTAGCTGAATAAATGTTTGCAGGTGCTCTTGTACGCTGTCTGTCTTTGATTTTGTTGTTAGTATGAATAAAATATTGCAGGCTTCTATTTGAACCACAATTGAACATCAAGTGGCATCTGGTCAACCAGAGAGTAAACAGGAAAACAGTAACTATCGATGGAAAAAGGCCTTTATTGATAACTATGTATAGGATCAAATAATGTGGCTCTGTTGGATCTAGTGATTTTTTGATTTTGTTCCTGCAGGGCTGTAGAGCTTTACATTGAAAATGAGATGATTTGTAGTTTCATCTGCTTGGTGACACAGAGGGCATGTTGAATCAATCTTAGTCATTCCTCTCCTGAGAGAAAGGAAAAAATTGGTAGGCAAGGCTCCTCGATTAATTTTAATCAGAAAGTCCAGATATTTAGGTTCCAAGAACCAAAGCCTAAACTCTCGGATAATACGTCTATTATAGAAATTTAGTAATGTTTGATCTTGTTGTTCTGTTTGATGTATGATTTGATAAGCCTCCCAGTACTGAATTTTCTTTTTGAATCTTTGATTATTTATGTTAGTATGTTCATTAATTAGGGAGCTGGCTTGTCTGTTGGAATGATATTGATAAAAGTAATTATAGTAGATTTAGAGTTTATTTTTTTACAACTTACAGCCAGCTTAGTTAGCTTTTAAATACTGATTGATAAATGAGAATATTAAACTGTTCTTAGAACTAGAGAGTAAATATATAGACTATCACATGACAACCGATGTGATTGCGCCAACTTGTGTGTGGTTTATGCTGTTGTAGTCGTTGACTTAGCAGTATTGAAATGCAATATTTTGTTGTGTGGGTATTTTAATTTGCAATATTATTATTTTTCTTTGACATTTATTTATTGCTTTTTGCATTATTTATTGCTGAAGTAGAGGATTTTGTTGTCTTCTCAATAATCATTATGAACAGTTGCTATTTTTATACTTATATTAAAGATTATATATAACGATTCTTTGTCATTTTAATATACCTTTCACTTTCTTATTCTTTCATTTTATTCATGTTTTTTTTTTTTAAAATAAATGATCAAATCTTGGTTTTTGTAGAAAACCTTTTCTTTATAGCTCGATATTTCTTTTAGAAAATAAGCTGCCATCTATCATTCGAAATCACACCACCAAAGGACTAAATAATGGTGACTTTTTCTTATGTTAATTCCCCTCCCCTACTATCATAACTGAAATCTAATTCTATTAATGACTTCAAATTTATTGGAAATTTTTCAAACATGGCCACTTCATTTGCAGCATTTTTTAAAACACATTTTTATTATTTTCTTTTTAATACATCATTTTTTTAAAATCAAGACTTCTTCGGATTTAAAAAAAAAAGAGAAACAAAATATAAAATGATAAAGCTAAGTCTTTCATTCATAATCTTGAGCTAGGATAAGTTGTGTTTATTGCGTCATTATGATAAATCCAAACGCGTAAAAATTACAATTAAATAATTATTAATTAAGACAAATATGTCTTTAGAATATATATATAACTGTTATACCTTTGCCTGATACTATTGGCGTGATATAGCTTTTAGTTGCGACGCAACTATTAATATTAGAGAGTTTTAGGTATTCTTTTAGATTTACTTATCACTTCCAGCTGTATTGTGACAGCTTGCCTCATGATTAGGTATGTTGACATTTCCAGCTGTACCGTGACCAGTTTGCTTCATGTCTTACTTAAATTCTAGCAGGCACCAATTCTAATATGATCTTGCCTTACTGTTTTAACCATATAGTAGACAACATGCATACTGCCATTCAAGTCCGACAGTAAATTACCTTTTACCTCCAACTGTATTGACTATTTATAGCCATGTCTCCTTCCATAATGAAAACAGTTGGATTCACTGAGCATCTCACCTATTGGCCTGTTTCTATTATTTAGTATGCTCAATCCAATCAAGATAAGATGGGATTTAGTCTAATCCATTAGTTAAAGATAATTTGAGAAATAACATTAAGAATAATTTTTTGTAAGCAAAAGTCCATCCAAAATGATTTCAAGTGAAGTAAGTTAAAAAACAGAAAGATGGAAGGTATTCAGCCTAGCTAATTAAATGGAATTGTTGTGTTCACCCAATTGATAAGCAAATTATGAAAAAGCAGCAATAACAGTTGATGATATGTAAAGATTTTTCAGCAAGATCAAAGAATATTACGCTAAATGACTTGTGAAAGAGAGAATAGTGCAGCTATCCACCATTCTGTGCATTAAATTGAATCTGAATGGAATAAGTAATTTTTTCAGGTAATTCCTGTTTTTAGTTAAGCATAGGATTTTTTTATATTTTTTATAATAGCTAGCTTTTGTGAATAAATGGATGTCTATTGTTCTTCTTTATATACATTTATTAATGTTTACTATTTTATAAAGGGAATTTATTGCATATTTATACAGATATATTTATAAGAATAGTTACAATGAGGATTTTATTTTTTATTCGCTTTTTCTTATTTTTTTAGTAGTGCTTTTTTTTCTTTTTTACCATTTCTTTCTTTTTTTAAACTTTGTTGATATTGTCTTTATTTGTGCAGGAATATTGTAAGCTGAAATCTCGATAATTAGGATTAATACCCACATCATTTTCCAATTAATTAATTTTGCAGCTATATATATATACCAGAATATGTAGACAATTATTATTATGGTAATAAATCTTTGGTACTAAACAATATTTATTACTTTACTGAACCAGACTTTCAATACAGTGTATCTTTGTCAAAGCATTGTATCAAAAGTCTGGGTCAGCAAAGTAACAAATATTATTTTATACCAAAGATTTATTATCATAATAGTTGATAATTGTCTACATACTTTGATAGAATATATTTTATTACCATTTATCTATGGTATTATACATATAATGTAGTTTGTTTATATATATATATTGTAAATGGCCATGTTATAGTCACAACACTATTTGAGAGATTACATTATACTTTTCATTGTCAAGTACTGAGAAGCATCAAGTCAACCACATTGATTTGAGTTTATGAAGTATAACTTATTAATTATATGATTCAAAGTTTTTTATTTATTTTCAGGTTAAGTGTATGAGATTGATGTTATAATTAAAAAAAACAAACTTTTTTTTTAATTGTGTAAAAATAAATACATCTTGGATAAGTTTAAAACAACTGAGTTATTTCTTAGTTGATATCCACACAATATATCGAATAAAAATTTTAATCAGGATTGAGCACATGAAGATTTTCAAATTTTAATAAGGTCTTAGCAATTGATTAAGTTGTCTAAAGATAACTGTGAGGATATGCAGTCTTTTTAAACTATTGTTTATATGAGATTCCAGAAATTGATGTTATAATTTAATTGATCAAGTGGATCAGCATGAAAGGTTTGATAACTTAGATGAGTATGGTGATATGTTTAGTAAGTTATTCACAATTAAGTAATTAGTTAGCATAGCATTATGCATTTAAGTTTTTATGTAAAATGAAAAGTAGACTATTTTAATTGACAGAAGATGTGCAGAGGATCTCTATATATGGTATAATAAGTGAATTTATTTTATTGACTAAAATATTTACAGATGATTCAGGAGCTATAAAATATGAGCACATGACCTAATATGAACCTTCATAATGAAGTACAATAATTTTGGCAAAATTGGTATTTGTTGTTAAAGTACTAATTTTATTTATATAATTATATAATTTTGCTAATTTATTTATATTATTATTTAATTTTTTTTTAGATAGGTTGAATGATATTTCTAGAAAAGCTGTAGGCACATTTGAAATGTCTATTGATAATAGGATATTTATAAAGAGCTCACAGATAGATGGTCTGTTAGGCTGCTGTATAGATGCTTTAATTATTATTATACTTTTTTTAATTGACCGAGAACTAATGACATATTTACCAGATATCTAAAGATTAATATAATATCATCTAAAATGAATTGATTTTACCATGACTCTAAGATGAAGCAAATAAAGACTTTCTGTGACTTCTGCAGTTTACTTAGTTAATAGATCAGTATAGATTGTCAATAGCACTGTTTCTAATGGTGATGATTGTGGAATGCCTATACTAATTTGAATGTGGTATGCTTTTTAAATTTAAGGCATTTATTATGAATAGTGTTGTTGTGTCATGTGATGTGGGGTGAAAAAGAAATATTTTCAGTTGATTAAATCAAAGATGGCTTTGAAATGAACTTGGCAGCTTACTTAGTCTGTTAATATATTATTTTGGTAAATAGTATGGTCTCTTGTAACATCATATTCACATGAGATGCTTAACAATTTTTTACTTATAGTGATGGGATGTGGATAATTTGTCATTGGGTATTAATATAAGAAAAATCCTTGCAAATATTTTTTGATATATGTTCTTAATTGTCAACAATATTCAACCATTCACAGTATGATTTTTTTTTCCTGGTTTCATACAACTGAATGCTGGTAGACATTTTTTGGGAAGATTAATATGAGTGGACAGAGCTAATTAGTGCATTTATATAAAAGTGGTATTAGATATAGATCATATTTTTGTATGTCAGGAATTGTATTTTCTGTCAGAGTATTATGATATTTCAAACATGCAATTTCATTCCTTGTAATATATTCAGCTTATGAGCTGATTGATTCATCAACAATCAGCTGATAAGCTGATTGTTAATGAATAATTATGAAAACAAGTTTTACTTTTATTTCTCAAAAATTTCTTTTATCCACATTGATAGTTTCTTATTTGTTGGGATATCATTTCATTTGGAATATTATTGTCAGCCTGATTCAAGTTCTGTTTTGGTAGTTCATTACTTTTTAACTATTGCATAATAAGAGCACAGTGATTCAATCATTTATTATGTCCTTGCTTCATGTGATACCTTCTAATATATCTTTATAAACTCCTATCTATTGAGTTTGAAACCTACTGCCAATAACATCAAAATTATATGCTAGAAAATAACCTAAATTTAATTTTTTTTTAATATAGCTACTTTTCCAACTCTATCTAAACTATCTGTACCAATTGTAAAGGGTACAATATATATATTAAAATTGAAACCAAATTTTTTTTTATAGATCAAATTCTGGAAAAAAAAGTCTTACAGCAAATATATATATGTACAAATATTGAACAAAATACCTGTGATATCTTTATTCATATACTGTGTAATAGTGAAATGCATGAAAGGTTTTTATTTTAAAATGGTATAAATCAACTGGGCATCAATGTCCAGAAAAATATTAAGTTACTCTTGCAGAGAAAATCATTTCTTCTAAAAGATGTTAGTGAAAAATATAGACCTTATATCTTTTAGCAATAGAAAAGTGGCCCATAAAGTTTCAGTAATATTTAAATCAGATTTCTGGAAAAACAAATGTCATTCAATGTTTTTAAAGCAAAAACAACAACAACAACAACAACAACAACTTAGGATTAAATATCATTTTGTATTTCTTTTTTCCCCCATCATTTGGTTTTTGAATAATTAGGCAAACATTATAATTACAACAGAGTTTTTAAAACATATTTAGTCCATGGAAGACTTCTTTTTCAATGTATTTATGGAATAATAATAGTATGGCAACATAAAAAAATATATTTATGGAATCAATTTTATCCAGGTGAACAGTGTATAATATTAGTTCAAGTCTCTCTTTCAATCTGTGGCTCCCTTTCTTGCAAAATCTGTATATTTTACAGGAATAAATACTAATACCTACTTATCAAACTTGTTTCAGTTATATTATTAAAAATAATGTTCAAGTCATTGTTTTTTTTAAAAAAAAAACTCATCTCCATTTCTTACTTTTAAATCACAACTTAGTTATATATATATATATACTTAAAGCAATTTTTAAAGCACTTTAACTGTTTATATCTTCCAAAAACATTTATCTTTTAAATCTAATGTATATTCTTAAAACTTTTAAATAATTAAATTAAATGAAAAAAAAAAATTTAACATTTTTTGCAACTTTCATATATAAGATTTGAAATACAGGCTTTCTTCTTATACATGGATTTTAATTGTAAATATAGAAGATTTGAACTAAGACTTTCAAGCAACTTTCAACTATCCACACTATCTCTCATACCACTGATGCACATGACCACACACATGTAGAAAAGCTAAATAATCACCTATATACGCAGCACTTATCATTTAGTCCAGATTATCATCTCCTACACACACACACACACACACACTCACACACACACATATATATATATATATAATCAGTGCTCAGTTTATATTAAGATAGAAAATCTTTATACTTTAATGGATGGGCGTCAATGTACTCCAACTCTTCAGCCATCCATAACATTGAAAATCTTATGATAGAATGCCCAAATCCCATGTGTGGGATATGATAATCTGGACCAACTGGTGAATTCTGGTTCAGCACGAAATATGTATATTGATGATTGTTTATCTTTTCTACTTGTGTGTGGTCGTGTGTATCAGTAGTATGAGATAGTGTGGATAGTTGAAGGTTGCTTGAAAGTCTGAGTTCAAATCTTTCATATATGTTACTTTTTTATTCTCCAAAAATTCTAATTAGTTTTCCTATTTTTTAAAAATCTAAATATTCTAATTATTATTAGTGGTTATATGTTTTGAAAAATATAGTATTTTTGCATTTTTAAATTCAAGAGTTTTTATTTATGTCAGTAATATGTAAGAAATATCTAGTTTGTTTTTTTTTTCCAATTTTTTCATAAGTATGTTATTTATATTTGTTATTATTATCCTATAATTAATTTTAAATAGTTGAAAATCTAGAGGAAAAAATATTTAAATGTTTTATTTTTAAAATTGTTTTTGATAAAAAGGTGAGAGTATTTAAAGATATGATTTGAACCTTTTTTTTAAAACTATTTCAGTGAAAATTAATTTTATCTACCTGGAAAATACATTGATGCTTCACTTCTACACACATTTTCCTATGAAAAATCTGATAAAGTGTTACCTTCATCATTTTATGTCAATAAATAAAAGTTAGAAGGGAGAATTTTTAAATAATGTATGTTATTTATTTATTTACTTCTGATTTATTGATTTATTATGAAATACTTCTCTTTTTATTCAACGTTAATGTTAGTTTGAATTCAGTATAGAGTACATTAGTCTAGAAACTAGTCTTGGCAGAAAATCATAACATTTATCTATAGATGTAAAAAAAAGAATCTAATAAAAAAAATACTATTTGAAATAAAAATTATGTTTATTTGTTCTTTTAGAGCAATAATTTTATAAAATTGTGTGTGTGTTTAAAATTCTGTTGATTTTTTTTAAAATTACAAATAATATCTCAGAGTTAGTACAATAATTTTCCTACTCTTTTTCATTTTTAAATAATATATGCTTTGAAAAATAATCCTATAAAATTATTGAAAAACAATATTTTTAATTTTATTCTTTTATAAAAAGGAAAACATGCAGTGTATTTTGATTTCAAATTAACTTGCTTTTATGATAAATTTATCAATACATTGCTGGATGAAGTTTTTTCCAAGGTTAGTCTAGTTTCTCCAATTTCTGGCCTCTCTTTTTCACACACCACAGGCAAACTTCTTTATTTAATCTATCCAGCGTTTTTTGCAATCTCTTGGGATCCACTTTAAGACTTCACCATCTTTTATCATTCCTTCTAGCAATATGTTACAGCTACATTTCATTTTCTTATTTTTTTTAATGATTTCAGTAACACCTGTTGTTCTCTCAGCAATATATTATGTTTTCAATCACTTCTTGGTACTTTTAATATACATCTCTCCACACTTTATTGAACCATCTGAAATCTCTATATTGTTTTTCTGTTAAAAGCCCAAGTCTCAGACCTATAAGTAAGAAATGATAAAATATATTTATTTAAAACTTTCTTTTCAAACACACAGGCATATGTAATTTTAATATTAAGTTATTTCTACTAAAAGTGCTCTAACCATGTTTAGTTCTATGATTAATTTTATTGTTTTTATCTTTATTAATAATCTAACCAAATATTTCTACTTAGCTTCTACTAAATCATAATTATTAATCTTTGTTTTCTTTTCATGAGAAAATTCTTTGAACATTATTTTAGATTTTTGTCATTTATCTTTAGTCTTACTTTCTTACTTTCATTTTATAACTCTTACAATATTTCACGAAGTTCTGAAGTATTATTTTCAAAAACAATCACATCATCTGCAAAATCTAGATGATTTACATAATTTCCACTTACTTTTACTTCCTTAGTTTTTCATCTTAATTGATAAAATACTTCCTTGGAAATCTGCTGCAAAGAGTTTTGCTATTATGGAATCATTTTATCATATATCTTTCTCAGTGTTAATCTTCTTACCATCATTACATAATTGAATCATTGTTATTGCAATTTGATGAATATTGTTCAAAATATGACAATATCCTAGGTTGTATGTTGATGATCCATTGCTTTAATTACTGAAGAAATGCTTATATAATCAAAGCCATTTCATAATCTACAAAACGAAAGCATAATGACAATTCATATTCATTGGTTCTTTTTATAACTTTTCTCAATACCTGGATGTGATTCATTGTGTTAAAATAAAATCCAAAGTTTGCTGTAGATGTGTTGTAATTATCTTGGTAAAACTCTTGTATAGAACTGATAAAGACTGACAGGTTTGTAATTTCTAATATTTTGTTTATCATCTCTCAAAATATATTACTACATTTTCCTAGTCATTTTGGTACATGTCATTCCTTTAGACATTTGATTTGGTATATGTAATTTTTCTTCACCTGCTTTTAAAATATTGATTATAATTTTACCATTTCTTGCAGCTTTTCCCTAAATCATAGATTCACTTGCTTCTCTTTTTTTCATTTAAAATGCTGGACAATTTAGAAAATGTTATAATTGTAGGTATACTTTTTTTTTTTTGTTTTGTTTTTCATTATTAAATAATTTTTATAAAACTCTTTTACACATTACATGTCATCTCTCTTATTATAATTTCAACTTCTTATTGCCAAAATAATTTTATACTTTTACTACATGTAAAATATGGTAAACAACAATAATTTTTATACTTTTTTGTTTAGATGATTTTTTGTATTAACTAACATAATTTTAAATGATACTTACTATTAGACCTGTTATCCATGCTTGCAGTGGCAGAATGTTGCACCTCTCCAGTTGTGTGTGAGTTTGTGTGGGTACTGTGACTAAATGTATCAAAAATTCACAACTATGGCATTATACCTTTGCAAACATGGACAGCAGGTCTAATACGTAAGTACTATTTGTATTGTTGTCTTGACAACAGTTTGAAATTGTTAATTGTTATTGATATTGGGATTGTCTAAGTGTTGACTGGCTTTATACATATACTACAATATATTATTTTAAGGAGTGGTAAACTTTCACCAACGATGATCAAATGTTATCGTTTGATCTTAGTTTCCTTTGCAAGTTACCAAATTTTTTATTCTGGTAGAGAATGCATCTTACATATATATTCATGATTAATGATCAAATTTCTGATTTGTACTTTCTCTATTTAAGTTTTAAGTTAGCTCTCCATTGCTGAGATATATTTCTCTTTTTCATTAAGGTTTTTTTTTTTTTTTGATGGAAGTAGAAAGAGTTTAGGGTATCCATTGTTTTCCATTTAATATTATTCTGCTGTAAAAAGGCTTTCATAGTTTGAATTATTAATAATGCTTTATTTTATCAATAAATCTGTTGTTTAATATTTAATGAGTATAACTATTGCTTTATTTTTGAGAGTGGATTTGATATGCGAAAAGTAATTTGTTTTTAACTTGTAACTAAAGACAATACCGTATATAATTTTTTTTTCTATTGCTTTTAAATTTTTATTTAAATCATTTAGTGTTGAAATGTTTAAATGGGTCTCCTGAGTATCATAAAACAAAATATAAAAACAAGTCAGTTTTTGGAATCAATCAATTCAGAACTAATCATCTAAATTAGTATACTTTATCCATCTCAGTTTTTCCGTATCGGATTGTCTAATTAATATAAATGATTAATCTTACACTCTCCACTTTTATGATATATATTCGTGGAAGCGTGTGAGGAAAAATTTCAGATGAGAATAGATGACACTTATTAAAATTGATTATTAAATATTAGTCATGGAAGAAATAAATCTTAAGGGTTGTATAATATATTTTTATCATCTTCTCTAAATTGCACTGCTGTTAGATAGAAATGAGAATAATATATTTTGAAAGAAAAGTCACTCATAAGATATTTTAAATTTTGGGGCTTAATTTATGACGTTTAAGTTTATACTATCATCACTACATCTTTAGTGAGTGTGGCATTCTAACTTTAGAAGATAAACAATAGATATAGATAAAGTATCCAAAAGTTAAGAGACAAATAAAGAGAAAGAAATATTATATGGTTGCACAGTTATGAAATCCCATTGTCGTATTTACTATATAAAGATGATCGATATCATGGAAAAGTCATGAAAACTCGATGTTATTACTACTAAAGAGAATAAGAATAAAAATGGAAGAAAATGAGGAGGGGGGGGGCAATGATTAATTGTTATGAATGCTGAAAATAAATGATGAAGTGAGTAAAGAAAATGATAACTTTTATTTACATTCCTTTCACTTTATTTACCTTCCATTTAAACTACACTGACAATATCCATTCCATAATATTTGTCTAATTATATATTTTCATTACTAGTAAAGTGCAACATATACGATCTCAATCACCAATATTATCGTTCTAAACATTACAACAATAAGGCAAAATCTTAGAAAACAAAAGAAATTATTGTAATTAGAATTGTTGTGCACATAATTAAAGGATAGTAATATAGTGGCAGGAACACACCATCTTAATGTTCTATTTAATGAGAAGAAAAGGTGAATGAAGAAACTTATGACAACCAGAACTTATAATAATCTAAATGTCTGAAAGCAGTAAGGTAAAAGAAAAAAATAATGTTTTTAATTTAATTATGTAAATAGAATGATTTGAACTTTGGATTTTTTAGTCTACATTCATCCTCCACTCCATCTCAAGCAACTGATACACATAACCACATACATGCGAATAAGATAAATGATCCCCTATATTCGTATTTCGTGCAGAATCAGCACACATCAGTGGGACCAGATCATAATCTCCCCTACAAATATATAATCTGTACTTAGTTTATATTAAAATAGCAATTCCTTAAACATTACTGGACAGGCTTCAATCTTCTCACCCATCCAACTATTTAACCATCCATTTCATTTTCACACATATGTGGTTATGTGTATTAATTGCTTGGGATGGAGTGGAGGACGAATATAGACTGAAAAATCCTAAGTTCAAATCCTTCTACTTACATATATAAGAAACATTCAGTAGAAGCAAATTATAAATTTAATTATAAATGTCTGAATAATTATTAATCAATTAAATTAAGAAGAGAAAGAAGAGGTAGAGAGAGAGAAGATGGGAATAAAGAAGGGGAGGTACAGAATGAAAACAGAAGGAGAGAATAAGAACAACTAAAAGATAATATTCAATTTTTTTTAAAAAAAAAATGGAATTTACAAATCATTCATAATCCTGAGTAGTTACTTATCTAAGTATAAAACTTTTTTTTTGTGTGTGAGCAAACTTCTAAAATGATTTACAAATGAAGCTTGATCACTTTAAGCTAAACTATATATATAAATTCTGATGATCTGATAAAAGTTTTTCATACACTGGTAAACAATTCATGGTGCAACTATCATGTTATGTTCTAAATATTAATCTGAATAGAATACGGGCTGTTTTTAATGTAATAAACGTTTTCAAGCAAGCATAGAATTTTTTTTTTTTTAAGCTAGCTTTTATCCAATCGTGATATTCATATAATTATTGATCAGTAAATGGATATCTAACTATTGTTTTTTTTTTACGTAAATATTTATTAATAATTATTATTAACATTGATTATATTATAAAGGAATTTCATTATTACATATTTATAAAGATACATTTACAAGATTATTGCTTTATTATTATTATTATATAATTTAGCTTCAGATTTGAGATACTAAAACAAATTGTGCTAAATTGGTGGTATGCACTGATAAACAACCATCAGTGATGATGAGATATTAGTGCATGATCTTACTATTTTATTGCTTAGTTAGTTCAGTCTGCATTTAGGTAAAGAATGAAATATTCATATATTTGCAAAACATTCTAATTTCTACATTAATTTAAGATACATATTTATACACACACAAATACCTATATAATTCTTTATTTTGTTAATTTAGTCTTTTTTAATGATTAATGCAAGACAGAATGAGTTCAGTAGCCTCTAAAAGATGGATTTTATTGACTGATGACTCAGGTCTTGCTAAGTAAACATTGTGGATGCCTTGAAGGATAACCTCTATTTTAGTTTTTCCAGGGTGTCTTCATTTTGCAAGTGACATTAATATTGGTTTTTCTTATAGTTCATTAGGAGACGATGGTATTCTTGGTTTAGATGTTAAAGATTGATTTCATTTTGCACTAGAAAGTGGAACAACCAAGCTTAACACATTTGCTGCTTGGCCAGAGATGAAAAAAAAACCCTCTTCAATATAAAGGTTGATTATTATTAAAAGTTTGTATTTTTTTTTTCACTTTAATAAATATATCACTGATAATTTTTAATTTTTTTTTCATTATTTTTTTTTATAAAACTATTTACGGGGGAAAACTAATTATATTATCTAAGAAAAACAATATTCAAAAACAACTCTAAAAAAAAAACAACAAAAACCAATGATTAAATACATCACAGAACTAGATAAAAACAAAAAGATGCAAAGGGGGAAAAAAATTAATAATAAACATATTAACTTTTAAATATATATATAGCAATTATTTTTTGAAATATTTAAAAAAGGACTACTTGTTAGTTGACTAAGTTTATGGAAGTGATAAAGTTTGGATTGAAAGTTTTGAAAAAAATAATCTCCGATAGATCTTTTCTATCTCTTCATAAATCAATAATCTTCAAAACTGTGATATTAAGTATCTAAAGTTTCAAATTATAATCTTTATTAGTCATCTATCAAAAAGTGAGCCCTGGACATCAATTCCACAGTCTTCTCCAAGTGGCTCTGAATCTTCACATGTTCACAACTATTTCATTTCTTTAGATCATCTGTTATTTTTATTTTTTTATCTTATTTATTTTTATACTCTATAAAACCATCATATGCTTTATAATTCTCTGCATCTAAATATGTGCCCAATCGATTTTTTTTCGATGTCATAATTTCCTACTAAATCTTTTTCATTTCCTCTGTCATTCTAAAAATTGTTCATGCCTTATATCTTATTATTCTATTGTACAAACATTATTGTTTAAAAGCTTTTTTTTTTTTGTTTTGTTTCATAATTATCTAAATTTTTGTTTCATATAAAGCTATACTCCATTCAAAACATTTCACCTTTTTTTTTTTTTTTTAAAAAAATTCACTTTGAATACTCTGCCACAAAATAACCCCATCCTTATAAAAGTTAGTTGCTAGTTTTATTACTGCAATTCTTATTGTGAATTATATATTTTCATTATTTACATCATCAAACTTTTTTTTAAATATTTTAAAGCTTTTGTTTACTAACTTGGCATTTAAATTTTTTATAACATTATATACAATCACTATTTTAGAGTTAAAGATAAGTATTTGCTTATGTCATCATTAATATTTTTTATACCATTTATAGAATCTGAGATATTCTATTTTTCTAAATGGATTAATAAGAATATTTTTAAATTCTCATTCCTTTATACAATGCATTGAATCAGTTGGAAATTATTAATGAATTGCCTTTTTTTTTTGTATCAGTTATCTGTTTCCAGTAGAATAAATATCATTTATCTTCTTATTGAGCATAATTAAAGCCGAGTCACCATTGAAAAGTTGCTTAAGAGTTGTTGTATTTATAGTTGTAAATATAATTTGTATTATAATCTATAATTTTAAAACCAAGGCTGTGAAATTTATATCATTAAATTTGAAGCTATTATATAATATTCTCTTTTTTAGTTTGTCTGATGAAGAATGGTCATCATCCAAAATTATCGATTAATTTTTAAATAAAATAATATTGGGGTAAAAAGTGTTAAAATGGTCAATTATTATCTGAAGACAAAGTTCTAATTAATATTTATTAAGCTCATTTTCAATATTTGCAAACAATCAGCATAAATGATACAAGGAGACTTGTCACTTCCAGTGGTAACTTAATCTTTTTCAAAGCCACACTCATTAAGAAATTTTAATGAAATAATAATCATTGATAATTCGTAAAGTATCCCTGAGTTAAAATTTGAGTTGTCAGTGGATATTAGGTGGTAGCTCTATATTCAAGTCATTATCATCATTTTTAAATATTATCGATCCATGAAATTCCATGCAAATTTAATCAAGTTTTATCAATCTCTAGTCCAACGGTTCTCAACCTTTGGATCGCGGCCCCTTTGATAGTCGAATAACCCTTTCCCAGGCATTTCCCACAATCTAATATGCCCACATACGAGTATCCAGTGTGATGTCATTATCGAACAAACTTCATTACATACATCCGGTACAACTACAGCGTATGTGACGGGTTAATGCCACAATGTACTTATGGAGACCAGTCACATATATATTGAGAGCAGCTACTGTGTTAAAAGCAGCTAATATGTTGAAGGCAGCAGTATTGGAAATAAAACAATACTTCATGAATTATAATTATTTGGCTAAATTTAAAATTATCAACTACTGCAAAAAAATATCTGTAACAGAAAATAATTTCTTTAAACAAAGTCAGAAGTTTCTATGCATATTCTATATGTTCAGAATCTCTTCTCTCCAGTCTCTTTATATATTTTAATAGGCTCATTTATTTGTTACTTCTTATGTCCACTTATTTCTTTAACCCTGACTCATTTCTTTGTTTTATTTGTATCCAAAGTTATTTTGATACTCCCATTATCTTAACATTTATTTTATCACTCTTCATACAATTTATCATCAACTTTTTTTCAATATCCCGCACTTCAAAAATAAATGTTTTGAACTCTCCCGTCTGGTAAATAGATCTCACATTAATTGAATGATATTTTTATATTTAATTTTTCAATTAGATGTTTTAAAATCATGTTAGCAACTAATCGTAAGATTACTATTTGATTTTTGTTTATTGTTATAATAAAATTAATAATGCTGTCCTGTTTAAATATGCTGCTGTGCACGCGTGTGTGTTTAGATCTGAATAGCAGTTTTTGATATTTAGATTTTATTTTTTAATTATATTTTGATGATTTTTTATAATTTAAAGTTATTGTAGAATATATATATATTTAAAAAGGTTATTTTTGATATGTGTGTTATAGTCTGTCTCCAAGAATGTTTTATTTTAGCAATAGACCTTTCTTTAAAGGTTTTTGTTTTTATCCATTTTTCAACAATAATGAAAATGATTTTCATTTCTTTTCTATTATCGTCCTTTTATTTTTGGCAGTTACAGTTTTCTAGAAAAATAGATAGCAATTGAAAGGAAAAGGAAGTTATCAACAAGATGTTTTATGATTAAATTTCCTTTCTCATTTCTAAATTATTTACAGCTTGGCTAACTATTCTAGAGTTGTAAGAAATTAGGCCAAGCAAAAATTTGGAGTTTAGTAATTAAAAAGATTTACTTTTATGTTTTATTTCAAAAGTATTTTATGACTATATTAGCTGTTTCTTTCCCTAGCTGTGTGTATTTTATAATATAAATCACTAATGGTTTACATGGTTCCACTTCTCTTTCCATATTTGTAATGCATATTTTTGCATTTATTAATGACTATATTTATAGTCAATATGTAATAGAATTAATGTTTGACCTTGTATAATTTTTGCTAACCCGGTGTATTTGGCAAAAAGGTACAGTATATATAAACTTTAGGCACAATATCTATAGCAGTATCACGATCCTTTCTCATGTTTTTTACAGCCAATGCATTAACACTCCAACTACTCATATGTAACTGGATTTTTAACCTAATTAATAAAAGCTCAGATACCCATTTACCGACCAATGTAGGATATCTAGTTAGATTGGTTACTTTTAAGAGAAATATAAAATCTGCTTGTGACATAAAATAAAGATTGGTTACTTTTAAGAAAAATATAAAGCCTGCCTGTGATATGAATTAATTTTCAGGGATAATCAGGAATAAATCTTAAACCATAAGTTATGATAAAGCAGGTAAATGTGCTAGTATTACATGTAAAGACTTCTACTGCAAATAGGTATAAACTTTTAACATTTTTTGTCAATTATTGTATTATATACTGTTTTTGAATTATAGACAATTTGTCTGCTTCACATCATCTTTGTGAAAATATTGAATTATGTTCATGTGTCCATGATGGGGGTACTGAAATCCAGCTTAATTGAAGAATTCTGAAAGACACCAATTTTTCAACTAACCATCTATTATTGATAAGTAAGAGCATATCTAGCTAATTTTATTTATTACTCCTTCCTGCTCTATTACATCTTTACTCACATTACATTATCTATATTACTATCCTGCTTATTTATTCCAAAGGAGTCTAAGATAGCTATTATACCCTTACATAGCCAACATAGATGTATAATTATAAAAACATGTTGATAAATGTAATTCATTAGCAGTTAACGTTTACCTATCTTTTTAGAAGATTTTTTAATATAAATAAAATATATGTTTATATATATATAATAAATGAGTGTGGTATTTGACTTGACATCCTTTATTTATTCATCATATGTATTAAATTATTGATTTTTTTTATTTATAATTTCATAGAAATGTTTATAGAATTTAATTTTTAAATGGTTTTAGAAAAGTTTAAACCTATTTCTAAATACATTTAACTGTTAGTAATAAACAATGTGTTAATACTCACAGTTGAATGTATTTATAAAGATATAAATAAAGTGAATTTTTCTAAATCAATTAACAAGTAAACTAGGTGTTGGTAGTTTTCAGTCTAACATATATTTACATTTATGGAACTTGATTATAAATAGTATAAGCTATTATGAACTTCATAGTATTCAAAGACTTTGAGACATAGTGGTTAGTTGAACTGCTTGTCAATCTACAATCCTAAATAGGCTTAGGATTTTTGTTTTCAGGTAAGTTGTATTTAGCCAATTGAGCTAGCTGTCTGGTAAATATCAGTATATGTTAATGTAACTATTTTTAAGTAAGGAGTTAAAATCTTGGGGTTTTCATATGTGTGTGGAATGCAATGACAATAAAAATGATAAAAACTTATAGTTTATAATATGATAAGATCTACTTCTTTCAATGCTGAGATATAGATATCATTTTATTATACAGACATGTATGATCACATTCTTGACTCAGTAAAATTCTTAATCATTATTGGCTATAGTTGTTAGAATAGCTCACAGCACAATTACTAGTGCATTTACTTACCATAGATGGAGGTTGATTCTGTGTCATGTAAGTAAATCTGGTTTCTTTTATAGGTGATAAGCAGATTTATAAATTTTTCTTGTAGGTAAATCATAATTGCTCTAAATACCTATCCAGTATTAGTCCATAAATACATATCAAGATATGATTAATTAAAGGCTAGTAGTCCCTGGTTAATATAAGTTAGTTATTGAATAAGAAAACAATGGGTAAAAAATTGATGGTCTCTATCATCAAAGTAATGAATGTGCCTTTAAGCAGTCAGAAAACCTTGATAATAGTATGTTGTTATAGAGAAATGTTGTTCATAGGCTCATTGGAAATTGATTACAGAAGATATTCTAGAACATAATTAATGTATCAAGTGGTATCATTTTCTTTTCTTCTTCAAGTGTTTCTGGCTTAGTCAATGATAATTTAGTCTGCTACTTTTGAAGAAGTGAGGAGAAGATTAACATTTGAAATGTTGTGTTCAATATTGACCTGTGTGTTATTGTTAACAATTAATTAACTGTAATTCAAAAAGTACAAATAAAGTTGGAATATTTCTAAAAATGTATAACAATTTTGTAGATAATACGTAAGTTGGATTATGATTATCATGTAGTTACTTAATAATAAAAATAAGATATATTAATCTTTAATTAAGTTTAAAGTTTATTTCTGGGCTAACAATGGTAGGAAAATATCTAGCTTAACAAGCGATTAGCATTAATCACTAATATATTAATTTAAAATCAATAGTATCAAATGTGTGGGTGCTAAAGTTTGGCACTTGTAAATTCAATTTAATAATAAATTTGTAAAATTAATGCTGTACTAATTTACTATTTTTTGGTAAATTAAAGAAATTTCTCTAAAATAAAACCACTATGTAGCTTATGTAAAATAGTGGATGTAACTATTGGACATATTTTTACTGCTCGCCCATTTTTGAATCATGCTAGACAAAATATTATAACCAGAGTACTGCTGGCTAACATGAAAGTTCTAAGGATCAAGGACACTATAACATGTGATGTTTTTGCTTCCTGCTTTATGCCGTGTGGTTAACTAGAAACTATTTTGTTTTCAAGCAAGGAAGTAAGGAACCATGGGTGATATATAAAATATTTATTCGAAGGACTACATTCAGGGATCCCTTGTTAATGCTGGAAAAGCTCTTCAGGGAAACTTGGGGGCAACTTAGACCACTGGATGATGAGCCTATCCTCAGGCATGCTAATTAAATATTAATTCAAAGTTAAAAAATAAATGGTCCAGTTAGATGGAGAATAACAAATGATTGCTCCCAATCAAGATAGGGATTGCATAATGACCACTGGCTAAGTCACTAAATGAAAGGCCAGTTGTTCTGATATAAAACTAGTCACATAATAATTACAAAGTTTGACCGATGAGCTTCTCACTCTGATCATGAAAATAATTTGTCATAATAATTGTAACTAATGTATCAAAGGGGTATATTTTTTAATTTGAAAAAATATTTACTAATGATTCATTCTCATAATTACAAAGTCAACACTCGTTGATATATTAGTAATTCAATGCTATTTTAAAGTTTTGTTAATGAAATAATTTTATTGTGCTGTTAGTGAATAAAAAAAAAGAAGAACGTATTTTCTCCTTTTTATGTTGTTAAGTTAAATTATTTTTTTGTTATTTGTTGCTATTGAATAAAATAAATGTGTTTTACCCTATTTTCATAGCTTTAAATTCTAAAGTCAATTTTAAAGAGTGGGATATTTTGTGGACTTTCTATAAACATTGTATATGCCAGATATTTGTACATTGTAAAGATTTATATAGAGCTTATCACATAATTAAAGATGTCTTTAATACATTCAACCTGTTCTGCATACTACATATTCCGGTATCGAAAAATTCATTTTTTTATTTATTTATAAAAATAGGATTCAATTCCAGTTAAACTATTTTATATGTAAGTGAATTAGCCAGCTCTTTGCACAATTTCTGATTAATAGAGCCGGAATTTGATTTTAGAATATTTTTTTAAGATAGGGGTTATGCTTTTGCTATGGCCTTGTGAGCCTAATCTTTTTATTTTTCTGTATTGTTCTTTTTTTTTTTAAGTGTCATAGCATCGGCCGGGACGCGAACCCGCAACCCGGGCAACTGCCTGCAAGAGCAAGGCAGTTGCACTGACCTCTTGACCACCAATGCTTTTTCTAATTTGTTTATAATATTTCAGTTTTTATGATGTTTGTAGAATATACAACTAAGAATTGCAATGTTCATTAAATAATATATAGTTTTTAACATATTTATCTTCACTTTTTTCCTTCTGAATGGTATTAAACTACTTTTGTTAATTTAGAATTCTTGAAAGCATAATTTAATGCTATGACATTTCACATTGTTTTGAATTTACAATTATTACTTCAAAATTGATATTTCTTAACGATTCCTACTATGTTGATGGGAGTTGCCTCCTTCATTAAGTCTATAATCATTATAGATATAATAAACACCTCCACACTTCCCCATTTTTTTCAAATTCATATAAATAAAGATATAATAAAAGACAAATGACCCCAAGATGCATTTCATGCTGAACCAGCACTCATCAGTTGGCCTAGGTCACTATCTTTCATATATATCTCTATTATATGCAAAGTATTTATCTAGAGTAAATTGTTACATTTTCATTTACCATTGTCAAACTCCCTACACTCACAAATTTGACGCCATCTATTTCAGATAAATACAGTAATGATTATTACCAATCATTTTCGAAATGAGAGATTATCTCTAGCACAAATATAAACTTTAAATTTAAGTTAAAGATTAATATATCTGATTTTTTAAATTTACACATGCGTAGTTATTCACCTTTCTCTGTCCCGTATGTAATATCTTTATAGATATAATAAACACCACACTTCCTCATTCTTTTCAAATTCTTATAAATAAAGATATAATAAAAGACAAATGACCCCCAAGATGCATTTCGTGCTGAACCAGCACTCATCAGTTGACCCAGGTCACTATCTCTCATATATATCTCTATTATATGCAAAGTATTTATCTAGAGTAATAATGAATTTCTAATCTTTTAATTGGTCTCCAGAAAAAATGCTGTAAATATTTGTTATTCAAATATATTTTTCTTATTACTTATGCACAAATTCAATCAAATTATTTGCTTAATAATTCTAATCATTTCTGTAAAACAAAAAATTTCCATATTGCATGATTTTTAGAATATGCTAAGTTAGTCAATTATTCTTTAAACATATTTTATGCAAAACTTATAATAAATAAACATTTCAAAATTATTCATTAATAAAAATTTTAATTGTCCTTATTATTAATTTGATAAATAACTCTTGTTTCAATATTATGTTTCCTTATTACTATGCTTTCCTTTTTTTATGAAATATTTAAGTGTGTACCTTTCAGTTCATTTATTTCAAATGCATTCAAGAGTCAGTGCAAAATTGTTCAAAATATAAGTACAATGGGAATATTGTGTCCATTGCATTTCATTCCATGCTTTTTGTTTCCTATAATGGATAGTAGTCTATATTATATTTTTACTACTCATATATAATGAACAGCTATTTTTGTCATGTATGTAGTAGGTATACACATAACTGTGATAGAATTAAGAATTTCAGTAATAACATATATGTAATAAGACACCAATAAAAGTAAAATAAAAACTATTCTGCTCAGTAGACAAACACACTTGTATACATAATAAGGTGACATAATCTTATTGACAAACAATTCATTTATTCAGTGATTAAATTAATTATTTAAGGTTATATAGTAGTGGATTTGTTGTATATAATAACATAAATAAAATTGAATTACTTTAAAACTTTCTGTTAAATTATGCGATTTTATATTTTAACAAATTAAAGATAATATTAAATACTGCTTTATACATGAAGAACATATTGAAAACATCAAGGATAAGCTTAAGGCATTTTTAGTGTTAAGCATCCTTATCAAAAACAACCATTATATTCATAATAAAAATGGAAAAATATATATATATTGTGCCCTTTTCTATAGGTCAGTAATAGTCCATCTCAGTCAATTACTAAAAATTTTAAATTTTAGAATATGTTATTTTAATATGTTAATTATAGTTTGTCAATTATAATATAAAGTACAATTTGAAGCTAAAGAAAATACGTAGTATATAAAATTATAACGAATCATTTAAAAATAGTTATGTAAAGCTTTAAATATTGTTGCATATGGTTGTAAAAGCTAGCCATATTAAATAACACAGCTATAATTATTAAAAGTATATTTAAAAAATTTGATTTTAATAGTTTAAAACTTATAGTTAATAAATACAGTATTTAAATTTATAATCATATTTAATAGTCAAAATTAATATAGTACATTTTAAATATAAACTTTATGATGGGGAAAATTGTATTTAATTCTATATTTTAAATTATTTTTCCAAATTTTTATAATTATATTATTAAATATAATAAGTGTATCAATTTTATTAGTCTAGGCAGAGAAATAGATTAAAAATCGTCTGTCAAAGTTATTGATCATGTGACTTGTATAATGCATATTTTCACACACACTGCTTGTTTGAATTAATAACAAAGTTTAAAATATTTTAAAAGTTATATTATAGAATTGGATAGAATTATTGCCTATCATAAAAGAAAATAATAATAAATATTAAGTTAACTATTGTATGTAATGTTTTAAATAATGTAATAAAGACGAATACAGTTAATAAAAAAAAAATTAAATATTTTGTTTAAATAAAAATAGATAAATGGAATAGGTTATTAAAATTATTTTAAAAGTTATTTTAAATGTTTAAATAATTTTGATAAAGTAATAATTGATTTAAAAGTAGTATTTTAAATAATATTTTGAGTTATTACGTCATAAATTTTTATTTTAAAGATTCAATTCTGTAAAAAACTAAAAATATGTAAATTTGTTCTCAAGCTAAAAGTAAGAATCAACCAATCAAATGAGGTATTCTTAGAGACTATAAATATGAATTGCACAGGGGGTATCAGGGGAGATTAATAATGTATTGAAACTAGAGAAAGGTATATTAGTAGCTATCAAAAGATAGTACTTTAAAAATTTTATTTTAGTCAATTTTTTAGTACTTTCTTATAGTTTTATATGAAAAAAAAAACTAATTAATATTTTTAAAAGTATTTTGCAAAAGAGAGTTTAAAAAAATAATATATTTGGGAACTTCGTGAAAATGATTTGCTAGTTTTTAAAGTACTTGCCAGGATTATTTTATCTGAAATTTGACCTAAACTTCGCAATGAAAAGATGGATATACTGTAGAATAAAATGCATATAAATTCTAATAATATAAAAATGTTTTTGGAATATTTTGATACATCTTTATTAGTGCTTCACCGGAGAACTATTCTAGTACATAAAAATCATAGTACGGACATTATACTGATACAATGCAAAGTTATTTTCTGTTTAAAAGGGAAAAATTGGAGACACATTATTATTTAGAAAAGCTTATCCAAGATTTATTTTTTAAAATAGTAATAAGACAATTATATCTTATGAATTGTTTTATAAAATATTATATCAAAAGGAGTAAAATGTTATATCCTTTCTGAAGGTAACATTTCTAAAAAAAATATTTTCAAGAGTTAAAGAAAGAACCCAGGAGAATATGTTACTGAAGCGTTTTTGATATTAAAACCTCCAGTCTTAGAATTGTTTAAAATGTATGTAGAAAACATTTGTTTAAAAGTACTTGAAGTTTTTTTAAAAAGGTGATATATATAAAAAAATATCAAACAAAAGTTTAAATGTATTAAGAAGGAAACTTATATAAAAAAAAAGTGAACACATAGTTGAATAAAAAACGGATCCATGGAAATATTGTAAAAAAAAAGTTTACCGAATATTTTAAAGTTAAATTAGATGGAGGATGCATCGGATACGCCACAGAGAATATTGGCAGAGAATATTGAAGAAATTTCATGGGATTAATTAATAATATGATTTAATAATTATCGTCCTAAATACTAAAACCAAGGATTATTTTCTATAAATTTTACTAAATGGATTAATATTTATTTTTATTTTTAAACTTTAATGCGCTTGGAGGAGAACATTTAGGAAACTCTAGAGAAAATAATAAACATTTTGGACTTATCAGGAACTATTGTCAAGAAAATATGTAATTATAGTTTTGATTTTTTTTATTTTATTAACCTAGTTTAAATCTAAATTTTTTTTATAAGATTAGGAAAACATAAAATATTAATTTGTTGATGATATAAAATTTTATGATGGAATAATGTAATAATTTAGATAAGAATATATTTTAAAATAAAGTGTATGAATGTATATTTCTTTATGTTTGCAATGATCGGTATCTAGTGGATGAAGAAGCCTACTGAATATGATGACCAGATAAAGGTTATTTTGGTAATAATAATGACTATTAATAATTTATAATGTATATTTTGTTTTCTTTAGATCATCTATGGATAGTAAGAATGAAGTGTAAAAGTTTTAATTATATGTAAGGCATTTTCATACAACATTTTAAAAAAACATTATGAGATAGGATTGATTTGAAAATATGCATAGGACGATTTTTTTTATATTAATGATATAATCCAACATAATAACAAATAGTTATGTGATTCTTTTAAAATTTTCGTGTTGGGATATTCAGATATTGTCTGATTAGATTATATATGATTAAGCATACAGAATGATGAAGTGGACAGACTTTTCTTATGGAACAGCTAGATTGTTTAATTATCAATGAATTTTATTTATTGTTTTGTAAATGCAGGTAGTTATTTATCGATGTAAGATGTGGAAAATCTTGAGAAATAACGTTGAGATAGTGGCTTGGAAGTACTTAGTGAACAGGAAACCAAGATGATGTTTTTAAGAAATAGGATATGATAAGGAATAGAAATAATATTTAGTCTTTGTGTGAATATCAACATAGTTAACAAAGCCATATGACTGGTACACATTTTATTTGGACAGTGTTTTATATTTCTTTAAATATTTGATGTTCTGATGGAGCTGAGGAAATAGCTTTGACATCATTTATGTATTAGAGGTTATTAGACAGGTAAGGGTCATACCTCTTTGCACTGTGCCATGATTTTTGAGATATGTTATGATACTCTAGCTTTCTTCCTTAAATCCTATACATCTGTTTCACTATCTTTATTTCATGTAACTGCATCGTTTCGGTAAGATATTTTGAAAAGAAATGATAAATAATTTAGAACTTAGGTTATGCTATCGTTTTGTATAAGATTGGTTTATTTGCTTAGAAGGAATAGAATTTTATAACTTAAAATTGAAGGTCCAATGAATCCTAAGGAAAAGAAAGAATCATAGAATATATTTTGAATTTTATTTCGGAAATGAAATATAAATTTTGGAATAGAGTATCTAAACAAGATATTTTCTTTAAAATGTTAATTATTTTTTTTAATGCTTTATTATTATTTTTAAGAGAAAAATAAGTAGTGCATATTTTTAAAATACAATAATATACAATAAATGTAAGGAATACGCATAGTATATTTTTTGTTTATTGAATAACAGGAATATATTGATTATTATACTTATATCATACTAAAGTAAGGCTAAATAAGAATATATTATGATTAGTAAACATCGTGTGATAAAACATTAAAATCTAGTACTGAATTTTGGATGAATATTTTATGTAACATCTTTGACTTTGCAAGATGAAATTTTTTTTAATTTTTTGAGAAATCCATACTCATTATAAAGTTAATTTTGTTTTTCTGTAGAATGTTTTCCTATGAATTTTTTTTTTTTTTTTTTTAAAAATAAGATAGTTTAATAATATTAAGGATGAAATATTCTGCTAATAAGTAAATATATTTATAATAAGTTAATCATAATGAGAAACCAAATGGTAACATTTTTTTATTTTATTTTGTCTTAAGTATAAATAAAGATATAACTAAACTATAAACTATTTTTATATAACTTAGTAGATAAAAATGTAAGATTAAAATAAGGATATCCATTGTAAATAGTGTACATAAATTGTTTATTTTATTTGTTGTTGTTAATAAACTTTGTTAAAATTTGTTTTTCAAAATTTTTGTGTCTTGATTGTTTATTTCTCCACTTCACTGCATGAAATCACGATATATTCATAACAATTGAAACAAAAATATAATTTTGCACAAAAAGATAAATAGAGAATTATTTAAGAATTTAAATATTTATTGGTATTCTTTTGATTAAATAATTATAATTTTACATTGTTTTATTGGTCATAAATCAGTTATCACAATAGTATACTGAATTATATGCTATCAGTTGCCACACATCCTTTGTTTATCAGATTATCATATGCTACCACATATTTATTATATTATTACATGAAGATAAAAGATTATATAAAATTATTTTATTATTTTATTATGGTAATAAAAATATAATGAAAAGAAAAGATATCCAGTAGTAGTTAAACAATGAAGAATATTATTATTATTATTTATTATTATTAGTTTCAGTGTAGTAGATTATGACATAAAATCCCTTCTCATATTTTACTACCGTATTTTAAATTAACTTAGAATAAACTTTATGAACCTGAGATTATTTTATTGAGCTAGATTATTATGAATAGAAGATTAAGATGTAATTATTAACTTAATCTTAGTGAGTAGAAGTTATTAAAGTCATAAGAATACTATGAGTTTGTTATTTGAAATAGTAATAAGGGAGGATAGTGTTCTTATGCCATTGACGTAGTATCCTGTGGGATATTGGCTCAATGTAATCTATCTTGTCACCTGTATTTTCACTTCAAGTCTCATGAAAATATTAAATATTTATTTAATTTATTTTTATAAACTGAACCTTATTCGTATTTTAAATTTGAGCTAGTGAAACATTTTAATTTTAATGCTGAATATTTTATTTATTAATTATTAACTGAGCTAGAACCCATTTTATTTTATATCATATACTATTCTGAAGTGAGGATGCACAAGACCAGGTTAGAATATAGAATATATATATATTAGATTTAAAGCTGAAGAAATGAGGTAATATATTTATATTTTCTTCTACCTTTAAAATGAAATACAATAATATATTTGTAAGAATTAAATTGAAAGGCTGCAAAACTTTCATGCTTATTATAATAATTATCTGACAGCCAATCAGATGGTATGATGGCTGTCTGAATAATAATCAAACCGTAAACACAAGACAGAGAATTTTGCAAGAAAAGGGCAGTCCATCCTATTCTTTACTTGTCTTTTCATATATTTCAGCCAGTCTGAAGTATTTAGGTTTGAAAGCACGAATCTTTAAATATCTTCACATTTAACTCACTGAATCTAAATTACAAACATACAGTGCTAAATCCTATGATTTACTGCACTTTATATAAAATATTATTTACATATGTTACTGCAAGTTTTAACATCTAAAAACTACTGCATAGTAAATCGTAGGATTTCATACTGTATGTTTGTAATTTAGACTCGGTGAATTAAATGTGAAGATATTTAAAGCTTCATGCTTTCGAACCTAAATACTTCAGACTGGCTTAGATATATAGAAAGACAAATAATAGGGTGGACCACCCTTTTCTTGTAAAATTCTCAGTCTTGTATTTACGGTTTGATCATTATTCAGACAACCATCATAACCTCTGATTGGCTGTCAGATAATTATTATAATAAGCATGAAAGGTTTGCAGCATTTCAATTTAATTTCAACTAACTATCTGTGCTTTATATAAAATAAATATTATTTGTAAGAATTATAATTGTAGAGTTAATGATAAACAGCTAATTATAATTCTGGAATTAATCATAAAACAGTGTATGGTATCCTTATAAAAACATGATAGTAAATCAGATTTAAATATGTATTAAGTTATAATTATCAGGTTATATTTATGTGTTGTGAATTCATAACTTAGATACATACTTATGATATTAAAATATTAGGTTTGTAAATATGTTTTCACACCTAAGACATATTAATCTTTTTTTGTGTGTATTCTTATTTGCTGTATCATAAATATGTTTAGGCTATAAATAATTAGAAATAATTTTTCATTCAATTAAAGCAAGTTACTTGAAGGGTTGAGACAATTGAATACAGAAAAGTGGTGTATCAGCTTTTAGGAGAAGCAGAGTGATTTTAATTTACCAACTTATTAGCTTTATAATACTGTATAATGTTGTCTATAAGTCTGATGATGTACCAATATTGGGACTGCTTTAAAAAGCCTGCTTGGCTAAGTGTTGCAAAGAATTATTGTCTATCAAGAGTTTAAAACATTATCAATTTTCTACAAATAGTTCTAAATGCTAAGATACAGAAGTTTTTATTAAGAATTATGTTTAGATTTTAAAGTTTTCACAAAGACTGCAGAGAATTAAGAAAATAATTATCTCAATTTTAAACTGGAAACCACTCACAGCCTCAGCAGAAAATTAATATTTAAATGCTCAAACATTACAAACAAGCGAAAGTAGATTAACAAAAATTATTTTAAATTCTATAATACAACAGTCAAGTTAACCTTAACACAAATTTGCAGCAAGAAAAGATCTTTTCAAATTGACGTATTTGTGAATTGAAGTATAATTAATACTTATCACATATGCACATATTATTATTTATTGAAACCTACGTAAGAATATAGTTCTTTATTTTTTATATTTTCTTTTGCATTCTGTATTTTAATATTCTTTATTTTATAAATACAATTATTTTAAAATATTATTCTTTTAAATTGTGTTACTATTATTTATGCTGTTTTTCAATTCTTTTGCTAAACAATATTCCTTTAATTTTTTGGTAAAACATATTTGAATCAAAACGCTCAATTTAATCTTAGTAATATTAAATATAAATTCATGTTAACCCAAATCTCATCAAAATTACTGATTAGATTGTACCTAGTTCTTTTAAATGTATTCTGATTTAATATAATTGTTTGTAATGTTGTAATGTAATATTAGCATAATGTTTGTCTTTTATGAAATCATTTGAAAATAGCGAATCATGTTTATTCTATTTGTTATATTAATTAAATATTGTTTTGTTATTATATTTGTCCCAATCCTTTATCAACTTGGGTTTATAATTGTTATATATGCATGTGCATACTAGTTAGGTCCTTTGTTTATAAACTAGTCTCTGAGTTGAGTTGTGATGCTCAGAATTGTTTCCATAAAAATAGAAGCTCATTATAATTAATGTTATTATGCATTAGCTATATTACAGTTAGGGAGTTCCAGATTGACCAGGAATAAGAGTATTGATGATAGATGTGATAATATGTTGGACTATTTCCATCATCTATTAGTAAGTGTTGAATGTGTAGAAAATTTTAAACTTTATTTAAGCTTTTTAGTAAAACACAAATAGGCAATACAGTTTATTAATTATTAGTGTGTTATTATTAACAAGTTGTTTATATTTGAAAAGTTTAAATAAAGTTTAAAATTTTCTATATATTCAACATTTACAGACATATGATGGAAATAGTCCAACATATTATCACATCTGATATATCATCATCACAAATCTTCAGGCAAATATTGATGATAGAGTTTGGTAATGAGGTATCATCATCATTATCATTATAGAATGTGACTTTATATGTAATAATTACAGTACTTAAACTAATGGACAGTTTGGATTTGAACATATAGTTTTTGAAAATATATTCCGGAATGTAAAAAAGCATGGCACGTACATACACACATACAATTGTTTCTATTACAGTATTTATACAATGCAGAGATTAACATTGGTAAATATAAATATTTTATGTAAAACCATTTTTTTATAAATCTGTTTTTATTAATTTTGAATTTTTATTATATAACAAAAAGAAGTTTATAGTATAAAGAAATGTGTTAAACAGTCTTTAAATTTAATAAAATCTTAATCAAAATTTTAATTAATAGAAAGTAGAAAAACACAAATTATATTAATGATTTCAGTATCTATTTTTTTCCCCACTTTCTTTTTTAAAAAGTGTTTTTTTTTCCATTATAAAATATACGAGTTTTCAAATAAAGGAATCCGTTGATGTGCATTTGTGAAAAAATGAAAATATTTTATCATAATTTTATAAACATCTTCAAAAATACTAAAAAATAATTTAAAAAATAGTAAATTAGTTAAGATGTTATAAAATTGAAAACGTTATATATTTTATCACAAAGTTAATAGTAACACCTCCAACTTTATAACCCAATAATGCCCTTTAACCTTAACAAAAAAATCACCTTATGGGAAGCATACAATATAATCAACTATAATCAACAACCCATAAAAACCAGCCTAAAAGTAACCAACCAAAGACTCATTTCACACTTTAAAAGATGGAGTCTGGAACCCAAATTCCTTGACTTATCATTAAAATAAATCTCAATGCGCTTCCCACGAATTGGTTCCTTCATCACCGAAGAGGTTTTGCCAGCATTGACCCTATATGTGGTCTGTGTGCTCGTGAAGATGAAACCATAGACCATATTATACACCGGTGCCCAAGACTTAAAACACTGAAAGATATAATTATAATCAATTCCAACATAAGATCTGATATGATTTTCTCACTTGAAAATGCCATTCATAATGGGTTTTTTTCAATAATAAGGCTTTCTACCTTTGTCCTATATTCCATATAGATAGTGAGATGCAAAACTCTCATGGAATTACCCCCGCCACAAATCATACCATTATTTTATCAAACACTCAAAAAAATCAAGAAACGTGACCAGCTCCTGGCCTCCAGTAAAGTCTTTGATGACACCTGGTCTTTAACTGCACTTTCCTTTTCCTGATTATCAACTCCCACCTACCCAGCATTATAGAATAGGAAATTCTAAAAGAAAATATTTATGTTTATATAAAAAATGCTTATTCCATTAATCAAGTTATTAGAATCTCATCACTATACCTAACCACATAAGAGTATAACAACTGTACTCTCATAACAAAATCTAGCCAGATAACAAATAGAACATTATACGATCATATTATTGTACAATTTATTCATTTATCTATCCTTTATTAGTATGTAATCACTATTTATTGTTAATAAAATTTTTGTTGAAATGAAATTAATAGTAACAAACTTATTTGTATAAAGTGAATTGCTGAATATTATCTCAAGTTAATACTAGGAAACAAAAAATGTTCATCTGAGTAAAAATGACATTATAATTGCATGGTTGCAAGCTATGGTTAGAAAACAATATAAATTAAAATTTTTGCATACTATTTTATTGTTAAATGTTATATATTTATATTAATATTTTAAATAAAGAAAACAAAAAAATATATATCTTTCAACTTCATTTGTACATAATGTTGAAGTTATTATCTTCTGCCTCTATTTATTGTTGCTGCTACACAGACATACTCTTTATCTTGCAAGCCCAATGTTACATCTTTTGATGTAAATTCCAACTAAAGAGTAGTAGGTTTTTAGGAACTCCAAAATGTCTAGTGCATGCTGAAATGCTTTTGTGATTCTATATTAATAAAAATAAAGTTATTAATATTTTCTTTTTATGTTGAAAAATAAATGTAGGATACAATATCTAAATGATATTAAGTTATTATCTGGAAATTCAAACACATGCTTGCCTTTATAAATAGTAGCAACTATTATTCATGCATTGTGAAGGGATGTGATAGTTAGCAATCATTCCACATGAGGGTTCCAATAGAATCTAAAAAATGAAAATATTTTTAATGCCAAATTTATGATTTTTTAATAATACATTTATTTTAAATAGTGAATATTGCATCTGCAATGTACTATAAAAATATTGGCGCTCATTTTTATGCACATCCATCACACCTGATGGTGCTGATATTAGCCAAAAGTTGTTTAAAATGCCCTTTTTCACCCTGGGTTTCAGTTATTACATAGTAGAGATGTCTGCCCATCCCTTGTATATGTGTTAAATGGATTATGTTCTGTACATGATGGGTCAGATTGACCTTAAGTCAACTTGGGTGTGACGAGAATCTCAGCCTCAGGGTGGCCTTTGAGCATTCCATCATCAAATTTTCAATTGGTCGGTTGAAGAGTTGGAGTGTGCAATAGGTTGAAGGCAGTCCATTAAAGTATGAAGATTGGCTATCTTAATATATATCTGAGCACTTAGAGCATTTATGTGTAGAGATGGTAATCTGGACCAACTGATGATTGCTGGTTTAGCATGAAATATGCGTATTGGTGATTATTTATCTTTTCGACATATATGTGTTCAAGTGTATCAGTGTTATAAGATAAAGTTGAGAGTGGTGGGTCATGTGAAAGTCTGTGCTCATATACCCTATATATTACATATATAGACACAAGTATATAATAAGCCCGTGTTTCAGTTATTTCTGATATATTTAAGATAGCTAAGATTATACCAATTTATAAGAAGGGGGATAGATCTGATCCTAGTAATTAAAGGCTTATTTCAATTCTGTCACCTTTAGTTATAGTTTATGAAAGGTGTACTTGTATAGGTTATATATATATATATATATATATAATTTTTTAGCTGTTTATAGTTTACTCATTAGTTTTATTGTCATTGTAATACTTTTTTTTCTGGAGTTATAATCTTATTTCTTTTAAAAAACTGCTAATGATATGATATACACATAATAACAGATATAAATTTTGATTATGAATATACCTTTTAAGTTATCCTGAATATAATAGAATCAATTGTTTATCCTCTGCATTGAAGCGAAGCTTATATTATCTGGTTTTTAAGTCCCACAAGACTTTTTAATTGGCTAGCCATTCAATTAATAATATATATATTTTAATTTATAGTACTTGCACAACATGTTTTAATTATATATCACTTTCAGACAGTGTACATTTTATCTATTGATCACTTTAAAATTTGCATTGATAAAGATCAAGAAGTAAAACAAATAAAATAATCATATAATTAATTATTCAGAAGGTTATGTGACATTCATATATTCTAGTTCTATGTTGAATACAAAAGTTCTATTGATTATATTAGAAAAAGACTTTTCTTTACTTTTCTGAGGAGAGAATTGATCCAGAAACATCACCTTTTTTTGTCTACTATTGTTATTAAGCTAAGTGCAAAAGTGAAATTTATATTGTTTGAATATGATGTGAGGTTGAAACATGTCTTGCAACTAATATAACTTGAAATTATTTTATTTCTAAATAAATATATATATATTATAACAATCTGGTGTTTGAATCCAGAAAATTTAAATTGAAATCATTTTTATTCCCAAAAAAATATATTTCATGACCTATGACTTAGAGTTCAAATCTAGACCAAATAAAATATCGAAGAGCCTTAAGATTTATATCACAGATTGTTGGGCCACAGATAACCTATTTAATCATTCAATGTTATTTGGTAAGTGGATAATATACTGTTTTTATGTAGATAGTAAAACAAGAATGGAAACTGCTCTGACTCTCATTGACCAGAAATTGTCAAGACTGATATTGCCTTCACTTTCACTGTTCTTCAATGAGATGTTATTGGAGCTCTGCAGTAGGCTATTTATTAAGAGGTTTTTACATACTACTATTGTTATATCTCATCTTACCTTCTGCTAATAGATTAGTCCAGATTTCATCTCATCTCATTTGGATTGAGTATTCATCACACAGACCAATAAATGTATGAATAAATAACATATAATCAATTGTATAAACAGGCCAATGGGTGATGATGCTCAATGAATCTGATTGTTTTCATTAGTAATTTATACATAGAATTGTAATTATTACTACTTCTACTACTATTACTATCATTATTGTAGTTGCTGTTGTTTTTTGTCATTATTTAAATAAAGAATCTCCAAAAGGAGATTTTATAATGGGATAAAGTTTTTATATTAATTTATATTTTTTTTCTTTGAATTCTTCTTTTTTTTTTTTTTTGTTTTTATGTGAATTTACATTATTAATTATTTGCTGCCCTAACTTGAACTTTTATTTTTGTGAAGGTTTTTGCTTTTTTTAAATTATTTTTTTCTGGCCATCTTTATTTATATCTATTTAATTTTATAATAGTAGTATTTCTTATTTATATATTCTATTGTTAATCATAACCATTTCTCTGAAACTTTTAATATGTGCTATTTATTTAATACACTATATATGTTTTACATCTCTCTTATCCATATAGAGACTTTTAGATATTTTCATTCAAATTTTAAAATAAATGAAACAAATGGCAATCAATATCTTTTAATACATGATTTATCTATGCAGTGTTAGAATCTGGACTCAAAAAGCAAAATGTTCCTTGATTAAAATTGAACTTGTCTCATGTGATTCCCAAACTTCACATGATATACACAACAATTACTCATTCACATAATTTTTATTGAATCTAAGAAAACTCCAAGTTTTAACAATTTAATACATACTAGCTACAAGTAAATACTTCCATTAACAATTTTGTAATATATTCCAATTGCATTTTATGTTTATCAGTCTACCAATTAAAATGCTCAAATACTGTTTGACCTTCTGACACCCAAGCAATATTCTTAAGGAAAATATTTTTAATTAGCCTTTACATCTGTGAATTTAAATGCATGCTTTTACAAAATGAAATTGGTATAGTGCCCAATATTCCAAATCTAGATTGTATCCTGTTAAAATAGAGTATTAAATGAAGATTTTTTATTTTTCTGTACCTTTATGTTTTTTTAATTTTTTTATTCAGGTATGCTTACTTTTCTGGCCAGATGATTTTCCTCTATATTTGAATAAATAAAACACATTTTGACAGTTGTAATTTTACAAAAAAGCTTGTATACATATTTTCTGCTCAGTTTAATTTTAATGAGCTTTTTATATTATTAAACTACATACAAGAACAGGGAAAAGTTCACATACTGAAACTTTACTTAGCTATGGATGAAATAGATGGCTTGGCATTATTTTAGGTATTATAATGTTTTACCAGAATTAATAATCATCTGTTTAAGTATAGTAGTGATAAAAGTAATTGCAAGACAGATGTATAAATGTTACTATAATAATGTTTTTTTTTTCATATGTCAAAGCATCAGCCGGGAAGCGAACCCACAAATCCGGGACAACTACTTGTAAGGCGGCTGTGCTGATCACTTGACCACCAACGCTTGATACAATAATGTTTATTAATTATATACACAGTATGTACTTATTTTTTTCCATTCAAATGATATGTATATGTGCACACCCTTATATATATTTAAAGGTAATTGACAGACTTTTAAGCTGCATTGATAGTTTAAGTTTTGTCTATGTATTTTATCTTATGAATAATTGTTGATTGTATTTTGGTTAATATTTTTTCACTATAGAAAACTAGTTGTTTATTTAACAATGGATAATAAAGTAATATCTTTCAATTTTTATAGTGTAGTTAGTTATTCTTAGTTCAATCTTTATTTTTTTTTATAAAAATTTAACTATAATTGTTTTGTTTTATTATTAAAATAATTGTGTTTTATTTAGTACACATATATTCATTTATTTCTAGTTAATATTTTTTTATTCATTTCCCTTTGCTTTCTAAATGGCATACAAGGTTAAAATGGACAGTGTCCATTCAATGAAATTGTAGTATATTTGTATACCAAATAAACTTTATTTATAACCGTTGTATTTTTTTGACCAGCATTTACCGTTATTCAACAAATACTCCAATACTTGAAAATCATTTTTTATTAGATCATAAATTATTACACCTCTATTAACTCCAGATATAGATTTATCCATTGCATATGCCTTTCTGTTTTAGTAATTATTACACTCCTCATGTTTACAAAGTGATGTCTATAGAAATTTGTCACCATCTTGTATTTATACATTAAGCACATTTTTTCAAGAAGCTACTTTTCATTTCTCTAAAAGAAAAATTGCTGAATTTGCTCAGTTTGGAAAGTATTCAATATAAAGACTTAATGAATCATTTTAAAAGTCATGATAATGCATGATTGGATATATAAAAAAAAGTGTGCTGAAAAAGTTCCACTCTATATATGCACCTCAATTCTACTTGGAAAATTTGTTTTCAAACTGATGAATGGCTTGTTTCCAACATCTAAGGTTCTAAATGAAAGGCTACGTATGAACTTGGATCCGATCTGTCTACTATGCAAATCTGGTGATGAAACTTTCCAGCATCTATTCGAAGAATGTTCAGCATTTGGACAGATAAGAGCTAGAGTGTTCCACAGAACAATCATCAACTTAAAACTTCTATTTAGTCAATACTTTTAAGAAATTTAACCCCCATAATGCAGTGGTAACTGTGCATACCCTTAAGACAATATGGTATATAGGATGTACTATAATATTTGACAATAAGAAATTCAACTGGCTGAGAAAACTCTACAGTGATTGGGAAACTTATTTCAATCAATGTCAGAGATACTTACCTATGAAGATGATGACTTGAATCTGGGGTGGCACTGGAATAACTCTATGTGAGATTATCAGATAAATGTTTTGAGTAAAAGTTAGAATTCTACTAGGTCGCTTATTCCTTAGGCTAATCAAACATTTTGTTACATGCTTCACCCTTTTGAGTTGTGTTTGCATGATGTCTTAAGAGTCTCCTTCCATTACATTGTTACAGGTCAACCTCCTTGAGTAGGAATTAACTGTTTAATGGCCTGTAGCCTTTTTGTCTTAATAGTGAAGTATTTCAATTTCTTTGTGTTTTGGTTATAATTTAACTACTTGTATAAATTGTAAATATTTTTTTATAAATTGTAAATAATTATGTTATTAATAAAGTTTTTATTATAAATTAAAAAAAAAGACAAATTGCAGTAATGATAATTCTAAAGATATGATTCTGAGATCACACATGGGCAATGTGATGTAATGATTAAAATCAGAAACTCATACATGTTTATAAAAATTAATAGATGTATTTGATCTCAATTCTCATATGGTTTCAAGTATGTTGGTGATCACATTCCGGATTATCTATTCATCTGTAGGATTAAGCTAGATAAGAAAGCCCCCCAAATTTTTTTTTGTCATTGAAATTGAAGATAATATCTATACCCATGAAGTCATCATCAGTAAATTAACAGATTAGCATGGATGGAAATAGGAAAAGGATGATGATACTTATACATAATTGAAGCTATTATTACAGAATGTATGATAAAATAATGTTCTTGTCAGCTTTTAAAAAAACTTAGATTCCTATTATCGTACTAGATTCCCAAATAGCAGTAAGGGTAACTTTAATTGGAAATTTGCTTTGAATGATGAAATAAATTGTGATTCATGAAATCAAAGTTACCATCTGCATAATCAAAACTATACCCTCTATTGTATAACCAGGATAGGATTGGAAAATTGGATACAAGAAATCTTGTAATCATATGATATTACACACCAATGACTGCAAAATAGATGATCATGAAGCAATTCTATGAAACATTGCAATCAATTTGTCAGGAATGGAAAAATAAATACTTGAATATTATTTAAGATCATATGAATGCCAAAGTTGATAAAAAAGATCATTGAGTGATGGGAAATATGAATTGGAATGATGTGTAATATAACTGGGCCAAATCTCTTAACTTAGTCATCACAAATATAAAGGAAGACAAATCTGGACTTTATCAGATGGTGTTTTTAAGAAGCAAATTGATTATGACATTGTTGAAAAGAAATAGGGAAAGAATATTAAGAAGTGCAATATATATCTAGCTGCTCATGTAATTCTGATTATCATGCTTTTGATTGTGAATATAAGGATGAAATTACCCCAGTATCAGGAAAGAGTATTTCCGAGAATGAATTTAGAAACATAGCTGATGATAAATCATTGGAATATATTTGCAAGTTAACAAAATTAATTTTAATGCAAGAATTAGTACAGAGGTAAGGATGATGGCCGTTAAAAATCAATATGTTGGAGGTTATGCTGGAAGTCATAACAGATAATAGAACAATTGATTAATTAATGGTATAAACAACAAGAGTGATTGGTAGAAAAGATGATTCCAGAATTACAATTCTATAAAATACATATAATTGAATGAGAGATACATAGATGACAAGGAGCAAGAAGATCCCATAAACAATTTATGAGGTGAACTTGAGAAAATAAATATGATAATACTAAGAAAATATTTTAAACCACACATACACACACACACAAGACTTATGGAAAAGTTTAAATCAATAATAATTAAAACTAGTGGATTGCTAACAGATCAAGGAAAGATGTCACTTGTTGTGAAAATATGTGCAAGAGTGATACAGTAATTGATATATTGATTATAGAATTTGAGCCACAAGTGAAATAATGAGGGCCATGTCAAAATTGTTAGTAGATGATTGGACTGAATGAAATGCCAGCATAGTTATTTAAGAATGGGGAAATTCAGTTGTAAATAGATTGATCTTGGATATTTGGGGGGGGGTGGTGGCTTGATAACTGGATTGCAGCAACATTTGAGCTAAAAAAAAACAAGTAAGTTTTTATTTAATGTGGTAATGTTTGCATGCTAGTAATATAATGACAAACATTGGGTTGAATAGAATACAAATAAAGATGGAGTTGGTGTTTTCACAGGAGCACACGTGTTTTAGATCTTGGTGAGAAACAAAAGATCAGATAATCATTCTAAGCACCATTCTCAATAAAGGTAGATAATTTCAACAGCCACTCTGTCTTTGTTTTATAAATTATCAGAATACCTTTGTAGAATATCTTTTACATTTGGTACAGACAATATCTTCCTTATGTACATTTCTAATTGATAAAAGGATAGGACATGATTTTGGATGTTGTTACCATATTTTATTCAATATTTTTTAATAGAGATGTAATGGTTATCAAATGAAATCCTATGTTGGAGGAAAACAGATGATATAGTTTTAATGGTAACATAAGATCATATATAGAGTGTGGACTAAAACAAAATGGAAGCAAGACTATGGAATAAAAACAGTTAATGGAGTAGGCAAGAAAACAGTGTAGGATAGCTAACAAAAACAGATTTCAGAGTTTGTCTGTATGGGTTTCAGGTTAAATTAAGATGTAGAATATCATATAGAGGTAAGTGCATAATTGCAATTGATTCCAAATACCTCACATGGAAAATCAGACTGTTGAAGGTTTTGATATGATCTATTATAATGTATGGATGCAAAGCATGGGCCTTTAGAAAGCAAGAAATTAAGAATTGGTAGTTTTGAAATTAAGTCTTATTGAGAGATGTTTGGCATGGCATAGATCATTAAAAGGAATAATGAATGAGTTTTGGTGAAGATATTATGCACAATGACAATTGTGGAAATGGTAAGCTGCAGTATTTTGCATATGATAAGTCAAGTGGACATATTGGGAAAGGTCATGATTAGAACTAAGTTAAGAGGAGTAGGATGATGAAGATTGTCACATAGAATAGATAGATCCAGAATTGTGCAGAAAAGAAGAGGAAAAAAAGATCAGAAAGTGATTCATCCACCCAGTTAGTATATTCCTGAATCATCATTTTGCAATGGATAACAGGGTGTGTGATGATAATGATGAATTGATCTATAATTTATTTGGGATTAAACTAATTTTGAATTTTATATAGAATGATTTAGCATACTTACTGCATGAGCATTGTTTGAAATAATTACAAATTAAAAAAATATCACATTTGTAAATTGTTTATTTAATTAACACAAACAATTATGTAGCAACAATATGTAGGTATTGGGGATGGAGATTGGTTTAAACTAGTTTAAATGCATGTATTCTTTGAGTTAACGTAAATAGCAATATTGATAATTTATACAGGTGTACATACTGTAAATGCAAATTAGAGGAGTTTTTAATACTTTGTAAAAGCTTTAATTTAATATCATAATTCATCTTTTAAATTCTTGTCATAGAGAAGGCAACTTAGCATGTTTTGTAATCCTTGTAAGAATTACAAGGATTAAGAATTATTTTATTAAATTCAGAATATTGTAAGGTGTAGAAGGGGCAAAACATCAAGAAATTCATACTTGAGGCTGCCTTCCTTTAATAATTTAGAACCTCAAGGAAGTAGAATGTCTTTTGATGTGTAGTTAAATATCAAACCTAGGGATGATGAATGAATAAAAAGAACTTCCATTAAATCATTGCAAGTTAATGATCTTTTGCTGAAATTTTTTTTTTTCTAAGAAGATTAATTGAATTAAAATTTATAATTGATGCCTAATATAAATATTTTTAAAATGGTTTTATTGAAATTTTCATTAATTAGTTAATTAATTTTCAGTGTAGGAAATGATGATAAAGATAATTAATTAATTCATTAATCAAGGATTAATTTTCTATATTCAGAATATAGATATAGTAAGTCATAATAATATATATATATTAAAACGAAGATTTTCAAGGATTACAGATATAAATGAAATGTTATATAGGTACATCTGTGTATACTTAATTGTAGTAAAAAAATATAGATACCAACATGTTAGCCAAGTCACATTGATCATCAACTGGGTAGTAAATATTATGATAGTCGTTGTTTACAATGCCTCTATAATTATTTTCATAATATTATCCAGTTAATGATCAGTGTGACCCGACTAAGTCATTGGTATATATCTTTTTAGTACAAGGATGTACCCAAATAACATTTCATTTATATATATTAAAAAAAAAAAAGAACTCACTTTTTAATAATTTACTCATTGCTCCTTCCTGGCAAGATAAGATCCCTTCATAATTTTTTGTGTAACAAGTTTATTTCATTACAGTATTAGATTAATTATTTCCATTCATTTTTTTAAATGTTTATTCTTATCTATTCACCCATGCTTTATCTTGAACAAGAGTTGGTGTAAATGAGTGATATCTTGAATTGTCAGTTAATAAAAGTTGTTTCCATTAATTATAAATCACTTGTCACATTCTGTGAATTCAGCAGCAATATTTATATAAATCCACATTAGCAGACAGAACAATTGTTATTTTACCATATTTTTTTAAAAAAAAAAGAGATATATTTGAAATACAGGCATTCTTCATATACGTGGAGCTTAATTGTAAATATAGGAAATTTGAACACAGACTTTCAAGCACCCTTCAACTATCCACACTATCTCATACTACTAATGCACATGACCACACACATGTAGAAAAGATAAATAATCATCAGTATATATATTTCATGCTGAACCAGCACTCATCAGTTGGCCCACATTATCATCTCCCACACCCATATATATATAATCAGTGCTCAGTTTGTATTAAGATAACAAATCATATTTTAATGGACAGGCTTCAATCTACCCCAACCTCTAAATCTTCAGTCATATATATTATTGACAATCTAATGATGGAAAGCCCAAATACCATGCTGATGTAGGTTGGAGTAAATTGAAGCCTGTCCATTAAAGTATGAAGATTAGCTATCTTAAGATAAATTGAGTACTGATTATATATATATGGTTGATGGTAATCTGAACCAACTGATGAGTGGTGGTTCAGCACGAAATACATATATTAGTGATTATTTATCTTTTCTACATATGTGTGTGGTCATGTCTATCAATAATATGAGATAGTGTGGATAGTTGAAGAATGCTTGAAAGTTTGTGTTCAAATCTCCTATATTTACAATTAAGCTCTAGATATATGAAGAATGCCTTATTCCAAATATTTCACATTGAACCTGCATCCTGCCCATTCCTCTTCTATGTATTTAAATGAATAAGGTCCTTTACATAAGGGGTCAAGAGTGATTTGAGGGCAACATGGGCATGGCAATAATATTGGCATCAGCATGGGGGTTGGGCTTTTCATCATCAGATTTTCAATGGTATGGATGGCTGAAGTGTTGGAGGTTGAAGTAGATTGAAGCCTGTCCATTAATGTATGAAGATTTGCTATCTTAATATAAACTGAGCAGGGATTATATATATATATATATATGAGTTGATAATCTGAACCAACTGATGAGTGCTGGTTCAGCAGGAAATACATATATTGATGATTATTTATCTTTTCTACATGTGTGTGGTCATGTATCAGTAGTATGAGATAGTGTGGATAGTTGAAGGGTGTTTGAAAGTTTGTTCAAATTCCTATATTTTAAAAGTCATAGTAATTGTAAATACTATAGGTTTCTTTACAATATTTTATTTTTTAATAAACTTCTTATGGCTTGATCTAAATCAAAAAAGCTTCCTGAAGAAATGAGAAAATTACAGTATAAGTGGATGAATAATTACTTTTTTGTTAAACTGAAAAACATCTCTGTGTTTAATATTCTTGCATTTAATCATTGAAATTCTACTGACGTACGCTGGTAACCTAAATAATTTTAACTAAAAAGGAGACAGTGCTCAAAGAAATTGCACACAGAAGCTGCATTGTCAATGAAAAAATTGTTGCACATTGTAAACATTATTATGGAGATTAGTTTATGATAGAATGCTTTTTGGGAATGCTGGTATTTTATGCTTGGGGAATAGTAAAAATATTTGCATTAATTTTTTTCACATAATATTAACATGTCATCGTTGTGCTAATCTAGAAAATAATCTGATATAGAAGATAAATTATCAGAAAAATTGATCTAAATTTAGTTTATTTTCATAGTATATTGATGAAAGAAAGCACTGATCTATCAGACTGCATCTTGTTATTATAATTGAAAAAATGTTTTGTATTCAAACAATGGAAGATAGCATAATAGATATAGAATATACGAAGCAAAAAAAAAAAAAAGAAAGAAAAATAACAAAATTATCCCTCTGTGAAAGTCTAGATAGGGTTTCTGCTATTGTTTATAAGCTAGGCATTATTTTAAATGAAAATCAGAATTCACAATTCAGTTTAAAGATACCAATTTTGCAACACTTCACTGCATAATCCATCAAAAAAATTTTTGGGTCAAATTGATAAAATTTGAAAATATTATGAGTATTATTATTTCAAAGATAATTTTTTTTTTCAAAACCTAAGTATCATTATCATATTAGAAATAATATAATTATATTTTCGTCTAGTTATTAGAAAAATCCATATAAATATCTCTTCAAGTAATGCCATATTTTATATTAAGTAGGCACATTTTGAATTTGAAAGCACTACAAAATTCTTTTTAAAAAAAGAGTATATAATTAAAGCTCAATAATTTAGTAAATGAAATTTAAATTAAAAAACAGTATACATTGCGATCACAACTCTTTTAAATTTTGAACATTAAAATATATTTTACACGTCTGTGATTTAAGTAGAACCATATTTTAAATTTATGCACATTTGAAATTGGCCTCAAAATAATCAAATATATCATTTCAAAACAAGAAAACATAGGCATAACATTTTAGTCATATATTATAAAGACCAGTTTTGAAAATGAGTTCATTTTGATTGTTGTTATTTGATTCATATATTATAAATGCCTAAACTTAATAATGTTGTCACATCAGTTCAAATATTAATTTTCAATATTTTTTATCTAGCTATTTACTTTTTTAATTGATTATTTTGAAAATTACCAAAATTAAACTCAAAATCAAATCTAATATTACATATTTTTTAAAATTTATCTTTTTGATTTAGGAAATATTGGGTTTTACTATATTTATAATGTTCTGGGATTAAGAATTTACTAGTGCAGTATTTGTATGTAATTTTAATCCGAAGGTATTAAAGCAACATTATTGTGCATGTCTATAGGGTGTAATTTCCTTCCCACTAAAATTAATCCTATTAAATAATTTATCTGTTCTATCTTTTTGATTTACAAAATATTTTATTTTCCCCCAATCTATAATATTTTTATATATGGATTTAATTTAATTTTAAAGTATAGAATCTTGGAAAAACTCTTCTTTGATTTAAATGTAGTTAAATTATCATATCACTTAGTTGTCTGTTTATTTGAGTATAATGAGGATGTTCCTACGTGAAGATTAACACATACACATTGTTAAAACCAAAGAAAAGAAAAGAAGAGGAAGAGTATGGGAGAAAGCAAGAAAGAAGGGAATAGTAGAAGTTTTATACTAGTCATTGATACTTTACTGCTGAACATGTTTAGCATCCAGATTTTGAGAAACTTATAGTAATCAGCTATGCCTCATGATTCTTTTTGTTTATTGCACTACATACATATTGAAATTATTACACATTGAAGTGATTTAATTCTTTTAAATATTCATAGTCATTGAGAATGTCTCATTTGATGATTATTAAATTCTTTTTTCATCAAAGTAATGATTAATGTGTTGTATAAAAGTTAAACTTCTGTTGTAACTGATTTGTTTGTGTTGAGATGTTTGAGATACTGTTACTGATTTTAGTTTGATTTTGCATCTATTAATGATTTTTTTTTTTTTAGTGTAGAAACATGTTGTCCAGAAATATATAATACATGCCAACTGAGATATCTTCCTTAGTGGTATATTATATAACAGTCAAGGTAGCATTTTGTTCAGAACTGTGCTTCATTAGGGAAATAGCATCTTATTCAGGAAGGTACTGGGTAATATTGTAAAGTAGCATCTTGTTCACGAATGTATTGCTTATCATGAGATAACATTTTGTTTTTACGAAGCAACATTTTGATCAGGAGTATATTGCATCAGGACAAAGAATATTGAAAGATTGGACTGAGTAATGACATTTATATAGTGGTCATAAAACCATTTAATTGATATTGAGGAAGATATCTGTTATGTTATTATTATTATTTTTTAAATAAATGTTTTACCTTATTTGCAAAGATTTGCCATATAAATGGTATTTTTTTTTAAAAAAAAATTTGTACCGTTACAGACAGACTCAAATATATATATAAATAAGAAGTTTGCTTTAGTAGCATTATTATATTTAATATTTTATAATTGTAAAAAAAAAAGTTAATTAACCTTTATATTTCTGTTAAATAAATGTATTTGTTTTAAAATGTAGTTAATGCATCACTTAAAGTGTTTAATTATTTTTCTCTCTTGCATACGTATAGATAAAATAATTCGAATAAATAAAGTGATATAAATTATTATTAGATAATCTAATTTTTGTTTGAATATCTTACTGGCCTGACTTTTATTTACATTACAATTGAAAAAAGTGAGACTTTTCGGTATTCTTATTATTTTAATTTATTGACCTTGCTTATTTCTGCCTTCTCTTTTGCATGAGAATCTTTCTAAAGGGAGTTTTTTTTTCTTACTCACTTTGCATTTGCGGCAATAACTGAAAAGTTCAAAAGAATATGTATCCCCATAGAGCTGTTATTTTATGAATGAAATCTTTTGTGTTATTTTTATTAGTAATAATTTGGCATAGTAACTTAGTAATAATTTGGCATAGTAGCTTAAGGAAATCTTTTAAATGCAAATTGTTAAAATACCCTATCGTATTGTTTAAATTAACATATTTAAGGAAGTAAGGGATTTGTTGTTGTATGATATAGATTTAATCATTATAACTAAGCAAGATTTATCGCTCTGAATACTTGGCTCATCATAATTTTGGCTTGCTGATGAGCAGAAGATTAATTCTCGACTTAAAAAAATGGAAGGCTAAGAGATGGCATTTGAGTCTGGCCAGTTTTCATTCAACCTCACAATAATTTTCCATTTGTATATTGTACTTATTACATTTGTGATAAAGTTCTCAGTAAACTAAATAATCTTTAATTCATCAGATGCGGGGCAGATGCAGGGCAATGGTCTTTCTGACTGGCAAAGGGAGAGAGCATTAGTCACTAGGCTTGCCAAAACTGGGTGATAAGAATTTGAAATGATTTCTTAACCCTGGAGCACTGTCTTAGTAAGAATATCTAGATACCTATTTATTGATCAATATTGAATAGTTATTTGGATTGGTTGTTGGCTATCTTCCTGAAGGAAAAATTTTAAGCTAATTAGAATTTTAAAATTTTCACCTTGGTTCAAATCTAGATAATAGAGTTGAAAAATGGCTATTCTATGATTGCAGTATGAGAGGTATAGATTGCTAAAATAAACTGAACTCAGAAGATGCAAGCAATAGCCAATTAATATTAGCATAGATGGCAAGTTATTGTTTTGGCATAGTTCTTTTACTTCTTAGTATTTATGAGCATGCACCTTCATATATTATTTTAGTAAATGGTGATAAAAACAACAACATTAAAAACATTCTCAATGACAATTGGGATATGAGTCCTAGTCATCCAAGTAAAAAATACTTCTTATTACAATCATATTGTTTTATTTTTATTTAGCACACATCTAATCTATTTGCATACTGTAATTTAGTGGTTCTTAATCTTTTCAAAGTCAGGAAATATTTTTGGATGATGGAAGATAACTCAAGGATCAAACCCAGTTTGATATTAAAATATTAATAAAAATTTTCTTTATATATATAGTTAAATTTAATATTTTTACTGGTTAATATATATGTAAACTAATTAGTAAATGGGATAACCATTATATATACATGAAGTTAAATCCACGGCCAAGATATATTGATAAACAGCAACAAATCAGATGTGGTTCTTCAGGCTAACCTATCCTTCCACTATGATATGAGCTAGAAACTGGACATTATAGCTATAAGAGCTGAGATATAGTGTATAGCAACATTTCTTACATTCCAACTGAAATTAAGACTCTTCCATCAGCAAGTCATATATTTAAATTTTTAATATTTTTATCAGTTAAAATGTGCAAGAAATGTTGTTATACATTATATCTCAACTCTTATAGCAATAATATTCAGCTATTAGTTCATACATAACAAAGTGAGTGACTGATCAAAAGAGACCACCTTTTTATAGTGGTAGCTTGGACAGGTTTGCTACTATTTTCATCCAGTTTGTAAAAGATTTACTTTTTCTAAATTAGTTTTTTAAGATAACCCCAATTTTCAAATCTTACCTTCTTTCTATAGTTCTGTTTGTCTACTCATGTAAGAATTTGTTTCAAAATCAACATTTGAGCATTTTTATTGTTATCTTTATGCTTCTCATTCTGCACAAAGTGAGCTATAAGAATTATTAGAAATGATTCTTAACTGTTTAATTTTTGCTTTTAGTTCCTTGTAAATTCTCACATTTATTATTATCAAGCTATATTTATAGTTCCTGAAAGTGTTTATTTTTAATTTTATTTTATGGTAAATATGATGTTTTTTTGGGTGTATGTTTCTATTTGAGTTTTTCTTTTTACATGTGATTGCCATAAGTTTTTCACTGTCATTTCTTTCTCATCTCTTTTTTGAAATTTTTTTCCGAAATATTTACATACTTTTAAAGCTTGTTTATGTATCCTCAATTTACTTTAGTTTTTTATATACAAAAATTAACAAAACGTATGACACACTTGAATGAGAAGCTATAAAGATACACAGAAATTATTACAAGCTAAGCGCTTTCATGGCCTTTTGCCTCATATTCATAGCGGTACTGTGAGCTGCAGAACGAAGAAATAGGGCAAGGAAACAAAACAGTATGCAAAGCGTATGCAAATGAACTAGATAGTCCAACGTTTGGAGATGTCAAAGCAGGTATCTCATCTATTGATGGAGTTGTTATTGCCATTAATAAAATATGCTTCTCTGATTTTCCGCTTGATGTCATTTTTCTCAATACAGACTATTTTAGGGCTGGAGGGTTCAAACAAATGTCCTGTCTTCGTGGAATGCTCTAAAAATGTTGATGAATTATCATTGTTTTTCATAGCTCTATTATATGTATATCTGTGTTGTGCTGTCCTGTTGATTATGCCTGCCTTGGTTTCTCCAAAATAAATGGCCCAGCAACCAGGTTGTGGGCAAGATATGCTGTAAACGACATGGGGAGTCTGAGAAGGTTCGATTTAGTTTTTTATCTCATTTTTTTTTATTTCAGTATTTTTTTTTAGCTGGCATAAATAAACCTATTTGCTTGAATTTGTTTCAGTTGATGTATTCATTGTGCTTTTGATGACAGTTTTACTATATTGCATTTTCATAGTGAAGGATGCTTCTGTTGGTCAAGAAGAATTGTGGTAGAAATTTTGTGGAAGTCATTCTGTTCATATTTTTTAGTTAATTAATAGCGTATATCAACTGCCTATTTTTAGGATTTTAAAAGTTCCTGTATATGACTAGTAGTAATTTTTCCAATTGCAAGACCTTTTTTCTACAGATTGGCACAGTAATAACTAAACTGACTCGATAATTGTTATGTTGGTGCTCAGATGTCACGTGACTTTTCCGTCAATAGGCATTTGATTATTATCTATATCTAATGGCAAAACTTATTTTTATTTTTCTCAGTCAAAAACTGAATCTAGAACTTTTATTTACCTTCAAGCTTTTTTTTACTACTTATTAAATTGCTTATTTAATCACAGTTTATACAAAAAGTTTCTAAATGTTCTATCTAATTTTTAATATTTATCACTTGGATTAGAATTGTAGTCATTTTTTAAAGTAAAGAATCTGATTAAAAAAACTATTTCCAGTATTAAATTTATTGTTCAATTTATTATGTTAATAATTTTTTTTTTTTAAAAAATATCTTGCTCTTATAAACTGCATACACTGGAATGTGTGTTGTTCATAAACAATACAATATGGAAATAGTAATGATGTGTAATTAAAGTAACATCTGTCTAATTTATTTTATATCAAAGTATGCAGATAATGGTTAGAAAACCCATGGAAAAGATTTTGCTAGATCTATTTCATTTCTAAATGAAACTCAGTGCTGGCCATTGGACAAATGGAATTCTTCAATCCGCAATTAACTTTTATTTATAATACGTAAGCTGTATTTATTTCCGAGTGTAATTAGATTTTAATTATCAGATTTGGTGTTTTCATTATATAAATATCAGTTCAAAATAATTTATGTTAGGCACTTTTCATTGTTATTTAAAATATATATTTACAATCATTTATATAACAACAACAACAAAAAATGTTTTTAAAGTATCATTAATAAAATTAAGCTGTTCTTTGAAATTGAAAATAAATGAGAATATTACAAATATGAAACTGGGTTTCTGCTGACTTAATAATTGTATTCTATAAGTTTTTTGTATAAATACTCATCTAAGCATATACACACATATATGTAATATAAAACGACAGCTATAAAAATGCATAATTGAAAATCTTTTGTATAAAACTATAATTAAAAATCTTTAAGAAATCTTGATTCTCTTTATCCAATTGAGAATCCTTTCAATTTTTTTTTAAATTTCATTGTCAAAACAGTCTTGACCATGGGTTAAACACATTGAAAAGGATCACAATTAAATTATACCAAATCAAGTTTACTTAAAGATTCTAATTATAGTTTTATATATAAGATTTTCAGCTATGCATTTTATAGTTGTCTGTTTACTTTACATAAAATATAAATAATATTATATATATATCTGGGCCAGGAATAATTTTTAGTGTAGTTAATTATTAGCAATAATCATTGATTTATTCATATGAAATAATTGTTGTCAGAATATAACTATAGAAAACATTGAGTCACTTATAAAGTATACAATTAGTTGAAAATTAAATAGAAAATATTCAAATCACCATTCCAAATATTAAGGTATTTCAACAACACCCTCTATGAATAAATATAAAATTTGCGTTCTTGTTTGAGGTTTAGGCTTTATATTTATTCACAGAGGGCATTGCTAAAATATTTTATTTGGGTGATTTGAATTATATATATGTATATATACACAATAATATTACTTATTTCATTACTTAAGGCGCATCATGCTGCAATCATATGTTTTTTATGATTGGTCCATAGATGCTCTTCTAACCAAGCCTTACTTATTCTGGGATCTATTTTCTTGAGCTAAGAAAAGCTTCATAGTGTCTTAAAGGTCTGATAACTTCATGAATTAGTTTAAAACTGGATTTCAAATGAATGAACATAGAATATTTTTTCATTCCATACACAAGTTTAGAACATTTCCCACCCAAATTTTGTCTCATAGTAAAATTTGGTCAAGTTTTTTATATTGTTCAGGAAGTGGAAACTTAAATATTATTAATTGATGATAATAAAGATTTCAAATTAATCTGGGTTGGTCAGAAGAATGTCAATGTATTGGTTGTAAAATTAAATTAAAAAAATGATTGGAGGAAATATATTTTTGGATGTATTATTTACTGAATTGACTTGCTATTGACATTCTGCCTGAAAAAATTCTGAGCATGGTTGAGAAATCTTCATGTAATTGAAAAAAAAAACCCTTGCCTGGATTTTAAATTTAGGTTGTGAATATGATGGACTAAGACATTTGTTATTTTACCACAAATCTCTTTATATAAAAATGAAGATATATGTAAATTATTAATCAATACCTATATTCCAATTATAATAAAATATATATAATTATTCAAAACAATACAATAATTATTACAATAAAAATATTTTAAAAACAAATATATACCATAATTTAATAGAAGTACTTTCAATTATCTATGTAGTCATTATCAACTAGATTCAAATTGTATTACAAAAAACCATTACAAATGTAAACAAAAAGAATTACATCATACATCAATTTTCCCATAATTCATTAATTTTTATATTGGCAGCTTGTCTATTTATCAAATGTTGCTTTTCATTTTTTATTAACATAGCTTCTTTAATTTTACGTTTATTATTATTTCTTTCAATACACAAAATCTTAACTTTATTAAAATCAAAATCAAAACCGTAATTACATGTTACATTATGATCAAAAAATACTGAAGGTGATACATCATCATTTCTAACATTATCTTGTCTTGATTTTTGTACTTGTTTATATAACAACAAATGCTCCTTTGATCTTTTCTCCAATGTACATCGACATTCATCTATATATGCCTTTCCACAAAGATTCATCCATTTATATATTGCACAACTTTGATTTAAAATACTACATCTATTTTTGGAATTATTTATCAATCTATTTAAATTAGGAGTATAAAATGCAACTCGACATATTTTTATATTTGTTTTATAAATTTCACTTGTTCATTACAAATAAATGGTATTGATATCCAAGTATATTTCATTTTATCAATATCTATAGCACCTAAAATATTACTATTATTATTAAACTTAGTAACAATATTATAAATTAATTTATGATCATATCCAATATTTAACAAATCCATAGTAAATACATTTATGTTACTTATTTTATCAGAATTATATTTACATAATTTATTATTCCTAAATAAAAATGATTTTAAACTGGATAATTTATGTACTATTGGCACATTTGAATACATATTATCATCTTTAACTGCTGCAATTTGTCCTAGGATTTTTTCGTTTATTAAACTACATAAACAATATAAACCTTTAAGATTAATGATTGATTTTGGTGGATCATTTTACCATGAAACTTGTAGATTTATAGAAACATTACTAAGCAATGTTCTTGGATTTGGAAAATATAATATTAGTTCATCATTTGATTTTGTGAAGAAAATTCATAATATTAATATTAATGAAAATGATGATATTTGTACATTTGATATATGTAAGATGTACGGTTCAATAGAGAGATTAAAATCTATAAAAATTATATTAGATGCTTTGATGTTAAAAAAAGTTGATTTTAAGAAAGTAAAATTTGTAAATGATGTGTTATATTTTATTGATAAAAATATATATGCTATGTTTAATGAAAATTGTTATAAAAATGGTTTGGCCTATGGGTCTTCCTGTAGTTTCACAAATATGTAGTTTTGTAGTATCATGATATGAATATATAATTCTTAATAATAATATATATTACCAAGGTATTAAAATTTATTACAGGTATATTAATGATGTTTTTGTTTGTGGAAGTTTAGGTGTCATAAATTTGTTATTTAATGAATTAAATAGTTTAGATGGTTTAAAATGGAGTAAATCTTTTGAAGAAAAAATATCAATTCAATATTTAGATATTAAAGTTACTTGTAATAAAAATAAATTAGATCATTGTATGGTAATAAAAGATATTGAAAAAAGAGGATATATTCCTTGGTATTCATATGTGCCAATAGAACATAAATTATCCGGTTTAAAATCATTTTTATTTAGGAATAATAAGTTATGTAAATATAATTCTGATAAAATAAGTAACATAAATGTATTTACTATGGATTTGTTAAATATTAGATATGATCATAAATTAATTTATAATATTGTTGTTAAGTTTAATAATAATAGTAATATTTTAAGTGCTATAGATATTGATAAAATGAAATATACTTGAATATTTTTACCATTTATTTGTAATGAACAAGTGAAATTTATAAAACAGATATATAAAAATATATGTTGAGTTGCATTTTATACTACTCCTAATTTAAATAGATTGATAAATAATTCAAAAAATAGATGTATTTTAAATCAAAGTTGTGCAATATATAAATGGCTGTGTGTTTGTGGAAAGGCATAGATAGGTGAATCTCAATGTACATTGGAGAAAAGATCAAAGGAGCATTTGTTGTTATATAAATGAGTACAAAAATCAAGACAAGAGAATGTTAGAAATGATGATGTATTTTTTGATCATAATGTAACATGTAATTACAGTTTTGATTTTAATAAAGTTAAGATTTTGTGTATTGAAAGAAATAATAATAAACGTAAAATTAAAGAAGCTATGTTAATAAAAAATGAAAAGCAACATTTGATAAATAGACAGGCTGCCAATATAAAAATTAATGAATTGTGGGAAAATTGATGTATGACGTAATTCTTTTTGTTTACATTTGTAATGGTTTTTTGTAATACAATTTGAATCTTGTTGATAATGACTACATAGATAGTTGAAAGTACTTCTATTAAATTATGGTATATATTTGTTTTTAAAATATTTTTTACTATATTAATTATTAACTGAAACACAGGCTTATTTATATACCTTTATCTATATATGTAATATATAGGGTATATGAGCACAGACTTTCTAATGACCCATCACTCTCCACTCTATCTAATAACACTGATACACTCAAGCACATATATGCTGAAAAGATAAATAATCACCAATATACGTATTTCATGCTAAACCAGCAATCATCAGTTGGTCCAGATTATCATCTCCCACACATATATACTATAAGTGCTCAGATATATATATATATATATTAAGTTATAGTATATATGTGTGGGAGATGATAATCTGGACCAACTGATGATTGCTGGTTTAGCATGAAATACGTATATTGGTGATTATTTATCTTTTCAGCATATATGTGCTTGAGTGTATCAGTGTTATTAGATAGAGTGGAGAGTGATGGGTCGTTTGAAAGTCTGTGCTCATATACCCTATATATTGTATTAATTATTGTATTGTTTTGAATAATTATATATATATATATGGTGAATGTCTCAGCTGATTTACATTTGGAGAATTATCAGTGGTCTCACAATAATCAGTATATATGTAGTCTTTAGTGAGGTCTACAGGGTCAATAAATTGTTTATTTTTATTTGAATCTCTAATAAAGGTTTTTTTTTACTGAAGTTTAGCTATCACTTTAACATTTTATTTATTTCTTTAGCATATGGACTTTTAGATATATTTTTAACAGTCATCATAATTGAATTTGTGGAGATTCCAACTGAAAGATAAATCCATTAGTGACATTATTACTCCACAAATTCTGCCACTTTATATCTAGGTTTAAATCTAGGTTTTTTGCATATATTTGCTAAGTGTTTTAATTGACATGTTACTCATGTTAATCAAATGAACTAACAATTAGTTTAATTTGATTATTATTCATCTTATTTTGAATGAAGTCAATATATATATATATATATCATTTATGATTGTAAATGCAGTATAATTTAAATATAATACTCACAAAAAAAATAAAGTCAGATGTCACATGACCCAATTTAATAAGCTTGTATATATAACATATAATACTTGTATAAGGCTTATTAAATTTTACAATCTACTGAATAACATAGAGTGAACATAAAAACCATCAATTCTGAATATAAGTAGTTTTTAGCAATTGTCTGTTAAATTAAATAAAACTATATTTAGTGCAGTGATATAGCAGTGGATACTAGAGAAGATTATTCACGAGATTGTCAACTGAAGAAGTATGAATTCTATTTGGTCATTTCAATATAATATCGACCCAAATTGCTATTTGGCTACTTAAGAACATTATATTACATTTTGAGTAATTTATTATTTAATTATATATAATTATATGGGTTCCATATTCATAAGTATTATGATGCCTCAACATAATGAGGGTTGCATCATACCCCCCCCCCTACTGATATATCGACACCTGTTTGGCCAGTTCAATTTGGGATATAGTTTATCCTCCAGATAAAAAAATAGCTGGATGTTGAAATAACTATAAGTAAAAAGTTATCTATAATGCCTATGGTCTGACTCGCTAAAAAAATTCTGTACGTATCTGTGAAACATCACCTACCTAAAAAATCTGGAGAATGCAATTCTGATTTAAGACATTGTTTGTATGTGGAGATTTTTAATAGCTTTTACAGCTGGTTAATCATTATTATAGATAGAATTTAATCCTGTTATTCAAAATAATTTTATTAAAAAATAAAATATACTTGATGAAAATCTCAAATAACAATGCAAAAAAAAAAAAAAAAAAATGTAGTAACTAAATAAATTGTCATTTCTAAAATCTGTTTTTTATTTAAAGTTTTTTTAAAAAAATATATATATTAATTCTTTATGATTTTATTAATATTTAGTCATTTTATATATATATATTTGCATTAATAAAATTTTTTTAAAAATAAAATTCAATTCAATTAAGTTTTTTTTTAAATATTATATCTTTTAAATCTATTAAAATGCAATTATTAATATAAATACTAATGCAGTATCCCTGAATACTTCTGAAGATAGAATTGTTTTTTTGTAAACAATCGATTCATGCAGGATGCATAGAATTGAGCTCATCCCATAATAATAGTTATACTCATCACAGTTATGTGACCTTTGGTAATCTTGTTTAAGTCAGCCATAATTGAAGGCATTAAAGAATATAGAAAGTTTAATCGTTATACCTTCTGCAGCTCACCTGTTATGATTGTGATTTATTTTTTTAACATATTTATGAGTATTTCCTTCTACTAACTTCTCGCAGAAAATTTTAAATATAAGATAAAGTAATAATAACAAGTCAGATGTCACCTGACTTATATATAGCTTGCACTTACAAATATGTAAAATTAAGAGCGTGCTAATAGCTCTAAACAAGCTTTTTTTTATTTTTATGATAAATGCTACTACAAGAGAAGGCATTCAAATCATTTTTATCTTGGATTGTCCCCATCCCCAGACTGGTTTCGACCTATGGGTCTCTTCAGTGAGGAGTTGGGACATTAGATCTAAAAAACCAACTCAAGCAAAGCATTTATCTAAAAGATAATTGTTAGAAGAAGATCTGAAACTTTTAGACATCTACATGTCTTTAAAGTCAGCTCTCCAACTGAAAAAATCATATGGGCCTGAACTTAATTCAGATAGGTAAATTAGAAGTTCAGAGTCTGTGAGTATATGATATCTTTTTCACTTGTGAAGAATATTGCATTATAATTGTGTATTATTTATAATCAAGACAGTGACTTATTTCTGATTATCCTGGCAGTCTTTTATTTTTCACTTAAAATTGGTATTCATCTATCAATCACTATTTTATGATTAATTGAGTTGTTTGTGAACTGATTATACAAAAATTAGATTTTCTGGGAAAATTTTCATTTGCTAGAATTTTTTTCAAAATTGAGCCAAATTTAAACTTTCATTATTGAAATATAAACTCATTAATGTGATAAAGTTGTATTTAAAAAATATTCAAAACTTCTTTTATATTCTAGAAATACTGGAAGCAGGTTTTTAATTATTGCAAGCTAAGTATTATGATTTCAAATTTATTCAATGCTCAAAGGAGTGATGAAATCTATCAGATATAGAATATTTGCATCCTCAGATAGAAGTACAAAAGATAAGCAATACATTGTGTAAATAGACAGGATTGGCAGTGCTCATAAACATGCTTAGCATACCATGACTGCTAAAGTATTAAACTAAGCTTTTCTTTATATACACTTTATATGTATTTATTTTGAATAAGCAATTTATTTATTTCAAAATTTGAATAGCATAATGAAATTGATTGAGGAGGTAATTTTGTGTCTTGATGAGAATGTGAGCAGATACTAGTGAAGGCGAGCAGTTACTAGTGAAGGCAATCTACTGTTTATTAATTATTTAACTTCCTAATTGTGTGGAATGAAATTAGAAGCCATTGCTGTTGTTTAAGAAAAAATGGAGTCATTTTGAACGTTGCTTAAAAATGATCAAACATATTATATCATCAGGTCCAGTTGCAAAAATATTTTTTGTAGGAAAGCATTTTGGATATGCAGTTGATACTAAATAATGTAGTAATAGAATAATTAAAAGCTGATAACAGCACTCTGGTAAAAATATAAAGGTAGAAATCCATACAGAAAATATTTATGACAAAACAAACAACAAAAATAAAGTGCAACATACTGGAAAAAATTAGATGTCAAATGAAGTAAACTGTGAAGAATTTAAGACTTGGAATTAAGTGTGACAATTTAGATTTTTATATTAAAAAAGCTAATACATGAACAAATGTTTTAACTATTGCATTTTGTGGATGAAATGCACTGAATAGTTTAGTGCATGGCAGAGTAATGGAATGAAGAGCTAAACATTCTGAATTGATGGTGCAACATCACATGACCTCGCTAGTAACTAACTATTTGATTATTGTTTAAGAGAATGGAATAAATTTTTAAAAATGGGTTTCACCTTAAGTATATTAGGAAAATATTAAGGAACCAATGACTACAGAGTATCCGATGAAGCAAGAACCAGAGGATTATACCAAAACTAATTGTCATTGGAAATATTGCAGTTGAGAATTTGCTTCATGAGATTAACTTGTTAAGCACATTAATGCTGACCATATTTAGAGCAGCAAGAAATCTTTTGTTTGTTAGTGAGAAGAATATTCAAGAGACAAAAAATCATTTAAGGCCCAATATATGTTAGTTGGACACGTGTGGTGGCATGCAAGAGGAAAATCTTATAAACATACTTTTGGTAGTTTTAACCTGGCTTACTCTTCATTAGAAAGTTTGAAAACATATTCACATTCTTATACAAGAAAAAAAACATAATGTGTGAATTTTTTGGATGTACAAAAGCATTCCACCATGTTCATGATCAAACAAAATATCAAAATCACACCCATTTCAATGCTATGCCCTATGTTTGTAAGCATCAAGATGGAAAAAAAAAAGAAAAATATTGCAATTTTTTCATTTTTTTTTTTTAAATTTATTTTAGTTGCTCACTAATGTCATTTATTTTTTTGTTTTAATTTCTGTTAATAATCTATCTTTAATATTTTTTATTTATCTGTTTGAACTATATGAAATAATTTTCTTCTTACTTGATTACTCACTCTTATATGACAAAGTTGTTCAAGTGTTCATTTGATTTTTATTTATTCAGACACTAATGCAGATGATTCATTGCTTAAGATTAGATAATAATATATATCATGTAATGAAGTGATGAAATTTGATCTATATATCTTATATATATTTCTAATATTTCTTCATCATCTTTTATTTTCACTACTTTAGTTTTTATTTCCATTTATTGTCATCCAAAATCTATAAGTTTAACCAATCTTACATAATATCATGCTATATCTACTTCCATCATCTATAAACTCCAGACATTCTAAACATATCTTATACAACAGTCTTCATCATTTTAACTCTATCAACATAATAACATTTAATAAAAAATTTCATAAAAAACACAAAGCAAGACATTCACTACATTCTTGCACTCACAACTATATATTCATTTTTTCTCTGTTAAGATTTATAAGTCTTATAAAAAGCAGTCTTCTTATTTATTGACAAATGATAGTTTTGTCTGTCTATCAGTCTTGTTCAGAAATTTAAAAAAATTACAGTTCTTCCTTGCAAATCATATGGAGAAGCTGTAAGTTTTTTTAAATTTCTGATGAAGACTGCTGGTTAGTCAAAACTATCAATTATCAAAAATAAAAAAAAACAGTGTGAAAAGTGTATAAGTTTTTTGTATAGATTTAAACTATACAAAACATCAGCCTGGATGCATTTAATCAGAGAAATCTAAAGAAAATGCTATAATATTTTTTTTTTCTTAAATTACATTTGTAGTGCTATCTATTGAGATGTGTCTCTTAGCTATTTTTTAAAAAAATCTCATAATTCTTTTTATTTTTTAAATAATTGATTTCTGAATTTAAAAAAAAAAAAAAATCAAAAGAGATAGGTAAAATCGAATTGTGACAATGTTAAAGAGTTTTAAGCACTGCCATCTTCTCTGTGATTGATGTCTTTTCCTTGCAATTGGTCTTCACACTTTTTGTGAAGTTATTTTGAGAACATTTATGGAATTATTAAAAATGTTATTTTTTGCAAAGCTATTATTTTTATACAATATTAAGAATACAGTACTACACTTTATATATATATTGTTTTTTAAAAATAGAAGATAATAACTTCTAGCTTAACATTAAAAAAGAAAATCATAGTATTCTGATCAGCCCACATTATGAAAACGATGGCCAATACATCATTGTTGTCACTATCTTAAAATAATTTGGGGTATTTTAGAATAAGAAACAGTTAATATTTTAAAGCATAAGTTGATAGATTTATCAGATATTAATATTTTTTTTATTTCCAGTTCATTTTAGAAGAGTGATTCTGCTCTGGCATCAATTCAATGATGAAATCATTTATTATTGTTGTTCTGAATTCATTTTTTTCAATATTTGTGAAGTTCACATATGATTTTTTATAATTTTTTTCATTTACAAATATATATTTCTACTAAACCAAAATGAATTTATTGATGTAGAATAATGGTTGACATTTGAAAGCTTATAAAAAGTCTCATCAGGAAGAATAATCAAATCTGGCTATGTGTATGTGCATGAGAGTTAATAGAAGTAATGCAGTAAGAATGGAAGAAGTTTTAGACATTTTGTATATTTACATCTTATAAACATTCTGATTCTTGTACACATTTTTTGTAAACATTTCTTCTTCTACTCTAATTTTTTTTTTTAAACTATTTTATATCAAATATGTATCAGAAAAACAAATATTACCATCCCTTCTAGTTCTCATTTCTTGAATTGCATCTTTTGTCATTGTATTTTTTAAATTCAACTATTTGTCAGGTATAGAAACGCATATAACTCCTTAATGAAGTACCATATATAGAATAGATTGTAAAGTAATAGAAGTGTAGTATAAAATTTTATTTGCATACTTATGGTATTCAACTATAAATAATTTTCTTTATTTTGAGCCAACTGTTAATAAAAACATAAACAGAAAAGGTAGTTTTTTTTAAAATATTCAGTTTTATTACTGCCTAGCATGCTTTTCCTGTGACATGTATATCACATTTATGGCTTATAGTCATAGCCATGAATATTATGTTATATTGAAATCATGCTAGGAATATAAGCCATGAATATGATATACATTTTATATTGAAAGCATGCTAAGCAATAATGAAGCTGAATGTTTTTTAAAAAACTATCTTTTCTGTGTATGTTTTCATTAATAGTAATTTATTATTCAAAATATTTAATCAACCTATTATACCAAAATCACCTTTTTCTTTATTTTGCTGTAATATGATATATAATTACAATTTATCCAAACCATTTTGAACACTTTTTAGAAAAAACCTTTTATGGTATATATATATACATACACCTATGTTTTGACTGTCCTGCTGTAAACTGGTTCTGAAGAAGACTGCAGGACAGTCGAAACATAGGTGTATCTATATATGTACATTAAAAGATATTTGCTAAAAAGTATTCAAAGTGATTTGGATAAATTGTATTTATACAACCTATTACAGTTAACTATTGTCAAGTTAAAAATGAGAGCTGGCATCCAGGACTATGGTTTTGTCATCCTGTTTTCATTCTAACTTTACTTTATTTAACTGTAATTAAAGAATTATTGCAAACATTTCATTATCTAATAAGCAATAGTTTCAATAGTTATATGATCATAAGTCCATGTTTTTTTTGATATGTATAAAATATAGTTTCTACTGGAGTATGTTACTTAGTGATGTAAAGAACTCATTAAAGGTTGTGGTATAACTCTAAAATTCAAATGGTAATTGCATTAAGTGGATGGCATGCAATGATAAACTAACATGGCTCATGATTAGATATTACTTTGTTGTAATACTCATTGTGTCTTCGGGTAAATAACAGATATATTAAATACATATTGCTGAATTGTTGAATCAAATTGACACTGAAAAATATAACAAAATTTGTTTGGAGCTGTTTTTATTTTGTTTTGGTGTTTGTACATCGTTTGACCTCCTGAGTATCTGATCATATGAATATTTTGTTTCCTTTTATAAAATTATATGCTTATATTAACATGCATAGTTATCTCATTTATTTTTGATATTTCAGTTTAAATAATAAACAATAATCTCTTATACAAACAAGAATTGTCTCTTTATTTTTCCTTTCAATTTTATTAACTATTTTTATGATTAATATTTTTGGAGCCCAAACCTTTTTCTCCTAAGGGATATTCAGAATACACCGTAGTTATTTTAATTATCACCATTATTTTTATTACTTTTTAAAATTTTTAAGTGCAGGAATAAGAATTTTATAAGTAAAAATAAAATTTGTTTGTACTTTGAGTGTTGAGTATTTCCTGTGTACAAGAAAGGATTTGTTAGTTTTATTATTGAAATGGAAGTGAGAAAAACTTGACTTTTACTTCCCGCTAGTTCTGACCCCATCTATTAGATGGGTAATATATGTTTAAATGGTAATGAAAACATCTAAGTAGAATTAAATTGAAATAATCTATCAATACTGAGGTTCAAAGTAATGACAAGGACACAGCAAGATCCAGATAAATTTCCAAGAAGGTCGTTAATATGTTTCCTTTCTTCATTTTCCTTGATATATTGCTAGATTTCCAAAAAAAAAAAAAAAAAAAAAGGGAAATAATATGAATACACCTTTTCTTTTAAAATGTAGTATATATGTATCATTTCAAGTACAGTATTGTAATATCTATAAAGGGGGAAAAATATCGATTATCTGAATTTTCTTAACATCTAAATTTCCACCCTTTTTCCAAAAGAAAAAATAATTGTATCTACTCTTAATATATAAGTTGTTGCATATTCTATTTATTGTATTTGTTTATATATATGTATAAACAGTGAATTGTAATTAAAACCATATATATTTGAAATATTTATTATTCAAAAATCATTTCCAAAAATCAGTTAATTTTGTTAATAATCTTCTATATATGCATGGCTGCAAAAAGGAATCCGTGAAAGAAATCGAGGAAAGAGTATTCTTATTGTCCATTCCATACTTTATTGTTGTTGTAGCAGCTATTATAGTATGATCATTCAGATGATATCTGAATCATCACTCTTCAAAACACACCATCCAACGTAGGGAGTTTATTGGATTTACTGAAAAATTATCTATTTCCTTTTCAGATAGTTAATTTTTTTAAACTGAAATTTTAGCTGGGTTTTCATCAAAACAGATTGATTATGGCAGACTGTCTTTAAATTATTACCTTCATATCTTGAAGATTTTAAAATTGAAATCCAAGGTAAGTTGTTGGTGATGAAAAACCGATGCTGTTTGGAATCTTAAATTATAGACCTTGGCTTTTGTTGATGAGATGATCCTTGATGTATCTACTTATAATTGTAAATAATTTACATGTAAAAATCTGTCTTGGATTTAAATGAGTCATTGTTGAACTTCGTAAAATTGGAAGAAAAGATAAAAGGAATAATTGTTTTGAGAAGTGGACATGTACTTTTGAAAATATAAGTGGAGTGAAATTCATTATGGGATAATGGGTAAAATAATATGTTATTTGCCTTAATGTAAAATTCTGAATGCAGATAATTCATATATCAGATTTACAATCAATAAGTTTCATTTTATTAAAGAAGTAGAGTATTTTTGTATAGATATATAGGATGCTTTTGATTAAACCAAATAATATTTTAACATTGGCAAGGGAGATTTTAATGCTAAAATTTGGAAAAGATTGAAAGAAGACTTTATTGTGAGTTTGTGGAGGGGGGGGGGTATGTTAAAAAACCCAGAAATCCAGAATCATAAGTTGGATTAATTAATCCGTTTTTTATAAAATCTTTATTTTTTTTGTACAATGCTTGCATAACACCCTTCAACATCGACAGTTTTGATTGCCCCTGCAATCTTCTTCAGAACTATAAAATATATACACATAAATATAAATCACACAACTATATATAAATTATATACAAATTATATAAACCTTATAAAATCCATACATATATATATTCATAAAAATAAACAAACACACCTATAACTTATATATCCCCTCAAATACATGAATACTAATAAAATAATTTATATTTATGTATATGTGTATATATTTTATAGTTCTGAAGAAGATTGCAGGGGCAATCGAAAATGTCAATGTTGAAGGGTGTTATGTAAGCATTGTACAAAAAATAAAGATTTTATAAAAAACGGATTAATTAATTAATTAAGGCAATGCAATAAAGGAACAAATTAAGATTAAATATTAAGTTGGATTACTTTTTCAGTATAGAAAATATGGATTTTGTTTGTAAATAAAACACTCAACAAAGAAGTGATCAATAATTATTAAAGTGTAATATATGTTAATCCTAAACTAAGTAATTAAATACTATTAAGAGAGACAATATTAGAAGTTGATATATTATAAAGAATTTAGGTGAGAACTTGCAAATCATTTTAAAATATTGAAGACTTTGATGATGATGCCTTAAAGTTGAGTGGCTTCAATAAAAAGATCGAGTTAACTCTACTTGGCACAGCTATATAAATATCTGTCCAAAAAGCAATAATTTTATTAATAAATATTTAATTGAGACAATGCTTTGCTTAAAGAAAAGTTAAAAAAAAATGAAAATATGACTTGTTTATAAGAATTGAATATATAATTCTAAGCCATTATGTAACTTGCTTATACCGAATGTTTTATATATGTAAGTAGCATTTGAATTCAGAATTTTTCAATCTATTCATCTTCCACTTCAACTTAAGAAACCAATACACAGGGACCACACACATGCAAAAAAGGTGCATGATCTTCAGTATACATATTTTGAGCACTGATTGTATATATGTGTGCGAGATTATGATCTGTCCCAACTGATGAGTGCAGGTTCTGTGCAAAATAAGTATACTGTGAATCATGTATCTTTTTTTGCATGTGCATGGTCATGTGTATCAGGTGCTCGAGATGGAGTGGAGGATGAATCAGACTGAAAAATCCTGAGATCAAATTCCTCTATTTAAGAATTGAATATTTGAAATTCTGTACCATGATACTAAAAGAAATAATGAGATATAAGAAATATAACTGTGAATAGGTTAGGAGAAATTGTAGAAGAGATAATTAATAAAAGTATAACAAAGACTATCAGTATTAGAAAGTAAATTATTTCAGCAATAAGAACAAAAGATGGTATTATTACTAAGTACATGAAAGAGTTGTACAAAGAACTACACAGAAATGAAATCAGAAAATTAAATGTTTCTTATAATTTCTGTAATATATTTTGAAAATCAAGAGATAACATTTGCAATTAAATGTATGAATAATGTTAAAGTTCCAGGAAATAATGGAATCATTGTCAACGTCTTCCAAAAAGCCAATGAAATAATACAGAAATTGTCAAAGTTGTATAACAATAATCTAAAAAACACATATGAGCACATGATATAGTATTAATATTTTTAAAAAAAATTAAAAGGAGTATATTAGAAAACATACATGAGCTCATTATAACTTATCTAAAGATAATTTTACACTCGATTCAATTAAAAGATCCAGCTAGATTTAAAAGTGGCTTCTAGCACTGTAGATCTAGCTAAAATGCTAAGAAAAGTTATAAGATAAAAAGCCAATCAGCATAGGCTATATTAGTTTTATTGCAGTAACTCTAGTGATTAAAACTGGAGCATCACATTTAGAAGAATAACATTGAGAAGGATAAACAGAAAAATAATTGTAGACTAAAATGGGAAAATGAAAATTATATAAACTATTCAGTACTTGGTAAGAAATGCTTCAGCATTTCACAAAGTTTTACAACAACTGTTAGATGAAAGTAAGAAGGAAAACCAAAGATAAATGCTTATAAAATTATACCAAATAATCATTTGAAACAAGAGAAAAAACTGATAGTTATGAATTAGAAGTCAACATCTACAAATACTTGATTATTAATATAGATAAAAACATAAAAGATGAAATTAATATGTAAATTAAACATAGAGTGCTTTTAGTGTAAAGGAATATGGCTATTGTGCTTGAAAAGGAAGGTGTTTAATAAATGCATTTTATGAATGATTACTTATGCATCCATGACTTGCTTTCTTAATATAAGAGCATTACAGACTGTAGACCACATGGTGAAGTTTGGAGATGTACGTTGGAAGCTGCAAGAATGAAAGAAAATTAAAAATATATGAATAAGAAAACATACATGTATAATTGTTATTGAAAGAATTTTAGAGATTAAAATGGAATAGATTAGATGTATTGGTTATAGAGGTATCAGTGGTCAAACAGCTGCAGTTCTAAACTGGATTATAAGATATTTAAGATTTAAAAAGAGATCACATGTAATTATGGATGGTTAAACTGAGGAAGTTTATTTGGAGTAATGTGGAGAAAAGAAGCTGGATCAAAGTTGGAGAAACTTTTATCCTGCAATGTATCAATAATAATTGAAAATAATGGAAACATTTGCAAAATAAAATGAAAATATGTTTGTTAATTGTCCTAATTTTGATAAAGCATTTTTTTCCACCCGTACTTTAAATCTCAGATGGTTAGACCATTTAATATTCTAGTTTTAGCTGAAGGGGCTATTTTAGGAGGACTAAAAATAATGTGCATAATATTTATGAACCTTACCTCTATGAAAAATTGGTCTCTAGGCTTTACTCCCAAAATAATTTGAATTGATGTATTTTCTTTGTATTTTTTTGTGAATAAATTAATTTTGCCTTATTTCAATTTGAATTTAAATTTTGCACATGCAACACTTTGAAGATTATGATTTTAAAGAAACAAAACTAATTTTTTCTAATGTTATTAATTTAATTGCAGCAATGGATTGTTCTAGGCTTACTTTTTTTGAAGTGAACAACCAACATCAAATATTCTTCCCATGAAATCAGTCATCATTGCAGCAATGCATACAATTTCTTGAGATAATTTTTATAATGCAAATTAGAACCTATCTTTTTAAATTTTTTTTGGATATCTTGTGACACCCCCCAAAACCACTGGCAGAATGGTAGAAGGCATTAGTACAATATATTTCATGGAGAACTTTATTCATGAGATAAATGTAAATATTGATTCTTGACTAACTATTTTAGTTATTATAAAGTGTTGAACATATATTATAGCTATTGAATTTTGTAGACAGATGAGATTTAAATTTGACTACTATTCTAAAAAAAAAAGTGAGCTGTCAAAGATGAGAATACAATTTTGAAATAATTCACATGCCTAAGAAAGAAAATATATGCATATTTTTTGTTGTAATTTATAGTAACCATTGACTAAATCATATTCTTAGGTTTGAAAGTGAAACTTGTGCAGAAGAAAAATAAGGATATTATAAAGCTGAATAACTAAAAAAAATTAACTATAGTCTCATGGTTTGTGGAAGTAATAACATAATTTTCATCACAGTAAAGCTACATAATATATTTTTTCTTTACAGTTAATACATACATATTATCCTGTGGTATAGTGACTAGAACTAATTAAATATCCATGACTACTTTTGGATGGCTATCTGAATTGATTGTGAATTATTTAACAGAAAAAATAAATCCTAAATTTGTTTGTGATGGATTTTTTTTTAAAGATTTGCTCAACCTAGATTCAAATCCAATATTATGAGTGTAATAGGCAGATATGCTGGCCCACTACCATAGCCTATCAAGCACTGATTTGACTCATTTACTCAAATATGGGTATTATTACTCTCTAGGTATTGGATTGATAACTCTATTGACAATAGGACATCAAATCTGAGATCTGGTAATGACATGGAGTTCATCTGAATCAGACTCAAACTTCGAATCATAGATGTGGCAAGCCAATGTTCTAACAATTTTTTTTAGAGAAGATGGATTAATTACAAGCAGAGGAAGATTCACAATCCTCAAGGGCTATGATTTAACAAATCACTATGGAACAAATCAATTACGTTAGAATTCTCTTTAAAGAACACTGATCATTTTGCTTGTAAAAACTCTATCCATTCAAGATGTGTTGTTCAGATCACATATATAAATTTTAATGGCTAGTTATAAATAGTTATTGTTAATAGTTATCATCAATGAAATGATACAGTGGAGCAGTTTGTACAAACCATTTCTGATAAGTTTGACTTGAAATGAATTATTTTTTAAAAGCTATATATGCACTCAGATGAATTTTACATGAAAATAGTTATAAATCTCTACATTGCTTATTAGAAGACTATATATTTTGTGTTCTGGAATATACAGATTAATAAAAAAATACTAGGTGGAAATAAATAGTGGTTATAATGCAGTAAAATAGAATGGATCTACATTCTAACATGAACATTAGGTAAGAGAATTTTTACTAGGAGTTTAAAGATAAAGGCTAGTTAGTAGTGGAATAAGGATGAGAAGATTAAGACTAAAATTTATTAATCTATACCTCATAGAGAATTATAAAAAAAGCTTGCCTCTTTTATGAATGAAGTAGATCTGAACATCAGAAAGTTATTTATACTTATCATTGGGGGAAAAAAAGATTTGCTCCTATGGTAAGAGACTTAAAAATATGAAAACAAAACAAATGGCAACTAAAGGAATAACATTATTTTATTCAGAATAAATAGAATAGAGGGTAAATAGTATACTAGATTAAAATAGAATAATTTCAGATAAATTGCAGTTTAAAAAATGTTAAATATGATATCATCTTACCACCCATCACTTTATGAAGTTAGTTCTTTCTTATATATGAGTAAAACAAATGCGATTTCAAACAGACCACTACAAGGCAGCAAAATTTCATTTATTTTAATATTATTTATGATATACGTACTAGACAAACAAGTAATAAATACAGCTAAAGAGAGTTTAAAATAAATTTGTTGACTTAATTTTCAACAGGGAGTGTCTGTTTCAAAACATAACTGATAGATAATTAGTAGAGTATGGTAGTAATTCCATCTAAAAAGAATTAGACTGGATGGTGTTTAGAAAATTTACATAATGCATGTATAATAGATAATTGTGAAGGGCCACCTCTAGTGTCTATTGAGAGGAACATTATTAGCTCGTATATTTATTGCATGCGTGGAATTGATTATGTGCCAAGTCTCTTAATCTTGCATTTTTTGTGGTTACTCTCAAAGCAATCAATTTTAATAAAGTTAGGTTTAAAAAGGTGGCCAGCTGCTTTTTCATGTTCCACAAACCCTGAACTGTATGATGGATTCGTTTTCACTCTGCCATATAAATAGGCATGATGGGAAATTTTTTGATTTTAAGTAGTCATGAGTTTCATCTTAGTATTTGCTATTTTAGGGTAAGAAGTCTATGGCATATACTAATTATGCCTTGTCATTATTGCAAACTTTATATTTCAAATTATTAATGTGTTAAGGGATGGAGGACATTGTTCAATTTGATAACATAGGTGGCACTTCTCAATTACTTATTATAAATGCATTATGTAAATTTTCTAAATACTATCCAGCCTAATCCTTTATAATTAGAATTATTACAACATTCCGCTAATTTTCTATCAGTTATGCTTTGAAAGAGACACTCCATATCAAAAGTTAACTCAGCAGATTAATAAACAAATTTAAAACACTCTTTAGATTTAAAACTCTCTTTAATCATATTTATCTATCTATTACATATTCTCTATGGCTTCAATCTTTTGTTCTATAACATTTGTGTACTGAAAATAATTTAAAGATTAATTTTATTTAGATAAATTCTATGCTAATGCTTTGATTAGCATTTCTAACTAATTAAATAAATTATATTAATATATAAAAATAATAAAATAGCTTATTTCTCAGAGTTTATAAGAAGTCCAAGCACTGGAAATCACAGGATGCTGATCCATGAAATTGGTCTCTAGTGTTTGCTGCTTTGCCAGTGCATTAACACTCAGTGATAAAATATATTTAATTGGCAAGAATGCTATATATAGGCTTTTTTGATATATCAAAATATTATATGAAGTAATCCTTTTGTATCCATGGATTCATTAGAAATTATAGGTTTAAAAAAATAAATAATAAAATTAAAAATTTGTAAATTTGAATTCATAAACTTCTCATAAGCCACCTGCAAAAGAAATTGTCATCATGAATTATCTTTTAAGCAGCTGTTTATTTTCTGCTCTAAGTATACACTCAGACTCAATTTCTTATAATCTTTTTTTTATTTAATTATTTTTGTTGACTTAACTAAATCCTATACCTGGAACTTAATTGTAAATATAGGGGATTTGAACTCAGACTTTGTGTGGGGATGATAATCTGGACCAACTGATGAGTGCTAGTTCAGCACAAAATATGTATATTGGTGATTATTTATCTTTTCTATATGTGTGTCATCATGTGTATCAGTGGTATAAGATAGTGTCGATCTTTGAAGGGTGCTTGAAAGTCCGAGTTCAAATCCCCATATTTTCTAACTAAATATGTATATTTTTAAAATTTTACTATTTTTAATAAACCTTTAAATAACTTACAGTGCAGATAATATAAATTTTATCATGAAATAACCAAATTATTATTATAACATTTTCGAACTTGATTGATTCATGAATAGTTTTTTTTTAAATTTTTTTAAAAAAAAAGTTAAATAGTATAGTAAGTGTGAGTATAATCAAATACATTTATTATAAAGAAATTGTTATTATGCATGATTTCAGATTTCCATGGGAAGGCTTAGAACCAAACAGTTGATATGTCAGGATTACTGTTGTTGTTATAAATGAAATACAGGCTTATTATATATCTTTATCAATATATGTAATATATAGGGTATGTGAGCACAGACTTTCACATGACCCACCACTCTCCACTCTATCTCATAACACTAATACACTTGAACACATATATGTCGAAAAGATAAATAATCACCAATATCCGTATTTCATATTAAACCAGCAATCATCAGTTGGTCCAGATTAATCATCTCTACACATATATGCAATAAGTGCTCAGATATATATTAAGATAGCCAATATTCATACTTTAATGGACAGGTTTCGATCCGCTCCACACCCCAACTCTTCAACCGTCCGTCCAATTGAAAGTCTGATGATGGAACGCTCAAAGACCACCCTGAGGCCGTTTGTTATAGTTTTTTTAAATGTAAATCTACGCTGTTTTTTTTTTTTTTTTTCCGTATCAAAAGATCAGGATACATTAGAGAAAAAAAAATTAAGGATGAAAACAGAGGAATTATATATATTTAGCAAATGGTAAATATTTTACTATTCTCAGTACTGAATATAATCTGGTTAATGTTTTTATGAATAATGTAAATGAAAAACTGTAAAACATAAAGTGTGCTTGATAAAAAATGTTTTTCTCAAATTGTTATGATAAATTAAAAGTTATCTTTGGAAAGACAATTACATGACTATTAATTAAGTTGCAACTAAAAATATTTTTTAAAATAAGATTTTCTGAACATTTTAATTAAGTTTGAATGGAAAGGTTTCTAGAAATACCCCCCCTCCCCATTATAATGAATTTGTAGTGATTTACTGTGGTTGTACAACTAACTCTGCCTCCCGTGATTTACTTCAGCTAAATAAATTCAAAGTGAAGTATTTTAAACTTACTGCTAAAAGGATCGAATGGTTCTTAGCAAAATTTAAAATAGATTCATGATATAACTAATTTTTTTTTGTAAATTTTTACCCATAAGATTTTTTATATTGTAATTTGTGTAACGTTAGATATTAATCTCACACGTTATTTTATAAAATTACTTGTTCTTGTGTTTTTCATTATTGAAATTATTATGATTGGAAGTCGAACTACGATAATGCGCTATTACTTTAAATATTTAATACCTGTACTTTAAATATTATACTTTAATACTTTAAATATTATAAATCTCCGCGCATTCACACGCATTATCGGAGTTCGATTTTCGATCATAATAATTTCAAGATTTTCAGCACTTTATAGTAATAGATTTTCATTATTGAATAAATTAATAAAGGTTTTATGCAGATCTTATTTTAATTTTGATGTATGCGAATTATTATTATAAATCTAAATGAATTCTTATGGATATTATAATGACAAGTTTAATTAATATGTCGAATCAATTTTTAAATAGCAGAAACTTATGGATGTTAATTAGAAAAAAATATATTAAATTTAGTTTTTTTAAAAACTATTTTCGTTTTTTCCATAATTTTATGTAACATAGATATGAATCATTGATTTTGTCTAACCTGTATTAGTGTGTAAAGTTAAGTAAAAAAGTCAGTTTGTGTGTAAGATCATTATATGTATGATTTTTTTTTGTTCCCACCAAAAGTAAATTATATTTATTTACGTGAAGATGTAATTTTTACCTATATATTTACATCAGGATAATACAACCGAATCATTTGTGCCATTGTTAAAAAAATATTGGGAACTGTAAAGATAGTTGTGAATAAGTTCACATACATGTATAAATACATTATGCTTAGCAGATCATTTTCTTTGTATCATAAGACCCTCCACAGTGAAGCTGTGAATTTTGTGTTTTATCATTCAGTATTCTACCATGGCACTAAATGATGAAGGATTTTGAATAATTACATCATCATAAAACACACTTTATATGAATAATATTTCTGTAGTTAAATTTTCACTTCACTACTCTCATGCAAGATAGAGACTGGTTTCTATCAATTTATAACACCTTGTGGATGATCAAAGACATATGAAAAAGATATATTATCTCCAAGATGCACATTTTGTGCTGAACCAGCACTCATCAGTTGGCCATATTACAATCTCTTACACATGTTTTTATCATTGTACAGTATATATAGATAGAAAATTACTACAGTTTAATTGATGTGTCAAACTTTCTGCTGCACAACTTTTATGCAAGCCATGAAAGTATATTAATACTTTTTATTAGTCATTCTTTAGACTAGAGATTATTCACTTAAATAATATTTCTGTAATGTAATTTTCATTATACCACTCTCATGCAAGGGACTGGTTTCTACCTGTTTTTAGCATCTTGTGGAGGGATGTAATCATAAATATATGATCATAGACATGTGAAAAAGATGCATGATTTTCGAGGTGCATCTTTCATGCTGAATCATCAATTGGCCCAAATCATAATCTCTTACACATGTTTTTATCATTTTTCAGTATGTATAGATTGCAAATTACTATAATTTTATTGATAAGTGTCAAACTTACTGCCTTCACAACTTTGACACAAACCATTTGATGGAAGCATATTAATACTTTTTATTAGTCATTCATTAGACTAGAGATTATCCACTTACCTTGTTTGAGAATAGTGTAGTGAAAATTACACTACAAAAATATTATTCATTCAGTGGATAATCTCTAGTCTAATAAATGACTGATAAAAATTCTTAATAGACTTTATATGAAATTTCATGATTTTTATTAGTAGAAATAATGATTGCTGTGGAATTCATAGGTTTTTTAATTAATAAAAATTATTTTACTAATGACTGAGATTTATTTATTTTAATAATTTTTCATTCTTTTTAAGTTGATTGAATAATTTAAATAAAATAAAGATTAAAATAGCTGTTTTTTCCATATAAAGTGAAATGTCATATATAATAATTTTATCAAGTTATTAAACAAGCCAAAACTCTCCATACAGTAAACAAGCCAAAACTCTCCATACAGTAGTGCTACCCTGTGCCAACCAGAAGGCCTTTGCATAAAATCCATATCTAGTGCCTACTCATCCAATATCCCCAGACTAGTTTCTGGCTTGTGGCCTTTGTCAGTGAGGAGCCTTGATGATGATCATGCGATGTTTAGTGGTTTTCTCAAGTTATTATCTGTAATTTTTAAAATTATATTTTTTTATATTTATAAAAATCTAATTATTTAGTGAAGTCATTCAATAAAACTTTATAGTTCTTTTATTTTGATGTAATTTCATATATTTTTAATGCCATAAAGGACTTTATGAATTTATAAAAATTTAATTGCTGGAATAAATTGTCTTCAGGACTGATACACATTGGCAAAAATAGAATCAGTGATATACAAATATTATCACTTGATTGTGTATTTTTTTTTGGACATTTTCCTACAAACTTTATATATATAAATAAATTACCATATGAATTTGTAATCTATTAATCTATTTATTTACATCCTGTGTGGAAATTTGTAGAAGTTTACCAGTTTTATATGCAACAATGTTTAATGGAAAATTGACTAATCTCTAAATTGTCATTAAAATCTGATATCATCAGCTGCTTAAGACAATATTTGAGATTACATGAAATATAGTAAAATCCACATTTAGACTTTAATATCAAATTCAGAATTGTGTGTCTATTTGAATAGAATCTGAATTACTATGTTTGATGTAATCTCACCTGATGTCCCAAGCAGCTGATTGGTCAAATTGGATTGACAGAAACACATGCTCTGCAAAAGGTTCTTTGATTATTTATCAAAAATTGTATAAGACAGTAAGTTTCTATAAATTTCTATACAGAGTACAAATAAATAGACTTATTATAATTTAAAATATTTTTTGAAAACAAGATTATTTAAAAATAAGTGAGATTATAAGTGTTTTCTTGTCAGTTAACATTAAAATTGATATCAAAGGAGACTTTAGTTAAATTATAACTAAAATTTATATTCAAATTTCAATTTCAAATTGAGCATTGTAAGTCGATTTAAGTAGAAATTAAGATGCTATTATTTGATGTGATCTCAACTATTCTTTGAGCAACTGATAATGTTAGATTTGATTGGCAGAAACATGTGTCCTACTAAAGTTTATCAATTGCTCATACATGGTTATAAAAGAATAGTTATTAATAGATTACATAAATATATAGTATTTCCACTACTAATCAAAAGGCTGTTAATTTAGAAAAAGATCATTCTATCATGTATTAAAATCTGCAATGATTTATGTGACTGTGTTTTTAAGTTAATTATTTTAGAACTGTCTTGCGAATCAAAATGTTTGGAATGCATTTTAAACTTGAAGATGAGAGTGAATATTGTTTTTGAAATAACTTTCAGTTATTTTTTACCAATCATTTTCTAAGTTAGATTTGGAATAGTTTTTACAATCTTTTTTAACCGATTAAGTTTTGCACTTTTTAAAAATATATATTTCTAGATCTTTGTACATTTCTCCTTCACTTCGGTCTTTAGTTATTTTATGGTGTGGTTGATTTGACTATCAAAATGGCATTTAAAACAATTGGTGTAACCATTTTAATAAAATTGCAAATTTGATATAAAATGGTGATAAAATAAGCCTTCAAAATCACTCGTAGGCAAGACAAAACAGAGGCCTACTGTTGTCAGAAAATTGAGGTCATAAAAATAATAGTCATTTGATTAGCATCTGATCTTTATAACTGTGTAAGCAAGTTAGGTTCAAAACCTCAGGTGATTCTAAATTTTAGGCTGGTAAATAAGTCAATGAAGACTGTTTGATGTGAAGTGCATTAGGTCCACAGATCCTCACTGATGTAATCCATAAGTTAGAATCTAACTTGAAAATATTATAGCACTACTATCTGGTATCTATTGCTTACATAATCTTGCAATAGGTTGTTCTAGTGTAGGGTAAAAAAACTGCTTTAAAATAATAAGGATAAACAGAGTAATTTGTGTAATGTTTTATTGGCTAACTTTTAAAAAAATAAATATTATATAAAATATTGTAACTGACTTCAATTTTATTGCTATTTATTTAATGGTGTTCTGCATTAACTTTCTTGTGATCATTCTTTAGGTTTTTTGTCTTAGGGAATTTTGTTAATATTGTGTTTTTATTACCTCATGTTACTCTGATGCCCAGTATTATGATTTTAAGGGGTTCCCTTTTCATAATAGTCACACTCTAATTGCAAGTATTATCCATATTATTCTAAAGCTATCTTTTGTAAGCTTAATTCATCAGTAGAGATTAAATGAAGTATCAGAGACAAATATCATGATTGTGTCTGAAGATCAATAGATTACCTATATCAAAGGTAGGCAGAGCTTTTCAGGGCAATAGTTACTTATAATTTTCTCCAAATGTTGCCATGCAAAACAATAATCATTACAAATCATATCATCTATTACAAATAATATTATTATCAAAAAATTCAATATACAACAAAAATTCCGTATAAAATATAAATTTCAAGTAGAAGCATAAATATTTATAAAGTTGTTGAAGATTTGCACTGCGTGTTCTCTGCTGATCTTGAATATATGATATATAATTATAATACCAATAAGCCAATAAGCTAATGCACATGCACTTTCTAGTTGTCACTATATAAATGAATACTCCCACTTTTTCAAACACAATTAACAACTTCACGCCCTCATTTTCAAATACTTAAGATTTGCCCATACATATACGTTTGGGTCGAAAAGATAGATGGATTCATTCTATCTGGGAGTATTTATTTATATAGTGACAACTAGAAAGCGCATGTGCATTAGCTTATTGGCTTATTGGTATTGCAGTTTATAAAAACATCACACTATATAAAATAAATGTCTTGTTTAGATATATAATTATTAATTGCTACTCTTGAATAGGATTCTAAATGGTCTTCTGTGAGATGGCCATGGGTGTGAAAGTTTTATAGGAAAATTGTATGCCTTTAATTGCATTGCAGTAATAATTTCATTTTTGTTCTTGAATGAATCAAATAATGAATTGTTGACTTCTAGAAATACTTCTTTATTGTTTCTCCATTTGCAAAAGATGTCTTAAGATTTGTTAATATATAATTCACACAAAATGATGCAATTCTTGCAGCTTTAGATTGAATTTAGGTTTAATAAAATATGGTTGTTAGCTAGGTAATTGTGACGAAAAAAAATTTGTTTTCTTTATGTAATTCACTTTTTAATGAAAAATCTTAATCAAAGGTTTCTTGCATTGTTTGAAAATGTTTTTCAATGTAACCTCTTTTTTTTGAACGTGACACATTTGTATGACATATATCACACACATATTTTACACACCTCATTATGAAGAAAAACTATTCTTACCATTTTATATTGAAATTATATATCTTTTTTTTTTTTGCACTTTTACATTCCTTTTTTTAAAATAAAAAAATACTATTTTTTTTATGATAAACTGCTTAAATCTGTGCAGCTTTCACAACAAAAAGTACTTATTGCCTTCATGACTGACTGAATGTTATTCATTGCTGCTTATTGCACCTTGGCATTGCACATTTGCATATTCAAGCTGATGAATTTACAATCAATATACAATCTCATTATGCATTTCAAATGAAGCAATGCGTGTTGTCTGACATATTCATCTGCTAGCTCACCTGACTATACACAGTTGCTTCGATTGTGAAGAGCCAGTTCTTCTTGCATTAGCCATACATGCATGAAAAATGTATTATTTTATGTAAAGCTATATAAGCTAGCATAATGTAGCATTAGTTACTACTATTTCTTTTAATTCAGGCAATGATTCCAATATTTCTTTGATAGTCTGGTAATGAACTGTGATTAACATCTTTCACACCCTTGACCTATATCATGGAGTTCTGTCTTTGAACATAATTGGTTCCAGAAGCACATTTTCCAATCAGTGTGTTTGTTTACTAATCCATGAATTGTACATGAATTGAATTCTACTATCCCTCACAATCATTTAAACAGTAAAAATATAATACAAAATCATAAATATAAGTGTAAAAATACATATAACATTAATTTATTGTATTCAACTTAAACTAAACATTTAAATATATAAAAGATATTAATACATTGATACCTACCATTTGGTTTTTATAAAGTCATTATAGTTTTTTTACTATTTTTCATTAAACTGTATTAAATTTCCATTTGATTCATGATATTCGAACACGGACCTGTCAATCTAGAAGTTTCCTTTGCTAGTCTGGGCAATTGTTATTTCATCATTATTTTTAAAAAATCTCTGGTAGTTCCAAACGTTTGTGTTAGTTATTTTATTTTATTTTTTGGTTGTGGCTAAAATTATTGCACAATAAGTATAACATTTTTCACTGTCAAAAACACAGACAGATCATAACACTAACTTTCTAGCTTTTCAAACCCTTAAAATATTAGAAAGATATCAAATAAATAAGTAAAAGTGACTGAAATTGTCTTGCACATACGTAATTTCAGCCAATGGTGTTCATTGTTATTAAAATGCAAAAGTTAGCCCCCACCCCGTTTTTTTATTTTTAAAATTATTGTATTCTTTTAATATATTTTCATTATTCTTGGTTTTGTGACTAACATGAAAAATTAATTCCAAAGATTAAGGCTGGATTTAATTATAGTGAGTGCTTAATGTGATTAATTTAAAATTCATTTGTTTTCAGATGCCTCATGGAAGGAAATGTTTTAAGTTCAATGCATTCTAATACTGTAATTTATGAAATTGTATGATATATTTTGTTTTTAAATTTAATTAAAGTGTAGATTATCGAAAAAGTAAATGTAAAGTATGAAATACTATATAAGATTAATTATTTGATATGTTTGGTAAGCTAAGTAGAACAATATGAGTGAAAATTGAAGCTGATAATTGGAATTAGTTGAAATAAATTAGTAACTACAATTTGAGTGGCATGCTTATTTTTTTGTCTTGATGATCATTGTTTGGATTTTAATTTAGTGAAAAAAGACAGCTGACCAGCCATATAATCTTAATTTCAAATGCTCTAAGTGAGTAACCTAATCCAGCTGCCTTGCATAATTATATGCCTGATATTAATCCAATAATGATTTTCTTAATGTTACTTAATGTTAATTATAAACACCTTTGATCTTTTGGCAAAAGAATATAAATTGAATAAAGTATCTTACTTACATTTAACATCTGCATTGAGTTACACTTTCTTATATCACTCTATTCTAGAACCATCTATTTTAAGAATATATGTAATCTGTGAAAGTCAAGTTATGGTTTGTTTATTAAATGATATCCTTTTGCCATAAAGACAAAGCCAATTTTTAGCATGTAACTAAGGTTATTAACTAATTGTTAATATATTGTTAAATTTCAATACCTATACCAACAAATTGGATTTAATTAAGACTTTTGGATGAATGATATAAAAATAAACCACAGTTTGATATGTGTGAACAATTCAGTGTTTCTAACAAATAATTAGAGACTAGCCAGGGGGGGATTAATATGTTATTACCATTGGATAAACACTGATAATTCATAGATATAATAGATATGTCTAGAGTATAATGATAAATTGCTGCTCTTAATGCAAATGTTTAATGTAAGGAAAGTCTTGCGATGTTTTATTTTATATTCCATTATTATAAATTCATGACTTATAGGTGTATTATACTTCACCATCTAGTTGTTGATTTCATCTCTTTAGTATAACTAAAAAAAAAGATAAGGACAAACCGAGAGGTTAGTGTAATGACCATCTTCACCTGTAATGAAAATTATATCATATTGCAGTCTATTTTATTAGCAGGCTACTGTGAGTTGTGATTAATACAAATTATCTTGAGACTTCTATCTTCTGCTAACATTAGCTAAATCCTCATTTACCACTAATTCCTGATAGTTAGCTGGGCTTAGCTATATAGGCTAGGTATTTAAAAATATTATTGTTTGATATTATTATATTAGAAAGAGTTGTAACCACATTGGTAAAATATAAATTAATATAACTTGTTTTATTCTGTGCATATTTAGTTGAATTTTAAAAAGAAATTAAAATGATTATTGGTCAGGAGTCTGTGTGATGGTCAAGCTCCAAAATGATAAATTAATTTTCAGTCCAGAAACTTTTACTACACCAGTGCATCTCACTGTGCAGCATCACACTGTGCTTGAATTTGATAACAGTTGTATGTAAACACAAAGTGGAAATCATATATATAAGCTAAGAAAAAAATAAGGCATTTACAATGGCAATTAATGAATGTAATGTTGTTTTATAATTCAAAATTATTAAGTTCATATTGTAATTAAATAAGTACATTTATTTAATTTAAATTTCTTGTATAAGAAAAATACCTACAGATATGTATATTTTAAATTGATATTTCCTTAAATTTCTGTGGGATTTAATACAAGTGGGAGAATGGCTGAGTTAGAGCTAAGGATTTTAAGATCGATTTCTGAGCAAGTGAAAACAATCAATTTAGACTCACTGAATGGAATTGTTAAATGCTCCTTTTTGTCATAAAAATGCTTGAATGTCATGTGAATTCCTGAACAATTTAATATCTTGTTATTTATTTATTTATTGACGCAATCCTTTATATTCTTTAGAAATATTTAAATTGTTCTCCTGCTACATAGTGAGTAGTGAATTATACGCTTACCTATGATTAGTACGAAATCTAGAATAAAGCCGGAAATGTTTTAAAGCAACTAAAGAATTACCGATAAAGAAAAGTTTTTTTAATAAACACTCAGCCAATACAGATAGCAATTTAGCAGCAAGTAAACAGTCTTAGTATGCTTACCACAGGACAAAAACATCAGTTAACTTCCACAGCAGATCATCAACACTAGAGGAAGATTGACAGCTACCAATTCATGATAATTTTTATAGTTTTCCTTATTTGTTTTATTCTGTAGATAAGATATTCATTTACTGATTAAAAATTGGATTCTCAATTGAATGGAGTTTGTTTATCTGTGGGAAAAAATATTTGGAAATTCTCATCTTTCTAAAAAATATAAAAGTTTCTTCTGGAATTTCAAATCCTGGACATACTGTAAAAGAATGATAATGATCGGTCTTAAATATGTAGATAATCTTGTTAAGAGGCAAATGAGTTGGATCAAGAAGGTTTTGCAACATAGTTGAGGTATTGCTTTCGCATTCAAAACTCAAACATGGCAAAAAATATTGTTCTTTTCATGCCTGCGGTTAAATAGATCTATAAGATAGTTAAATATCTTAGTTTTATTGAAAGCAATAAATTACTAAGAGTAACGTGTAATCGAGCACAACACTTATTAGATTATATATCTACATATATAATGAATATCTGTGCTCCAGCAGACTACCATTCACTTTTACGTATATGACTATAAATTATTTTCTGTTATTACTGTTAAAAAAATAATAGTATTTATATATTTAATGGTGTTAGAATTATTCATTATAACGTAGATAAAAACTTGTCTTAAATTATAATAGCGCTTAAAACCAACTACTAATTTACATAATTGCTCTGTATTGATTTTTTTTTTTTAAAATCTTAGCTATAAAATGAAGTTGATGATATGAATGATTAATTGGTGGCGCTGTAGAACAGGATGGAATATATTTTTAGAATAATAGAGCAAAATATAAAAACTATATTAATAACAATGAATACACGTATTCTGTAGTTTTGAAAAGTTAAAAAGATTGTTAAAATATTGCACTATTGAAATTGTAATCAATTTTGTTAAAAGAAATCTTACATTTGTCACTGTCAAATAGAATATAAAAATAGTTCCTTAGTTTAGTTATTACTTTTCTATTTACTTTTTTAAAACACATTTGTATTTACCTTAAAAAATAAAAGTTTTTCTGAGGGTGTAAAGTCTGAGCACTTTCTGACGTATATTCTGCTCATGAAGAGATTTGGATACTTCTTTTATTTAAAATATTTATAACTTTGAGACCTCCCCATATATCTCTTTTAAATAATTAGTCCAAAGTTCTTCATATTGTACTGATTGTCTAATTAACCTGATCATATCCATGATCCTAGGTTTAAATCTGAAGCTGTTTTGGTATATTATAAGGATTTCCCACGAAATATATTTTTATTACCATAGCAACTCATAATCAACCCGACTAGCAAGTTATGCAGTATTATCTGTAAATGGGTAAATAGCTATTCTCAATTAGTAATGTAAGTCATAGAACAACTTAGAATACTTATGTTAGTGTTGTTAACTATAAAGAAAAAACATGATCATAATATGATAATCTTCCTCAGAGGATCACATATTTACAAGCACCTTTAAAATATCTGAATAATCGTTTTTTTTTTATTATTTAAAAAAAAAAGGGTTTTTTTTCTTCAATATTCCACTGTTTTAAATTAACAATTGAATTGCTGCTTTAGATATCAGGGCAGTGGCCTAATCTTTCATTACAAGTAGTTTATAATTGCCTGGCACTTTTTTGTTTGACATTTTTGACGAAGTAGTTATTGCATCTAATTGACATTGCTATGATTTGATAAGATGGATAAAATAATTTTTCCCCACCATTTTATTTGCTGTCTATCTAGCTATTCAAACTAGATCAACAAAGAGTTAGTTAGGTATGTTTAGCTAGCGAATGCAAAGATGAAAAACTATTCAGAATATTGTACCATTTTTGTAAGAATTGTCAAATAATGACTACTCATTCACTGTTTTAGTACTAGAAGCTGTTGTAAAGTTTATATATATATTGCAAATTATGCTCTTTACACTGCCATATAAAAACACTTTGTACTTACATGTAAGTTGCTGAAAACTGTTAGTATATCACAAATTATATATTATTGTTTATAGTTATGATACACTAAAATAATATTGAATTTTATCCAATTAAAAATTGGTTTTTGTTAGTATTTAAGATAAGTCATTAACAGTTTATATTATATCAAACAAAGATTAAGCATGAGATATAAGCCACTTGTAAAGTAAAATGATTATCCAATTATTTTTAGTTGGACAATGAAGAAAGTCAGAGGAATTATTTGGTCAGATAGATAATGAAGTGCTAATTACTATTAATAAAAATACAATAATAGTACAATACAAGCTTTAGAAGTGATGAATGGGTTGCTATATACTAACTAGGATTGAATCTATACTTTGGAACTCATCCAATATATGTATATATTGCATTTCTAAGTACATATTTCAATGTCTTTTAATTGTAATATAGTAATTTAATTATTAAAGAAAGAGTTATGATGTATTTTTAACTTTTGAGATACTCAAAGATGCTATAACAATGTAACAGAAAATACTACCATTTGAAGAAGGTCAAAATGTTATAACTTTTGTTGTTTAATTACTACAATTGGTATTTAGATGATAATATATATTTTCCTTTTAAAAGTATTAAAAAGCTGAAAATATTATTGCAAGAATCTAAAGCCAATCAGAACTTTCTTTACTTTTCTGGTTGGGGAAGTTATTGAATATATCATTATCACATATTAATTTCAGGGGGAAAAGGTAAAAGACAAAGTATGTAAAATGAAAGTGAGTTTTGCATTGATTATACAAACCAATTCACAAACTGTGAATACACCCTCATAACCATATGCTGGTTCTTTAGTCCATTCATTTGACATTTTGAAATGCTGTCTTTTAAATTTTGCAGCAGACTTCTTTTTTCTGAAAGACCTCAATTTCTTACTTCATTATAGCTCTCCAATATTTTACTTAATTGTAGCTTTCAAATATATTTTACCCTCAACTATATTCTCCTAATAGCAGCAACATTCACATGTAAATATGATCATTCAAACTCCAAATCAAAATTAAACAACAAACAGAAAATGAGATGATTTTTGCAATGATTGCACAACCCAGCAAACCATAAATATATCCATATGTAGAACATGTTCTTTTATTTTTGTTTGCTATTTTGAAATGCTGTCTTTTATCTTCTTCAGCAAACTTTCCTTTAAAAAAATTAAATGAATTCACCTTTCTTATTACTGTTACAATGCTTATTTTATTAAAATTAATCAACTTTACAGTTTCGATTGACTAACAATCTTCTTCAGAGTTATAAGATATATATATACATACAAAATATTTAAACACTTTAATTATATCTTTCCTATATACTCTATCCTCAGTCATATCCTATTGAAAACAATCAACATTGCATTTTTTAAAGAATGTCTTTGAGATAATCTTTATAATAGAAATGGGGTCTGCTTTTCCCATGAAAATGGTGATCAAGTTCATTATAATTTTTTTTCTTTAAGAAATCTTGTAATCATTTGTTTTATAGATAATGAACATATTTATGAATATATTGTTGATTTTATGATCTGTCAATCGTATTTTAATTTTTATGGACATCCTTAAATAAATTTTTTTTTAACATCTTTATGTTACATTGATATGAATTAATTGTAGATAAAGTTAAAAAACATCAATGAATAGTCCATAATTAAGCTCAATTGTTATTATATTAACTTTGTCTCTTTTTTAGTAGAGGCAATAGGATTGATTGCCAAATTATTTAATGAATAGATGGAGCAGTAAATAGTATCAAAGAAAGAAGATTAATTATCTTATATTCTCTCTTGTTCCTAGATTATCTATAAAGACAACAAAAGCCATATTATTTATTGAATAATTTAATGCATATTTCAGGACCACATGATTGAGAACCTGTTAGATCTTGAAATGGGAGGGGGGTGGTGGTGGCATTTTTCAAAGAACAATTTCATAAGAGATTTTAAATATCAAATTCAATTTGCAATTGTTTAATAATAAAGTCAATTGTGTGTGGCATGTTGTTTTGATTTAACCAACTAAATGATATTAATATATTAGCATCTTTTGTTACACCCAGAATAACTTAATCAGAAATATAGGAAAAGTATTGTTTAATGAATATCTTGTCAGATTTTATTTAAAAACAGATAATGCATCTGTAACTAGTTGATATCATTAACAACAGTGAGAAAACTTCATCAGCAAGTGGGCAAAACTCTAATCATAGAGTTTATGTAATATTCTTGTCTTATCTTCTACTTAAAATTTACTTCTTAAATACTGAATGAAAGGCTATTCTTCAGAACTGTCCACTCTCAGATAGTAGTCTCTCTTTAAATAGTTTTCCAGCTTTGTTCAAGCCTTTAGCTACAATTAGATTGCTACTTTACAAGCAATTGGTGAATTGCTAGGTGTGTTGGCTGCCTGAAAGTAAAATATTTAGCCTATTTATAATTTTTTTAAACATACATTAATTACTACAAGGCCTTTCATATATATAAAATTCATATGTGTAGTTATTGGTAAGGCACACTGTATTTGGATCAAAGTCTTTCTTCAAACAAGGATTTTATGTTGTTAAGCATCATTCACTATTTATCAGAAAGACAAACACGGTATATTTAACTGATGATATTGTCTCAGATTTTCTATGTTTTGTTCTAGTTTTTAAATACAGGGATGTTTCTCTTTTCTTAAAATTATCATTTTTTTTTCCTGTCTCACTTTTATCCTAACAGAAACGCATGCTTAATATTTCCTCTACTTCTAAATATATACTAATCTAATTTCTCTTCATAATTTTCTTACTGTATATAATCTTTTTTATTAATATTTTTTATTACTTCTCTTCATTTCCACATTTCTATTCAGAAACTTCTCCAATATTTTTTATTTGCCTTTTCTAATCATTCAAGTTTTTCTCCATATAAAACTAAACAATAACAAAAAAAAATTCTAACAGTATCTTTCTTAAAAAGTCAACTTCAGTAGGCTATTAAATAACTTTGTGTCCTTATTCAAAACATATTTAATCTTAGCAATTATTTTTAACTTTTTTACTATGCCTACTATCAGTTACATAACATTTTAGGATTTGAAAGTATTACTCTGTTTGTTAGCTGTTCATACTCTTGCAACATTTAATTCTTAGAGCTATATTCATTTTTTATAAATTAAGTTGAATCTTGATAGATGGAAGTAATGCTACATCATTGGTAAAACTGATATGAAGTTTACCCAAGCATTAATTACATCCATATTAAAACAATAATCATTTAGCAGTTAACTCATGTAAATAAATGTTGACTGATATCTTTACTATCCTATTGCTCTTTTCTGTAAAAAGTCTATTTAATGTCAATAAATTTTACTTATATACTGTTGTAGTTTATACCTTTCATCTTCAAAGTATGGGAAAATAGAATTTAATTTACTTTATCAAATGACTTTGCTGAGAATAATGAAACAAATATTAACTTTTCTTTCACTCTGTGATTCTCTTTTCTACATAATCTGGAAGAGGCAGCTCTTGATTGGTTAATAACTGTTTGTATTGAATTTTGATGTGCTGATACTATACATGAAATAAATATCATTGATTCACATCAGTTTAAATGCAGCTGTTGTAATTGTACCAATGGTGTAGCCATCGTGAAAACAAATCAAGGCAATGTTTATGGACTATAGAATCTTAAAGACCTTGTGTTATATATATATATTGAAAAAAATATTAAGGCAAATCTTATAAATATTAAAGTGTTCTTTTTCAAAATTTTGTATAGAAGCCAACAAATCATCGATACTTAATTTTTATATCCTTTATCCCCTATACGCTATACTGCACAGACCCATTTCATCATCTATCTATCTATAATACCACTTATCATAAAAATTCTAAACACACTTAGGGCATCTTTATATACAAAAAACAACAACAACACACACACAAAAAAACAACAACAAGATTTTTACATGGGTATGAACTTTATATCATAGACATAGGCAAATGCATTGGCTATTATATCATGAAAGTTTTTGAACAATAAATAAAGAATTACAAAAAGAGAGACGATTATTATACTGAACCACTTTATCAAAATGAATTTTTTATATTACTGTACTTCTAATTAACAATGTAGAAAGAGGATAAGTGAAAGGGAAGAGCTGAGGAATGTTTCCACACACACACACACACACACATACATACATACATATTTTATTATTACTATTATTATTTTACTGTTGGGGCTTTGGCTAAATTAAATGGCTAAGCCTATTAATATATGGAGTATCTGAATTAAGTTCAGGCCCATATAATTTTTTCATTTGGAGAGCTGACTTTAAAGACATGCAGATGTCTAAAGGTTTAGATCTTCGTCTTGAGAATTACCTTTTAGATAAATGCTTAGTTTGAGTTGGTTTTTTTGAATTTAATGTCCCAACTCCTCACTGAAGAGACCTATAGGTTGAAACCGGTCTGGGGATGGGGACAATCTAAGATAAAGATGATTTGAATGCCTTCTCTTGTAGTAGCATTTATCATAAAAAAAAAAAAAGCTTGTTAGAGCATTAGCATGCTTTTAAGTTTACATATTGGTAAATGCAAGCTATATATAAGTCATGTGACATCTGACTTTTTATTATTACTATTATTATTTTGCTGTTGGGGCTTTGGTTAAATTAAATGGTTAAGCCTATTAATATATGGAGTATCTGAATTAAGTTCAGGCCCATATAATTTTTTCAGTTGGAGAGCTGACTTTAAAGACATGCAGATGTCTAAAGGTTTAGATCTTCTTCTTGAGAATTACCTTTTAGATAAATGCTTAGTTTGAGTTGGTTTTTTGAATCTAATGTCCCAACTCCTCACTGAAGAGACCCATAGGTTGAAACCGGTCTGGGGATGGGGACAATCTAAGATAAAGATGATTTGAATGCCTTTTCTTGTAGTAGCATTTATCATAAAAAAAAAAAGCTTGTTAGAGCGTTAGCATGCTCTTAAGTTTACATATTGGTAAATGCTAGCTATATATAAGTCATGTGACATCTGACTTTTTATTATTACTAAAACTTTATTTGCAAATAACGTGTATTGTTAAGAATTAGCATTATATTTATATAAACATGCTTAGGGAATCTATAGCAACCTGAAAAAACATTCCAAACTTTTTAACTGGGTTCGAATCCTAGGTCACAATCATGACAAGCAGGTGCATTCACTATTTCATAATTTTTTTTTTAACAATAAGTATAATAAAGAATTTTTTAAAAAGGCAATTACTATATTATATAACTACTGATCCACATTATCAAAATGAATTAGGTCAACTCTAAAACCATGTAATAAGAGAATTGAATTAAATATATTAACAATGTGGAAAGAGAGCGAGTGAAAAGGAAGACCAAAGGAGAGTGAACACATATTTTAAATATGTATCTCTGAACCTTTTAAAGTAAATTAATTGCTATATGAATCATATTTGGACAAACTTCTGATTCATTTTCTTATGATATCTGTTAAATGTATATGCACTTTGACTTTTTATGCGCGCGCACACACAATATTGTTACAACTAAAGATATTATGTTATATATATATAGACTCATATCCCCACATTTACAATCATATCCAAATGAATATTTTTTTTAAATATTTAGAAATATTATCAATCTATATATATAGTAATAAATATTATATAGATTCCGTAATATATTGATTTTGTAATAAAATTAATTTATCTTTCTTGCTTATTATATTTATTAAAAAACTATGTTGTTTGACTTTAGGCTAGTAAATTAAATCTTGAGACACTATATATACTACTGTAATGTATTTATTGAGGTTGTTTGTCATTTGTTGAAATTACCAGCTATCACAGAATCAATGATTAATACACTATTTTTTTAGGTCGCTTTTATAAATATATTATTATTTGTCTATCTAAAAGACAGATAGACATATTTATACGAATATGTATAAACATACAGAGACACATAGCAGCTAATGTTTAATGAAAAAAATATATTATTTTTATGGGTAAATAAGCTTTGTTTTACGCAAAAAGGTACTATTTTTTTAAGAAACAGATTATTTTCTTTTACATCATCATCATTTTCACCCATTATCAATCCACTGCAGGATGAAGATCTCCCCAAATTCAGTACACCCCCGATCTCTAACCTCTCTTCTGTACATCACCCCTGCGCACTTCCTTATTTCATCCATCCATCTCACATATGGTCTTTGTCTAGATTTTTTATAATCTCTTGGAATTCGGTTTAATATTTCAACTATCCATTTTCTTTTACATAACCACATATATAAATCAAACTTAAGTATGTCAGTGTTACACGAAGTCCTCTCCAGAATAGCAATTTGCCAATCAGTAGTTGGCTGATTAACTGAATTGGTTGAGATGATTTTTTTTTTTTTTTAAAGAAGCTTGCTTGAAAATCGTTAAATACTGGGAGGAGGGGTTGTCCATATTTTAATTAGATTTGAATCCAAGTTCTAAGTATGGTAGATGAATACTGCAACTATTTTACCATAAGGCTCTTTATACGTCATACGTGTGCATATAATTATTTGATCGATTCACAGCATTCTTTACAGGCATGATTTAAATTCCATTTAATGAAAAAAAAAGGCGAATGTTTTAGATTACATATACATGTATCAGATAATGTATCTCATCAGATAAGCTAGGGATTTGAATACCAGAACCGTTATAGAATAGCAATATTCCTTCTTACACTAGCAGACCTTTTTTGATGTCTTTCTTCTATCATGCCAATTTTATAAAGATATGTATCATAATTAAATACCATAACCAAAACAGCTTCATAATATTAGACATATATACTTTGAAAGGTAGAGATATTTTTATTTATAATCATCTCAAACAGTGTAAATGCAGAGATCAAATATCTAACTAATAATTACATTCCCAAATATTACATAGTAATTCTTTGAATGAATCTTGATCTCCCTTGTAGGCATCTACACATATACTCTATTACATAGTAATTCTTTGAATGAATCTTGATTTCCCTTATAGGCATCTACACATATACTCCCTCTCTCTCACATATATAAATATATGACTTTTTTATCTTAATGAAAATATTCTGATTCTTTTGTAGCATCAGATGTAACTCTAAAAATTTCTTTCTAAGCTTGACAAGCCATATTGACAAGATGAATAGTATTTTGACACTACAGTAATGTGATAAAGAACTTAACATGTACATGTATAATAACCCATATATACATATGTAGATATATAATTACTATTTTAGATATGCATGGTAATATTGAGTCATGTATAATCAACCATATATATATATATATATATACTTATTACTTTAGATATGTATACTCTAATTATGTACCCTCTGATAATTCAAATATTGAATTACAATTTATACTTTCTCAGACTTAGTCACCCTTAAAATAAATCTTAAGATGTTTTGAACTTGATTCATCATTAAATGTGCCTATCTCAATTTTTTCTATGTATGTCTGTCTTTTTCTCCTTCTACTATCTATTAATATATATTTATATAAATAAAATAAGGACATAAAAATGTATAGAATATATACATATAAATTATAGATACATTTTATGATTATTTTTGTATATACACATATGCATATTAGATTTTGATTATGAGTAAAAAATATAAATAAAAAGAAGCAATATGTTATTATTTTTTATATAAAATATTCATAACAATATAATAAAAGAAATTTACATAGCTTTGATTTATTGGATGGTCATCTGTAAAAATATTACATTCACCAAATATTTATGTGTGACAATAAAAACATTGCTTGATCATTGTCAATCATAATCAAAAATATTCAATACTTTGAGGAACCTTGCAACTTTAGAGATGATATTAGCTTCAACAAGATACCTGGTAATTTCACACAGTAACATCACTTCCCATCTGTATCACTAGGGAGCAGTTAGAATTTTAAGTAAAGTGTAAGTAAAGAAATTACAGACTGCCATTCAGTCAGGTTGGCTATCCGAGACTGTGTCTGCATCTGCTGCCTCCATAATAAAGTATAATTTATTACTGATAGCATGATTTTCTTCTCCTGCCCAGTCAGGAGTCGGTTCAGTGACAGTATAAATAGACACTTCATCTTTTTGTGGGCAATATGAAATACTACCTCTATGAACGAGTCTTTCTAATGTTTTTGTTTCTTTGCATTTGTAAATTGCAAAAGCTGTTACAAGTCCAAGTAAAATGACTCCCACACATGTTGTTGAAACAGCAATAATAACTGTTGTTTCTTGACTTAGAGGAACACGATGGCTACTGTCTTCAATTGAATCTATTCTCGGGTAACCAGTGATATGTTTTTCTGGATTGCTCATTTCAACTTTTTTAACAAGAGGTAGAGATGTACTAATTTGAGCATTTATTTGCATACTTTTAGGACTTTCTGTTATCAAGACATGATTTTCTGTATTTAAATGAGTTGTAAGACTACTACCTGTTAACATAGTTACATTAGAATAAGCTGGAATGGCTACAGTTGTTATAGTTGATAAGCTTGCTTCAGTCACTGTGATGTTAATAGCATTTGGCATATTGGTTGTCTTAATTAATTCTGTTATTAAATTTGTTGTTGCTTCATTTTCTATTTCACTATCAGTACTAATTCTGTTTGTTGAACTTGATGCTTCACTTACTGTTAAATTGTTTTGTGGTTTCACATCATACTTTTCACTGTAATTACCTGTTGGTGGAGCACTTACAGGTCTTATAGTTGCATTTGCACTAATAGTATGATTAAAAACAATAATATAAGTTGTGATTCCATCCTTTTGTGGTGGAAATGTTGATGAAGCACTTTTTGATGGCACTGTTGGAAGTACAAAGTCTCTATCACTTATCAGAATGACTGGTTTGTCTTTAAGATAATCTGGGGAAGCACATCGATTATCAGACACTCTGTAGAAAACATGGCTAGTTGATTTAATCCATTGGATCAGCCAAAATATATTACGATCACAATGCCAGGGATTTCCACCCATTTTAATTAATCGAACATGTGGGAAGAAAACAGGAAAATCTGAACGAAGATTTATTAAATTGTTATGCATAATGTTTAATTCCTGAAGATTACGTAAACTCTGTAACGTCCGAGCTGAACTTAATAATGCACGGCTAAATTCAGGACTATTATACAAATCTAGACTTGTTAAGTTTGATACTCCATCAAATGTTGCTTCAGCAAATGTGACAGTTCCTTTAACTCGAGAAAGTTGAAGGGTAACAAGATGTTCAAGATTTTTAAAGCATCCAAATTGAAATGTATGGATAGGATTTTGAGATAAATCCAGTGAAGTTAAATGAGTTAAATTATTAAACATTCCCTCTGTTACAATTTCAATTTGGTTAGCTTGGAGGTCTAAGATATTCAAACTCCACAAGTCACATAAAGCACATGATGCAATCTCTGTTATATTATTCCTTTGTAAAATGAGTTGCTGTAAATGAATTAATCCCATAAATGTGGTTTGATTAATCATTTGTATTTGATTTTCTTCTAGGTATAGAGTGCGCAAACTTGATGGTAGTCCACGGGGAAGTGATGTCAAATTATTTCCATTAAGCCATAAACGTTGCAAATATGGTAGCTTCATGAATGTTTGATCTGATATAAAAGTAATTTGATTATCATCCAATACTAAAAGTTCCAGAAAAGGATAATTGTCGAAGTCCTCTGCCAGGATTACTGTAAGATTGTTTTTAGTGAGTCTTAAATCACGCACATTGTTAGTTAAATGTCGTGGCACATTTCTCATACTACAGTTTGATAAATCTATATACTGTAATCTCACACCATTAAAATATAAAGTATCCAATTTTATTAATGGATTGCTGCTTAAAATTAAATGAGCCAAATTTAATAGAGACTTGAAACTGTTCTCATCAATGGTTTGTAAATGATTGGAGTCCAAGTTTAGATACACAAGTTTACGTAACCCAGAAAAAGTACCTTCATTTAAAAAACATATCCTATTTTCTCTCAAATTTAATTGTTCCAAATTATGTAAATAATAAAATGCCCTATCAATATTTTCCAAGTTATTAGATGATAAATCTAGATATTGTAAATTTGATAATCCATAAAATGTTAGATCAGTCACATTAATTAAACTATTTTGACTTAAATCCAAGCGTTCCAAACTATTTAAAAGAGTAAAAGTTCCATTGTCAATCACACTAACCTGATTTTGCGTTAGTTTAAGTTCTCTCAGCTTCACTAACCCAAAAAAGTCTTTCTGTTGGAGCGATTCAATAATATAACTCCTAAGTGCTAAACGCTCTGCTGCAGTTGGGATATCTTCAGGTATTTGCCACAAACCATCTCCAATGCATTCGATGTAACCTTTGGCCACAGTACAAAAACAGGAGGTAGGGCATGAGAAATCAGTGCCAGAGTTCATAAATAACAACATTAGAATAAGTAGGGAGTAATTGACCCCTGCTTGGTAACACACTCTAGCCATCTCAGATTATCCGTTTGTCCGTGGACATACTGTCTACTCCATGCCGTCCACTGGAAAAGGAACTAAGCTTATAAAACAACCCTTCCCATCATTCTTTGTTGTTTAAATCGTACTAATGAAAAAATTGTACTTTCTGATACTTCAGATCGCTGCATTTTTTGTTTATGTGCAATTTTTCTTTTCCAAATCTGATGATAAAGTATGTTTTGATAAGCACCATCCTGTAATTATAAAAGAGTTATCAACAGGAAGTAGCGTCACTCAGACAAAACTGTTTTACGGCCTTGTTTACTACTGGAATTGTAGTAGTTTTTCTTTCCCCCTTTCATCTGAAAGAGTTTTAAACACATAGCTTTGGCAGAAGGCGATTCTGCTTTCTTTCCCCTCAGTTTATCTTGTAAATTACATAGTAGCATGCTCAAATAGACCATGTGACTAAGGCCTCACCACTACACGCACTTTCAGACTTACAGCCACTTACCGGCTATTAAAATGAGCTGACAATCCAGCTAGTGATAGTTTCTTCATAAATGCTTCCTTTTTTCACCCTTTTCATTTTTCCTTCTTCTGTTTTACAGCCACTGAAGAATTATCCCAATTATTTATAATTTCATTTCAAATATTTGTGACAACTGCCTGCGCGACTTTAGCACTTATTACAGGATTGAAACATCAAGGACGGCCTCTTCTTAATAAACCCTCCCCTTTATTTTATATTAATCTAAGAATCATTTTAAATTATGTATTATTTTTTACTTGCTAAGAAAACCCCCACCTTTTTTTTTTATTATATAAACTTAAGTACAATCCATTTAAAAGTAATTTATTTCCATTTTTCAGGTCCAGTTGCTGAGGTAACCGTAGCAGCCAATGACGAGGAGAACCTAGAGGAAGAGGAAATGGTTGGAGGAGGTATGGCTTTTGCGTTGTCTGGTCTGACCATCGCATCTCTCTAGTTAGTTGGTTACGAGTTAAGACTTATTCTAAAACTATTTATAAATTCCTAAACAGTTAATCCACTTTTTTTTTAATGAATAAAATGTTAAAAACAATGGCTTCCCCTCTATTATCTCGCATTTAATGTTTAATTATGCATAAATAAAAAAAAGAAAAGAAATGTTTTGATAATTATGTTGTATTTATTATTTTAAAGTGAATAGTTAATACGAACTTTGGGGGGTCACAGTAAGTGAGAAAAAATAATGTAAAGGCTAGATGATCTTTTTGTAGTGTACACCCTCTCACACTCTCCGTCGCGCTCTCTTTGAAAGAGCTCTGCTTTGCTGATATTGATTCTTCTTACATTCCCCCCCCCCCCGTTTAGAGAGAATAGGGGAGGGGGGAGGATAAAATGAAAAAAAACATTAATAATTGTTTAAAAGTTTTTTTTATTTTTAAAAGTGGGTTTATGAATGAAATCAAATTTACTCAGGTGAAAATAGATTCTCACAAATGAAAATTAGAAAAAAAATAAATCTTTATAATAAATATGTATAAATATTTTCAAGCTTTAGATGTATATTAAACAATATTTTCTTCATTTTAAGTTCTTGACTCGGAAGAATTTTTTAATAAAGGATACTGTGTTCAAGCAGTAAAAATGATCATTCTCAGAAATAATTCCCTTGCCTTTCCACAAATCCTTAAAAAAGTAAAATAAAGCCGATTCATTATGGTGCAGTGAATAATTAGAAAATGCAATAAATTTTTGTATGTGCTAGATATTTATGATATATATATTATTTTATTTTTTAAAAAATTGATTTTGAATGTTATTTTATTAATTTTTTTTTCTTAGACAAAGCATTAGTCTTTTAGTTTAAATACTTGTATAATAAATGATTACTTTTAGTTTACATACTTGTATAATAAATAATTACTTATACACTTATAGAAATTTACAGCATTGTATATATAACTATATTTTCATTATAAAACTGCAGATTTATAAATATAAGTTGACAAAATATTTTTGTTTAGAAAAAAAATATTAATGTATAGTTTTTTTTAAGTGAATAGAATTAATTAAAACCATTGAATCGAATTATTCACAGCCTCATTCTAAAAACAATTTTTAAAATTATATTCCGACACCTATTAAGGTAGACTTTTAAAAATATACCCAAAACCTTGGATTCCATCGCATTTTCTTGAAACATGAATAAAGACACCTGTACAAACGACAAATGATTTTCACGATGTCCATTTTGTGCTTATTACATATATTTTCATTATTTGTTCAGTATATATATATATCAGTATCGAATTTTATACTTTAATTTACAATATCAAACTTTCTACATTCACAACTTTGATGTGAAAGTCTTAAGTATATTTTAATTATTATATTACTAATGGAAAAAAAAAGAGAGATAAAATTGGGTTTTTCTATGTTCATATATAATATAAAAACGGTCATATTAATCTTTAACTGAGGTTTAATGCATATATATGGCTAGAGGCAATCTTTCGATTAATAAGTCATTATTACTAATCAATAATGTATTTTTCCAAAGTGGTTGGTGTCAAAGTTGTACAGAAAGTTTTACAGTTGTAAATTAAATTGTAATAATAGACCTGTATATGTATAAGTAATTTGTATTTGTAAATATGTATCGTATTTTCTTACTTTGAATAAATTTTTACCTAAACAAATTTTATTTAGAAAGTTCTACAACTTTGGTATGCATACATATTAAATACACATATACCAAATACAATCTGATATCTATACATTTCCCAGTATTAACTTATGTACCACAGTTTACACAGTGTAATAATTATAAATATGTGTATATATATATATCATCATCAACCATTATCAATCCACTGCAGGATGAAGGTCTGTCCAAGTTCAATCCATCTTTTTCGAGCTTTAGCTTCTCTTCTCCACATCACCCCTGCACACGTTCTTATTTCATCCATCCATCTCACATGTGGTCTCTTTCTGGGTCTTTTACAATCTTTTGGAATCCAGTTTAAGATTTCAATTGTCCATCTATTATCATCTCTTCTAGCAATATGTCCTGCCCAACTCCACTTCAGTCTTTTAATTTTTTCAATGAGGTCAGTAATACCTGTTTGTTCTCTTGCCCATATATTGCGTTTTCAATCTCTTCTTGTTACTCCCAACATGCATCTCTCCATACTTCTTTGAGTGGTCTGAAGTCTCTGTATTGTGCTTCTATTAAGTATTCAAGTCTCAGATCCATAAGTAAGAACTGGTAAAACACATTTATTAAAAACCTTCCTTTTCAAACACATAGGCATATTTCCTTTTAGTATCAAATTATTTCTAGCAAAAGCACCCCAACCAAGTTTAATTCTATGATTAATTTCATTCATTATGTTTCCGTCTGTATTAATAATCTAACAAGATTATTTCTAACTCAGCATAACATTACTTTAGCCTTTTTAACATTTAACTTTAGTCCTACTTTCCTACTTTCATCTGATAACTCCTGCACCATTTCCTGCAGCTCTAAAGCATTATGTGCAAAAACAACTACATCATTTGCAAAATCTAAATGATTTAAATAATCTTTATTTACTTTCATTCCTTTAGCTTCCCATTTTAATCCACAAAATACTTCTTGCAGTACTGCTATAAAAAGTTTTGGAGATATGGCCCTGTCTTACACCCTTCTCAATGTTGACTTTCCTAGTATCATTATGTAATCTAATTGTTGCTGTTGCATTTTTATAAATATTCTTTAAAATATGACAATATCCTGGATCTATACCTTGATGATCCAATGCTTTAATCACTGAAGAAATGTTTATAGAATCAAATGCCTTTTCATAATCTACAAATCCAAAGCATAATGGCAACTCATATTCATTTGTCCTTTTTATAACTTCTCCCAATACCTGGATATTATCTACTGTACTAAAGCCACTTTTAAATCCAGCTTTTTCTTTTGGTTGGTGGAAATCCAATGTTCTTAGTAGAGTTGTAATTAACTTAGTAAAAATTTTGTATAAAACTGATGGAGTTGTAATTAACTTAGTAAAAATTTTGTATAAAACTGATAAAAGGCTGATAGGTCTGTAATTTCTAATATCTTCTTTATCATCTTTTCTAAAATATTAATATTAATACTGCATTCTTCCAATCATCTGGTACATTTTTATCATTTAGACATTTGGTATATAACTTTGCTAAAATATTTTCTATTTCTTCACCTGCTTCTTTTAATATATCGATTATAGTTCTATCATTACCTGGAGCCTTTCCTTTCTTCATACATTTAATTGCATGTTTCACTTCTTCATTTAAAATTTAGGGCAATTCAGAAAATGTAATAGATGTAGTAGGTACTTGATCTTTATTACTATAGAATTCTTGATAAAAGTATTCTACCCATTTCATGATGACATCTCTCTTTTTAGTAATAAATCCATCTTTTTTTTTGCTATTGCAGATATAAATTTCCTACCAATATCAAAATGTTGTTTTACATTCTTTAGACTTTTATTCTCTTCTACAGCTTTCCTTGCTAGTTCATAGTTATACTTTCTTATATCATTTTCAACTCTTTTCTGCATCATTTTACAAAATTCGAGATATTCAATCCTATTTAATGCACCAGTTTTGTATATTTTCATATTCTTTCTTTTCTTCATAAATTATCTAATCTTAGTAGAAATTTTATTGGTCAATTGCTGCTTTTTCTACCAGCTATCTTTGTTGCAATTTTTAAAAAGTGTATCAGTTATTTTCAT